>JAMJFZ010000057.1:0-67470 GCA_026225945.1 Cricetomys ansorgei | reverse complement strand
CCGTGTGGCTGTAGCCTGCCACTGCGGAGCCTGCCAACGTCCATGGCTTGTCTTTCTTGGTTGTTCTCTGAACCCTTCTGCCCCAGCCATGAGCAAATGCCCATGGCTGGGCAGAAGGGTTCAGAGAATTCATTCAGGACCTTGTGGACATGCGGTGAGCCCCTTCTCGCTGCCTTGAGAGCCGCCCTTCTTCTGACCATGCTCAATCCCACCCTCAGGAGTGGGTCCTGATCCTCCTAATGAGCCCCAGGGTCCTCTCTCGAAAATTTTCATGAACCCCTGCCTGTTCTTTCCCTGGTTCTTTCTGCTTACAAGAATTTCTTCCTGATTCTACTCTTGGCATTTTTCCACAGGGCAAGATCTAGGAGCCCTCCACCATTATGGGTCAATGTCAGGTTTTCTAACATGCAGGAGCTGGTCTCTGCAGGGGGCACCAATGTGGATGTTGGAACATTCTGGATAGGTAGCCACATATAGCAGCTATAGCATCTGGATGCTGAGTACTGAATCCAGGCCCCTGCAATGTCACACAGGCCTCATAAATGCTTGAAGGTTTTCCTGTAGAAAAAAATTCTGATATTGGATTCCTGCACATCTCCTTTTTCTGATTCCCTCATTGTTCGTCAGAAGTTCCGCAATGCTTGGGAATCCAGCCTGTCACCGAAAAGACAAGGGTGACTGTGGCACATGGGTGGAATGTTTGCGTGGAGATCTAGGAATGATCCTGACTCAGAAATTTAAAAAACGAAAGAAATAGAAAAGAAGAGAAACAAAAGAAAAGAAAGAAAGAAAAGGAAAGGAAAGAAAAAAGGAAGAAAAGTTCGAATCGTACCTCAACCCAATTAAACCACGGATGTGATTCTGAACACACAACCACTTGAAAGAAAGCAGTTTCTCACAGGGCCTGTTCATATACGCTGGCAATTCTCATGCTGAGGGGCTCAACCAATTATGGGCTTGAAGGCGTCTGCCCCAGGGTTCAAATATGAACTGCTGCATATCAGACATTTGCATTAAGTTTGATAGAAGTAGCTTTGAGAAGCAACAGTTACCAGTTGGCAACAGAGTAATTTCATTGTTGGGTTTCTCAAATACGATGAACTGCGTTAAAGTGTGGCCATGTGAGGAAGGTTGAGAACCACTGTGAAGAAATAAATCACACCTGAGAAAATCATGATCGATAGCAGATCATGATCAGACCTTAGTGATTAAGGAGAGTTGGTATATAGTGGGTCCTGATTCAAATATTATAGGGTCACTTCTGACTTGTAAATAGCCACTTTGGCCATTTTTCTTTATGACCACTTTTGCCATGAACAGATGTCAATGTTCTTTCCAACCCAACGCTGATCCCCTCAAGATGTGATGATCATTTCTGACTTTGTCCTGTAACTCTTGTCACGCCATGCATCGTTCACACCATGGAATACACTAATTCAGGGATATGGAATGTGTTTCCCTGAGACACAGTCATGCCAATGGCTTCAAAAACATCTCCATTACCCTGTAAATCGAGGGTTAAGCTTTCAGACCAGTTTGAGACCATTGCAGTAACTATCAATTGGGTTTCAAATGCCACCAGGTGGCACTTGACTACCTCTGCGGAGGCAGCCAACTTCCATTGAGGTTCCTGCACACCTGTACTGTGAACCCTTCTACCTCAGCAATGAGCACGTCTTGTTCATTCCAGGACCCTTCTGGAAACATGTTGAGCCTCTTCTTGCCACCCTGAAACCCTGCCTTCTTCAGACCCTGCTCATTTGTTCTCCCACCAGTGGCTCCTGACCCTTCTGCTGACGCCCTGGATTCCTTTTCTAAATTCTATGAACCCCTTCCTATTCTTTCCCGGGTCTTTCTGCTCACAAGAAGTTGTGGCTGATGGTGCTCTTTGCAATTTTGCTCTAGGCAAGATCAAGGAGCCCTCATCCATTGTGGGTCAGTCTCAGCTTTTTAACTTTCACCAGCTGCTTCTTGCAGGGGTCAGCAGATAGGATGTTGAAACCACTGGAACGCTAGCCACATATCAGAGCTGGCATGTGGATACTGAGTACTGAATCCAGGCCCCTGCAAGGGCAACCAGCCAACAAAATTGCTCTGTAGGCGATTTTGTAGAAAAGAACTCACCTATTGGATTGCAGCACATCTCCATCATCGGATTTCCTCATTGCTTGTAAACATGTTCTGCTGGCCTTGTAGACATGGGCCTGTCACCGAGCTACAAAGGTGGTTGGAGAAAAAGATGGATTGTCTGAACGGTGAACTCAGAGATAACCTATCTCAAAAAATTTAAAGTGAAATTATGGAAAAGAAAAGAAAAGAGAAGAGAAGAGAAGAGAAGAGAAGAGAAGAGAAGAGAAGAGAAGAGAAGAGAAGGAAAGGAAAGAAAGGAAAGGAAAGGAAAGGAAAGGAAAGGAAAGGAAAGGAAAGGAAAGGAAAGGAAAGGAAAGGAAAAAGGAAAGGAAATATTTGGATTGTACCTCCACAGGATTCACAAATTTCTGTGTTTTATTCTAAGCACCCAAATACTTAAAAGAAACAAAAGGTTCTAACATGGCTGGTGCGTATAGGCCATCATTCCCATTCAGGGGGCACAACCAATTTGGAACTTGAAGAACTTTGACACAGGATTGGATAAAGAACAGCAGCATGTTAGACATTTGCCTTAAGATTGATAGAAGTTGATTAGCAAAACAAAGGTTACTAATTAGCTAGAGAGTAATTTCATTGTTGGGTTCTCTACAGGATGAGGAACTTTATTTATCTGTGGCAGTCTTTGGAAGGCTGAGAACCACTGTTAAGAAAAAAGTCACACCTGAGTGAATCATGCTCGATAGCAAGATCATGATCAGACCTCAGTGATTGTGGAGAGTTGGTATAATGTGGGTCCTGAATCAAATACTACAGGGTCACCTCTGACTTGTCATCAGCAACTTTGGCCATTTTTCTCTATTACCACTTCTACAATGAACAGATGTCAATGTTCTTTCCAGTGCAATGCTGTTCCCCTCAGGACGTGGTGTTCATTTCTTACTTTGTACTGTAACTCTAGAAACGCCATGTATTGTTCACACCACGGAATACACTATTTTGGGCAAACCTACTGTGCTTCTCTGAGACACAGTCATGCGAATGGCTTCAAAAGCATCTCCTGACCCCTGTGAAGCTCGGGTTCAGCCTCCAGAGCAGCTTGAGACAGATGCACTAACTAGCAAGTTGGGTGTATACGCCACCGTGTGGCTGTAGCCTGCCACTGCGGAGCCTGCCAACGTCCATGGGCTTTCTTTCTTGGTTGTTCTCTGAACCCTTCTGCCCCAGCCATGAGCAAATGCCCATGGCTGGGGCAGAAGGGTTCAGAGAATTCATTCAAGGACCTTGTGGACATGCGGTGAGCCCCTTCTCGCTGCCTTGAGAGCCGCCCTTCTTCTGACCATGCTCAATCCCACCCTCAGGAGTGGGTCCTGATCCTCCTAATGAGCCCCAGGGTCCTCTCTCGAAAATTTCATGAACCCCTGCCTGTTCTTTCCCTGGTTCTTTCTGCTTACAAGAATTTCTTCCTGATTCTACTCTTGGCATTTTTCCACAGGGCAAGATCTAGGAGCCCTCCACCATTATGGGTCAATGTCAGGTTTCTAACATGCAGGAGCTGGTCTCTGCAGGGGGCACCAATGTGGATGTTGGAACTTCTGGATAGGTAGCCACATATAGCAGCTAGCATCTGGATGCTGAGTACTGAATCCAGGCCCCTGCAATGTCACACAGGCCTCATAAATGCTTGAAGGTTTTCCTGTAGAAAAAAATTCTGATATTGGATTCCTGCACATCTCCTTTTTCTGATTCCCTCATTGTTCGTCAGAAGTTCCGCAATGCTTGGGAATCCAGCCTGTCACCGAAAGACAAGGGTGACTGTGGCACATGGGTGGAATGTTTGCGTGGAGATCTAGGAATGATCCTGACTCAGAAATTTAAAAACGAAAGAATAGAAAAGAAAGAAACAAAAGAAAAGAAAGAAAGAAAAGGAAAGGAAAGGAAAAAGGAAGAAAAGTTCGAATCGTACCTCAACCCAATTAAACCACGGATGTGATTCTGAACACACAACCACTTGAAAGAAAGCAGTTTCTCACAGGGCCTGTTCATATACGCTGGCAATTCTCATGCTGAGGGGCTCAACCAATTATGGGCTTGAAGGCGTCTGCCCCAGGGTTCAAATATGAACTGCTGCATATCAGACATTTGCATTAAGTTTGATAGAAGTAGCTTTGAGAAGCAACAGTTACCAGTTGGCAACAGAGTAATTTCATTGTTGGGTTTCTCAAATACGATGAACTGCGTTAAAGTGTGGCCATGTGAGGAAGGTTGAGAACCACTGTGAAGAAATAAATCACACCTGAGAAAATCATGATCGATAGCAGATCATGATCAGACCTTAGTGATTAAGGAGAGTTGGTATATAGTGGGTCCTGATTCAAATATTATAGGGTCACTTCTGACTTGTAAATAGCCACTTTGGCCATTTTTCTTTATGACCACTTTTGCCATGAACAGATGTCAATGTTCTTTCCAACCCAACGCTGATCCCCTCAAGATGTGATGATCATTTCTGACTTTGTCCTGTAACTCTTGTCACGCCATGCATCGTTCACACCATGGAATACACTAATTCAGGGATATGGAATGTGTTTCCCTGAGACACAGTCATGCCACTGGCTTCAAAAACATCTCCATTACCCTGTAAATCGAGGGTTAAGCTTTCAGACCAGTTTGAGACCATTGCAGTAACTATCAATTGGGTTTCAAATGCCACCAGGTGGCACTTGACTACCTCTGCGGAGGCAGCCAACTTCCATTGAGGTTCCTGCACACCTGTACTGTGAACCCTTCTACCTCAGCAATGAGCACGTCTTGTTCATTCCAGGACCCTTCTGGAAACATGTTGAGCCTCTTCTTGCCACCCTGAAACCCTGCCTTCTTCAGACCCTGCTCATTTGTTCTCCCACCAGTGGCTCCTGACCCTTCTGCTGACGCCCTGGATTCCTTTTCTAAATTCTATGAACCCCTTCCTATTCTTTCCCGGGTCTTTCTGCTCACAAGAAGTTGTGGCTGATGGTGCTCTTTGCAATTTTGCTCTAGGCAAGATCAAGGAGCCCTCATCCATTGTGGGTCAGTCTCAGCTTTTTAACTTTCACCAGCTGCTTCTTGCAGGGGTCAGCAGATAGGATGTTGAAACCACTGGAACGCTAGCCACATATCAGAGCTGGCATGTGGATACTGAGTACTGAATCCAGGCCCCTGCAAGGGCAACCAGCCAACAAAATTGCTCTGTAGGCGATTTTGTAGAAAAGAACTCACCTATTGGATTGCAGCACATCTCCATCATCGGATTTCCTCATTGCTTGTAAACATGTTCTGCTGGCCTTGTAGACATGGGCCTGTCACCGAGCTACAAAGGTGGTTGGAGAAAAAGATGGATTGTCTGAACGGTGAACTCAGAGATAACCTATCTCAAAAAATTTAAAGTGAAATTATGGAAAAGAAAAAGAAAAGAGAAGAGAAGAGAAGAGAAGAGAAGAGAAGAGAAGAGAAGAGAAGAGAAGAGAAAAGAAAGGAAAGGAAAGGAAAGGAAAGGAAAGGAAAGGAAAGGAAAGGAAAGGAAAGGAAAGGAAAGGAAAGGAAAGGAAAGGAAAGGAAATATTTGGATTGTACCTCCACAGGATTCACAAATTTCTGTGTTTTATTCTAAGCACCCAAATACTTAAAAGAAACAAAAGGTTCTAACATGGCTGGTGCGTATAGGCCATCATTCCCATTCAGGGGGCACAACCAATTTGGAACTTGAAGAACTTTGACACAGGATTGGATAAAGAACAGCAGCATGTTAGACATTTGCCTTAAGATTGATAGAAGTTGATTAGCAAAACAAAGGTTACTAATTAGCTAGAGAGTAATTTCATTGTTGGGTTCTCTACAGGATGAGGAACTTTATTTATCTGTGGCAGTCTTTGGAAGGCTGAGAACCACTGTTAAGAAAAAAGTCACACCTGAGTGAATCATGCTCGATAGCAAGATCATGATCAGACCTCAGTGATTGTGGAGAGTTGGTATAATGTGGGTCCTGAATCAAATACTACAGGGTCACCTCTGACTTGTCATCAGCAACTTTGGCCATTTTTCTCTATTACCACTTCTACAATGAACAGATGTCAATGTTCTTTCCAGTGCAATGCTGTTCCCCTCAGGACGTGGTGTTCATTTCTTACTTTGTACTGTAACTCTAGAAACGCCATGTATTGTTCACACCACGGAATACACTATTTTGGGCAAACCTACTGTGCTTCTCTGAGACACAGTCATGCGAATGGCTTCAAAAGCATCTCCTGACCCCTGTGAAGCTCGGGTTCAGCCTCCAGAGCAGCTTGAGACAGATGCACTAACTAGCAAGTTGGGTGTATACGCCACCGTGTGGCTGTAGCCTGCCACTGCGGAGCCTGCCAACGTCCATGGGCTTTCTTTCTTGGTTGTTCTCTGAACCCTTCTGCCCCAGCCATGAGCAAATGCCCATGGCTGGGGCAGAAGGGTTCAGAGAATTCATTCAAGGACCTTGTGGACATGCGGTGAGCCCCTTCTCGCTGCCTTGAGAGCCGCCCTTCTTCTGACCATGCTCAATCCCACCCTCAGGAGTGGGTCCTGATCCTCCTAATGAGCCCCAGGGTCCTCTCTCGAAAATTTCATGAACCCCTGCCTGTTCTTTCCCTGGTTCTTTCTGCTTACAAGAATTTCTTCCTGATTCTACTCTTGGCATTTTTCCACAGGGCAAGATCTAGGAGCCCTCCACCATTATGGGTCAATGTCAGGTTTCTAACATGCAGGAGCTGGTCTCTGCAGGGGGCACCAATGTGGATGTTGGAACTTCTGGATAGGTAGCCACATATAGCAGCTAGCATCTGGATGCTGAGTACTGAATCCAGGCCCCTGCAATGTCACACAGGCCTCATAAATGCTTGAAGGTTTTCCTGTAGAAAAAAATTCTGATATTGGATTCCTGCACATCTCCTTTTTCTGATTCCCTCATTGTTCGTAAGAAGTTCCGCAATGCTTGGGAATCCAGCCTGTCACCGAAAGACAAGGGTGACTGTGGCACATGGGTGGAATGTTTGCGTGGAGATCTAGGAATGATCCTGACTCAGAAATTTAAAAACGAAAGAATAGAAAAGAAAGAAACAAAAGAAAAGAAAGAAAGAAAAGGAAAGGAAAGGAAAAAGGAAGAAAAGTTCGAATCGTACCTCAACCCAATTAAACCACGGATGTGATTCTGAACACACAACCACTTGAAAGAAAGCAGTTTCTCACAGGGCCTGTTCATATACGCTGGCAATTCTCATGCTGAGGGGCTCAACCAATTATGGGCTTGAAGGCGTCTGCCCCAGGGTTCAAATATGAACTGCTGCATATCAGACATTTGCATTAAGTTTGATAGAAGTAGCTTTGAGAAGCAACAGTTACAAGTTGGCAACAGAGTAATTTCATTGTTGGGTTTCTCAAATACGATGAACTGCGTTAAAGTGTGGCCATGTGAGGAAGGTTGAGAACCACTGTGAAGAAATAAATCACACCTGAGAAAATCATGATCGATAGCAGATCATGATCAGACCTTAGTGATTAAGGAGAGTTGGTATATAGTGGGTCCTGATTCAAATATTATAGGGTCACTTCTGACTTGTAAATAGCCACTTTGGCCATTTTTCTTTATGACCACTTTTGCCATGAACAGATGTCAATGTTCTTTCCAACCCAACGCTGATCCCCTCAAGATGTGATGATCATTTCTGACTTTGTCCTGTAACTCTTGTCACGCCATGCATCGTTCACACCATGGAATACACTAATTCAGGGATATGGAATGTGTTTCCCTGAGACACAGTCATGCCACTGGCTTCAAAAACATCTCCATTACCCTGTAAATCGAGGGTTAAGCTTTCAGACCAGTTTGAGACCATTGCAGTAACTATCAATTGGGTTTCAAATGCCACCAGGTGGCACTTGACTACCTCTGCGGAGGCAGCCAACTTCCATTGAGGTTCCTGCACACCTGTACTGTGAACCCTTCTACCTCAGCAATGAGCACGTCTTGTTCATTCCAGGACCCTTCTGGAAACATGTTGAGCCTCTTCTTGCCACCCTGAAACCCTGCCTTCTTCAGACCCTGCTCATTTGTTCTCCCACCAGTGGCTCCTGACCTTCTGCTGACGCCCTGGATTCCTTTTCTAAATTCTATGAACCCCTTCCTATTCTTTCCCGGGTCTTTCTGCTCACAAGAAGTTGTGGCTGATGGTGCTCTTTGCAATTTTGCTCTAGGCAAGATCAAGGAGCCCTCATCCATTGTGGGTCAGTCTCAGCTTTTTAACTTTCACCAGCTGCTTCTTGCAGGGGTCAGCAGATAGGATGTTGAAACCACTGGAACGCTAGCCACATATCAGAGCTGGCATGTGGATACTGAGTACTGAATCCAGGCCCCTGCAAGGGCAACCAGCCAACAAAATTGCTCTGTAGGCGATTTTGTAGAAAAGAACTCACCTATTGGATTGCAGCACATCTCCATCATCGGATTTCCTCATTGCTTGTAAACATGTTCTGCTGGCCTTGTAGACATGGGCCTGTCACCGAGCTACAAAGGTGGTTGGAGAAAAAGATGGATTGTCTGAACGGTGAACTCAGAGATAACCTATCTCAAAAAATTTAAAGTGAAATTATGGAAAAGAAAAGAAAAGAGAAGAGAAGAGAAGAGAAGAGAAGAGAAGAGAAGAGAAGAGAAGAGAAGAGAAGAGAAAGAAAGAAAGGAAAGGAAAGGAAAGGAAAGGAAAGGAAAGGAAAGGAAAGGAAAGGAAAGGAAAGGAAAGGAAAGGAAAGGAAAGGAAAGGAAAGGAAATATTTGGATTGTACCTCCACAGGATTCACAAATTTCTGTGTTTTATTCTAAGCACCCAAATACTTAAAAGAAACAAAAGGTTCTAACATGGCTGGTGCGTATAGGCCATCATTCCCATTCAGGGGGCACAACCAATTTGGAACTTGAAGAACTTTGACACAGGATTGGATAAAGAACAGCAGCATGTTAGACATTTGCCTTAAGATTGATAGAAGTTGATTAGCAAAACAAAGGTTACTAATTAGCTAGAGAGTAATTTCATTGTTGGGTTCTCTACAGGATGAGGAACTTTATTTATCTGTGGCAGTCTTTGGAAGGCTGAGAACCACTGTTAAGAAAAAAGTCACACCTGAGTGAATCATGCTCGATAGCAAGATCATGATCAGACCTCAGTGATTGTGGAGAGTTGGTATAATGTGGGTCCTGAATCAAATACTACAGGGTCACCTCTGACTTGTCATCAGCAACTTTGGCCATTTTTCTCTATTACCACTTCTACAATGAACAGATGTCAATGTTCTTTCCAGTGCAATGCTGTTCCCCTCAGGACGTGGTGTTCATTTCTTACTTTGTACTGTAACTCTAGAAACGCCATGTATTGTTCACACCACGGAATACACTATTTTGGGCAAACCTACTGTGCTTCTCTGAGACACAGTCATGCGAATGGCTTCAAAAGCATCTCCTGACCCCTGTGAAGCTCGGGTTCAGCCTCCAGAGCAGCTTGAGACAGATGCACTAACTAGCAAGTTGGGTATATACGCCACCGTGTGGCTGTAGCCTGCCACTGCGGAGCCTGCCAACGTCCATGGGCTTTCTTTCTTGGTTGTTCTCTGAACCCTTCTGCCCCAGCCATGAGCAAATGCCCATGGCTGGGGCAGAAGGGTTCAGAGAATTCATTCAAGGACCTTGTGGACATGCGGTGAGCCCCTTCTCGCTGCCTTGAGAGCCGCCCTTCTTCTGACCATGCTCAATCCCACCCTCAGGAGTGGGTCCTGATCCTCCTAATGAGCCCCAGGGTCCTCTCTCGAAAATTTCATGAACCCCTGCCTGTTCTTTCCCTGGTTCTTTCTGCTTACAAGAATTTCTTCCTGATTCTACTCTTGGCATTTTTCCACAGGGCAAGATCTAGGAGCCCTCCACCATTATGGGTCAATGTCAGGTTTCTAACATGCAGGAGCTGGTCTCTGCAGGGGGCACCAATGTGGATGTTGGAACTTCTGGATAGGTAGCCACATATAGCAGCTAGCATCTGGATGCTGAGTACTGAATCCAGGCCCCTGCAATGTCACACAGGCCTCATAAATGCTTGAAGGTTTTCCTGTAGAAAAAAATTCTGATATTGGATTCCTGCACATCTCCTTTTTCTGATTCCCTCATTGTTCGTAAGAAGTTCCGCAATGCTTGGGAATCCAGCCTGTCACCGAAAGACAAGGGTGACTGTGGCACATGGGTGGAATGTTTGCGTGGAGATCTAGGAATGATCCTGACTCAGAAATTTAAAAACGAAAGAATAGAAAAGAAAGAAACAAAAGAAAAGAAAGAAAGAAAAGGAAAGGAAAGAAAAAAGGAAGAAAAGTTCGAATCGTACCTCAACCCAATTAAACCACGGATGTGATTCTGAACACACAACCACTTGAAAGAAAGCAGTTTCTCACAGGGCCTGTTCATATACGCTGGCAATTCTCATGCTGAGGGGCTCAACCAATTATGGGCTTGAAGGCGTCTGCCCCAGGGTTCAAATATGAACTGCTGCATATCAGACATTTGCATTAAGTTTGATAGAAGTAGCTTTGAGAAGCAACAGTTACAAGTTGGCAACAGAGTAATTTCATTGTTGGGTTTCTCAAATACGATGAACTGCGTTAAAGTGTGGCCATGTGAGGAAGGTTGAGAACCACTGTGAAGAAATAAATCACACCTGAGAAAATCATGATCGATAGCAGATCATGATCAGACCTTAGTGATTAAGGAGAGTTGGTATATAGTGGGTCCTGATTCAAATATTATAGGGTCACTTCTGACTTGTAAATAGCCACTTTGGCCATTTTTCTTTATGACCACTTTTGCCATGAACAGATGTCAATGTTCTTTCCAACCCAACGCTGATCCCCTCAAGATGTGATGATCATTTCTGACTTTGTCCTGTAACTCTTGTCACGCCATGCATCGTTCACACCATGGAATACACTAATTCAGGGATATGGAATGTGTTTCCCTGAGACACAGTCATGCCACTGGCTTCAAAAACATCTCCATTACCCTGTAAATCGAGGGTTAAGCTTTCAGACCAGTTTGAGACCATTGCAGTAACTATCAATTGGGTTTCAAATGCCACCAGGTGGCACTTGACTACCTCTGCGGAGGCAGCCAACTTCCATTGAGGTTCCTGCACACCTGTACTGTGAACCCTTCTACCTCAGCAATGAGCACGTCTTGTTCATTCCAGGACCCTTCTGGAAACATGTTGAGCCTCTTCTTGCCACCCTGAAACCCTGCCTTCTTCAGACCCTGCTCATTTGTTCTCCCACCAGTGGCTCCTGATCCTTCTGCTGACGCCCTGGATTCCTTTTCTAAATTCTATGAACCCCTTCCTATTCTTTCCCGGGTCTTTCTGCTCACAAGAAGTTGTGGCTGATGGTGCTCTTTGCAATTTTGCTCTAGGCAAGATCAAGGAGCCCTCATCCATTGTGGGTCAGTGTCAGCTTTTTAACTTTCACCAGCTGCTTCTTGCAGGGGTCAGCAGATAGGATGTTGAAACCACTGGAACGCTAGCCACATATCAGAGCTGGCATGTGGATACTGAGTACTGAATCCAGGCCCCTGCAAGGGCAACCAGCCAACAAAATTGCTCTGTAGGCGATTTTGTAGAAAAGAACTCACCTATTGGATTGCAGCACATCTCCATCATCGGATTTCCTCATTGCTTGTAAACATGTTCTGCTGGCCTTGTAGACATGGGCCTGTCACCGAGCTACAAAGGTGGTTGGAGAAAAAGATGGATTGTCTGAACGGTGAACTCAGAGATAACCTATCTCAAAAAATTTAAAGTGAAATTATGGAAAAGAAAAGAAAAGAGAAGAGAAGAGAAGAGAAGAGAAGAGAAGAGAAGAGAAGAGAAGAGAAGAGAAGAGAAGAGGAAAGGAAAGGAAAGGAAAGGAAAGGAAAGGAAAGGAAAGGAAAGGAAAGGAAAGGAAAGGAAAGGAAAGGAAAGGAAAGGAAAGGAAATATTTGGATTGTACCTCCACAGGATTCACAAATTTCTGTGTTTTATTCTAAGCACCCAAATACTTAAAAGAAACAAAAGGTTCTAACATGGCTGGTGCGTATAGGCCATCATTCCCATTCAGGGGGCACAACCAATTTGGAACTTGAAGAACTTTGACACAGGATTGGATAAAGAACAGCAGCATGTTAGACATTTGCCTTAAGATTGATAGAAGTTGATTAGCAAAACAAAGGTTACTAATTAGCTAGAGAGTAATTTCATTGTTGGGTTCTCTACAGGATGAGGAACTTTATTTATCTGTGGCAGTCTTTGGAAGGCTGAGAACCACTGTTAAGAAAAAAGTCACACCTGAGTGAATCATGCTCGATAGCAAGATCATGATCAGACCTCAGTGATTGTGGAGAGTTGGTATAATGTGGGTCCTGAATCAAATACTACAGGGTCACCTCTGACTTGTCATCAGCAACTTTGGCCATTTTTCTCTATTACCACTTCTACAATGAACAGATGTCAATGTTCTTTCCAGTGCAATGCTGTTCCCCTCAGGACGTGGTGTTCATTTCTTACTTTGTACTGTAACTCTAGAAACGCCATGTATTGTTCACACCACGGAATACACTATTTTGGGCAAACCTACTGTGCTTCTCTGAGACACAGTCATGCGAATGGCTTCAAAAGCATCTCCTGACCCCTGTGAAGCTCGGGTTCAGCCTCCAGAGCAGCTTGAGACAGATGCACTAACTAGCAAGTTGGGTATATACGCCACCGTGTGGCTGTAGCCTGCCACTGCGGAGCCTGCCAACGTCCATGGGCTTTCTTTCTTGGTTGTTCTCTGAACCCTTCTGCCCCAGCCATGAGCAAATGCCCATGGCTGGGGCAGAAGGGTTCAGAGAATTCATTCAAGGACCTTGTGGACATGCGGTGAGCCCCTTCTCGCTGCCTTGAGAGCCGCCCTTCTTCTGACCATGCTCAATCCCACCCTCAGGAGTGGGTCCTGATCCTCCTAATGAGCCCCAGGGTCCTCTCTCGAAAATTTCATGAACCCCTGCCTGTTCTTTCCCTGGTTCTTTCTGCTTACAAGAATTTCTTCCTGATTCTACTCTTGGCATTTTTCCACAGGGCAAGATCTAGGAGCCCTCCACCATTATGGGTCAATGTCAGGTTTCTAACATGCAGGAGCTGGTCTCTGCAGGGGGCACCAATGTGGATGTTGGAACTTCTGGATAGGTAGCCACATATAGCAGCTAGCATCTGGATGCTGAGTACTGAATCCAGGCCCCTGCAATGTCACACAGGCCTCATAAATGCTTGAAGGTTTTCCTGTAGAAAAAAATTCTGATATTGGATTCCTGCACATCTCCTTTTTCTGATTCCCTCATTGTTCGTAAGAAGTTCCGCAATGCTTGGGAATCCAGCCTGTCACCGAAAGACAAGGGTGACTGTGGCACATGGGTGGAATGTTTGCGTGGAGATCTAGGAATGATCCTGACTCAGAAATTTAAAAACGAAAGAATAGAAAAGAAAGAAACAAAAGAAAAGAAAGAAAGAAAAGGAAAGGAAAGAAAAAGGAAGAAAAGTTCGAATCGTACCTCAACCCAATTAAACCACGGATGTGATTCTGAACACACAACCACTTGAAAGAAAGCAGTTTCTCACAGGGCCTGTTCATATACGCTGGCAATTCTCATGCTGAGGGGCTCAACCAATTATGGGCTTGAAGGCGTCTGCCCCAGGGTTCAAATATGAACTGCTGCATATCAGACATTTGCATTAAGTTTGATAGAAGTAGCTTTGAGAAGCAACAGTTACAAGTTGGCAACAGAGTAATTTCATTGTTGGGTTTCTCAAATACGATGAACTGCGTTAAAGTGTGGCCATGTGAGGAAGGTTGAGAACCACTGTGAAGAAATAAATCACACCTGAGAAAATCATGATCGATAGCAGATCATGATCAGACCTTAGTGATTAAGGAGAGTTGGTATATAGTGGGTCCTGATTCAAATATTATAGGGTCACTTCTGACTTGTAAATAGCCACTTTGGCCATTTTTCTTTATGACCACTTTTGCCATGAACAGATGTCAATGTTCTTTCCAACCCAACGCTGATCCCCTCAAGATGTGATGATCATTTCTGACTTTGTCCTGTAACTCTTGTCACGCCATGCATCGTTCACACCATGGAATACACTAATTCAGGGATATGGAATGTGTTTCCCTGAGACACAGTCATGCCACTGGCTTCAAAAACATCTCCATTACCCTGTAAATCGAGGGTTAAGCTTTCAGACCAGTTTGAGACCATTGCAGTAACTATCAATTGGGTTTCAAATGCCACCAGGTGGCACTTGACTACCTCTGCGGAGGCAGCCAACTTCCATTGAGGTTCCTGCACACCTGTACTGTGAACCCTTCTACCTCAGCAATGAGCACGTCTTGTTCATTCCAGGACCCTTCTGGAAACATGTTGAGCCTCTTCTTGCCACCCTGAAACCCTGCCTTCTTCAGACCCTGCTCATTTGTTCTCCCACCAGTGGCTCCTGATCCTTCTGCTGACGCCCTGGATTCCTTTTCTAAATTCTATGAACCCCTTCCTATTCTTTCCCGGGTCTTTCTGCTCACAAGAAGTTGTGGCTGATGGTGCTCTTTGCAATTTTGCTCTAGGCAAGATCAAGGAGCCCTCATCCATTATGGGTCAGTGTCAGCTTTTTAACTTTCACCAGCTGCTTCTTGCAGGGGTCAGCAGATAGGATGTTGAAACCACTGGAACGCTAGCCACATATCAGAGCTGGCATGTGGATACTGAGTACTGAATCCAGGCCCCTGCAAGGGCAACCAGCCAACAAAATTGCTCTGTAGGCGATTTTGTAGAAAAGAACTCACCTATTGGATTGCAGCACATCTCCATCATCGGATTTCCTCATTGCTTGTAAACATGTTCTGCTGGCCTTGTAGACATGGGCCTGTCACCGAGCTACAAAGGTGGTTGGAGAAAAAGATGGATTGTCTGAACGGTGAACTCAGAGATAACCTATCTCAAAAAATTTAAAGTGAAATTATGGAAAAGAAAAGAAAAGAGAAGAGAAGAGAAGAGAAGAGAAGAGAAGAGAAGAGAAGAGAAGAGAAGAGAAGAAGGAAAGGAAAGGAAAGGAAAGGAAAGGAAAGGAAAGGAAAGGAAAGGAAAGGAAAGGAAAGGAAAGGAAAGGAAAGGAAAGGAAAGGAAAGGAAATATTTGGATTGTACCTCCACAGGATTCACAAATTTCTGTGTTTTATTCTAAGCACCCAAATACTTAAAAGAAACAAAAGGTTCTAACATGGCTGGTGCGTATAGGCCATCATTCCCATTCAGGGGGCACAACCAATTTGGAACTTGAAGAACTTTGACACAGGATTGGATAAAGAACAGCAGCATGTTAGACATTTGCCTTAAGATTGATAGAAGTTGATTAGCAAAACAAAGGTTACTAATTAGCTAGAGAGTAATTTCATTGTTGGGTTCTCTACAGGATGAGGAACTTTATTTATCTGTGGCAGTCTTTGGAAGGCTGAGAACCACTGTTAAGAAAAAAGTCACACCTGAGTGAATCATGCTCGATAGCAAGATCATGATCAGACCTCAGTGATTGTGGAGAGTTGGTATAATGTGGGTCCTGAATCAAATACTACAGGGTCACCTCTGACTTGTCATCAGCAACTTTGGCCATTTTTCTCTATTACCACTTCTACAATGAACAGATGTCAATGTTCTTTCCAGTGCAATGCTGTTCCCCTCAGGACGTGGTGTTCATTTCTTACTTTGTACTGTAACTCTAGAAACGCCATGTATTGTTCACACCACGGAATACACTATTTTGGGCAAACCTACTGTGCTTCTCTGAGACACAGTCATGCGAATGGCTTCAAAAGCATCTCCTGACCCCTGTGAAGCTCGGGTTCAGCCTCCAGAGCAGCTTGAGACAGATGCACTAACTAGCAAGTTGGGTATATACGCCACCGTGTGGCTGTAGCCTGCCACTGCGGAGCCTGCCAACGTCCATGGGCTTTCTTTCTTGGTTGTTCTCTGAACCCTTCTGCCCCAGCCATGAGCAAATGCCCATGGCTGGGGCAGAAGGGTTCAGAGAATTCATTCAAGGACCTTGTGGACATGCGGTGAGCCCCTTCTCGCTGCCTTGAGAGCCGCCCTTCTTCTGACCATGCTCAATCCCACCCTCAGGAGTGGGTCCTGATCCTCCTAATGAGCCCCAGGGTCCTCTCTCGAAAATTTCATGAACCCCTGCCTGTTCTTTCCCTGGTTCTTTCTGCTTACAAGAATTTCTTCCTGATTCTACTCTTGGCATTTTTCCACAGGGCAAGATCTAGGAGCCCTCCACCATTATGGGTCAATGTCAGGTTTCTAACATGCAGGAGCTGGTCTCTGCAGGGGGCACCAATGTGGATGTTGGAACTTCTGGATAGGTAGCCACATATAGCAGCTAGCATCTGGATGCTGAGTACTGAATCCAGGCCCCTGCAATGTCACACAGGCCTCATAAATGCTTGAAGGTTTTCCTGTAGAAAAAAATTCTGATATTGGATTCCTGCACATCTCCTTTTTCTGATTCCCTCATTGTTCGTAAGAAGTTCCGCAATGCTTGGGAATCCAGCCTGTCACCGAAAGACAAGGGTGACTGTGGCACATGGGTGGAATGTTTGCGTGGAGATCTAGGAATGATCCTGACTCAGAAATTTAAAAACGAAAGAATAGAAAAGAAAGAAACAAAAGAAAAGAAAGAAAGAAAAGGAAAGGAAAGAAAAAAGGAAGAAAAGTTCGAATCGTACCTCAACCCAATTAAACCACGGATGTGATTCTGAACACACAACCACTTGAAAGAAAGCAGTTTCTCACAGGGCCTGTTCATATACGCTGGCAATTCTCATGCTGAGGGGCTCAACCAATTATGGGCTTGAAGGCGTCTGCCCCAGGGTTCAAATATGAACTGCTGCATATCAGACATTTGCATTAAGTTTGATAGAAGTAGCTTTGAGAAGCAACAGTTACAAGTTGGCAACAGAGTAATTTCATTGTTGGGTTTCTCAAATACGATGAACTGCGTTAAAGTGTGGCCATGTGAGGAAGGTTGAGAACCACTGTGAAGAAATAAATCACACCTGAGAAAATCATGATCGATAGCAGATCATGATCAGACCTTAGTGATTAAGGAGAGTTGGTATATAGTGGGTCCTGATTCAAATATTATAGGGTCACTTCTGACTTGTAAATAGCCACTTTGGCCATTTTTCTTTATGACCACTTTTGCCATGAACAGATGTCAATGTTCTTTCCAACCCAACGCTGATCCCCTCAAGATGTGATGATCATTTCTGACTTTGTCCTGTAACTCTTGTCACGCCATGCATCGTTCACACCATGGAATACACTAATTCAGGGATATGGAATGTGTTTCCCTGAGACACAGTCATGCCACTGGCTTCAAAAACATCTCCATTACCCTGTAAATCGAGGGTTAAGCTTTCAGACCAGTTTGAGACCATTGCAGTAACTATCAATTGGGTTTCAAATGCCACCAGGTGGCACTTGACTACCTCTGCGGAGGCAGCCAACTTCCATTGAGGTTCCTGCACACCTGTACTGTGAACCCTTCTACCTCAGCAATGAGCACGTCTTGTTCATTCCAGGACCCTTCTGGAAACATGTTGAGCCTCTTCTTGCCACCCTGAAACCCTGCCTTCTTCAGACCCTGCTCATTTGTTCTCCCACCAGTGGCTCCTGATCCTTCTGCTGACGCCCTGGATTCCTTTTCTAAATTCTATGAACCCCTTCCTATTCTTTCCCGGGTCTTTCTGCTCACAAGAAGTTGTGGCTGATGGTGCTCTTTGCAATTTTGCTCTAGGCAAGATCAAGGAGCCCTCATCCATTGTGGGTCAGTCTCAGCTTTTTAACTTTCACCAGCTGCTTCTTGCAGGGGTCAGCAGATAGGATGTTGAAACCACTGGAACGCTAGCCACATATCAGAGCTGGCATGTGGATACTGAGTACTGAATCCAGGCCCCTGCAAGGGCAACCAGCCAACAAAATTGCTCTGTAGGCGATTTTGTAGAAAAGAACTCACCTATTGGATTGCAGCACATCTCCATCATCGGATTTCCTCATTGCTTGTAAACATGTTCTGCTGGCCTTGTAGACATGGGCCTGTCACCGAGCTACAAAGGTGGTTGGAGAAAAAGATGGATTGTCTGAACGGTGAACTCAGAGATAACCTATCTCAAAAAATTTAAAGTGAAATTATGGAAAAGAAAAGAAAAGAGAAGAGAAGAGAAGAGAAGAGAAGAGAAGAGAGAAGAGAAGAGAAGAGAAGAGAAGAGAAGGAAAGGAAAGGAAAGGAAAGGAAAGGAAAGGAAAGGAAAGGAAAGGAAAGGAAAGGAAAGGAAAGGAAAGGAAAGGAAAGGAAAGGAAAAATATTTGGATTGTACCTCCACAGGATTCACAAATTTCTGTGTTTTATTCTAAGCACCCAAATACTTAAAAGAAACAAAAGGTTCTAACATGGCTGGTGCGTATAGGCCATCATTCCCATTCAGGGGGCACAACCAATTTGGAACTTGAAGAACTTTGACACAGGATTGGATAAAGAACAGCAGCATGTTAGACATTTGCCTTAAGATTGATAGAAGTTGATTAGCAAAACAAAGGTTACTAATTAGCTAGAGAGTAATTTCATTGTTGGGTTCTCTACAGGATGAGGAACTTTATTTATCTGTGGCAGTCTTTGGAAGGCTGAGAACCACTGTTAAGAAAAAAGTCACACCTGAGTGAATCATGCTCGATAGCAAGATCATGATCAGACCTCAGTGATCTGTGGAGAGTTGGTATAATGTGGGTCCTGAATCAAATACTACAGGGTCACCTCTGACTTGTCATCAGCAACTTTGGCCATTTTTCTCTATTACCACTTCTACAATGAACAGATGTCAATGTTCTTTCCAGTGCAATGCTGTTCCCCTCAGGACGTGGTGTTCATTTCTTACTTTGTACTGTAACTCTAGAAACGCCATGTATTGTTCACACCACGGAATACACTATTTTGGGCAAACCTACTGTGCTTCTCTGAGACACAGTCATGCGAATGGCTTCAAAAGCATCTCCTGACCCCTGTGAAGCTCGGGTTCAGCCTCCAGAGCAGCTTGAGACAGATGCACTAACTAGCAAGTTGGGTATATACGCCACCGTGTGGCTGTAGCCTGCCACTGCGGAGCCTGCCAACGTCCATGGGCTTTCTTTCTTGGTTGTTCTCTGAACCCTTCTGCCCCAGCCATGAGCAAATGCCCATGGCTGGGGCAGAAGGGTTCAGAGAATTCATTCAAGGACCTTGTGGACATGCGGTGAGCCCCTTCTCGCTGCCTTGAGAGCCGCCCTTCTTCTGACCATGCTCAATCCCACCCTCAGGAGTGGGTCCTGATCCTCCTAATGAGCCCCAGGGTCCTCTCTCGAAAATTTCATGAACCCCTGCCTGTTCTTTCCCTGGTTCTTTCTGCTTACAAGAATTTCTTCCTGATTCTACTCTTGGCATTTTTCCACAGGGCAAGATCTAGGAGCCCTCCACCATTATGGGTCAATGTCAGGTTTCTAACATGCAGGAGCTGGTCTCTGCAGGGGGCACCAATGTGGATGTTGGAACTTCTGGATAGGTAGCCACATATAGCAGCTAGCATCTGGATGCTGAGTACTGAATCCAGGCCCCTGCAATGTCACACAGGCCTCATAAATGCTTGAAGGTTTTCCTGTAGAAAAAAATTCTGATATTGGATTCCTGCACATCTCCTTTTTCTGATTCCCTCATTGTTCGTAAGAAGTTCCGCAATGCTTGGGAATCCAGCCTGTCACCGAAAGACAAGGGTGACTGTGGCACATGGGTGGAATGTTTGCGTGGAGATCTAGGAATGATCCTGACTCAGAAATTTAAAAACGAAAGAATAGAAAAGAAAGAAACAAAAGAAAAGAAAGAAAGAAAAGGAAAGGAAAGAAAAAAGGAAGAAAAGTTCGAATCGTACCTCAACCCAATTAAACCACGGATGTGATTCTGAACACACAACCACTTGAAAGAAAGCAGTTTCTCACAGGGCCTGTTCATATACGCTGGCAATTCTCATGCTGAGGGGCTCAACCAATTATGGGCTTGAAGGCGTCTGCCCCAGGGTTCAAATATGAACTGCTGCATATCAGACATTTGCATTAAGTTTGATAGAAGTAGCTTTGAGAAGCAACAGTTACAAGTTGGCAACAGAGTAATTTCATTGTTGGGTTTCTCAAATACGATGAACTGCGTTAAAGTGTGGCCATGTGAGGAAGGTTGAGAACCACTGTGAAGAAATAAATCACACCTGAGAAAATCATGATCGATAGCAGATCATGATCAGACCTTAGTGATTAAGGAGAGTTGGTATATAGTGGGTCCTGATTCAAATATTATAGGGTCACTTCTGACTTGTAAATAGCCACTTTGGCCATTTTTCTTTATGACCACTTTTGCCATGAACAGATGTCAATGTTCTTTCCAACCCAACGCTGATCCCCTCAAGATGTGATGATCATTTCTGACTTTGTCCTGTAACTCTTGTCACGCCATGCATCGTTCACACCATGGAATACACTAATTCAGGGATATGGAATGTGTTTCCCTGAGACACAGTCATGCCACTGGCTTCAAAAACATCTCCATTACCCTGTAAATCGAGGGTTAAGCTTTCAGACCAGTTTGAGACCATTGCAGTAACTATCAATTGGGTTTCAAATGCCACCAGGTGGCACTTGACTACCTCTGCGGAGGCAGCCAACTTCCATTGAGGTTCCTGCACACCTGTACTGTGAACCCTTCTACCTCAGCAATGAGCACGTCTTGTTCATTCCAGGACCCTTCTGGAAACATGTTGAGCCTCTTCTTGCCACCCTGAAACCCTGCCTTCTTCAGACCCTGCTCATTTGTTCTCCCACCAGTGGCTCCTGATCCTTCTGCTGACGCCCTGGATTCCTTTTCTAAATTCTATGAACCCCTTCCTATTCTTTCCCGGGTCTTTCTGCTCACAAGAAGTTGTGGCTGATGGTGCTCTTTGCAATTTTGCTCTAGGCAAGATCAAGGAGCCCTCATCCATTGTGGGTCAGTCTCAGCTTTTTAACTTTCACCAGCTGCTTCTTGCAGGGGTCAGCAGATAGGATGTTGAAACCACTGGAACGCTAGCCACATATCAGAGCTGGCATGTGGATACTGAGTACTGAATCCAGGCCCCTGCAAGGGCAACCAGCCAACAAAATTGCTCTGTAGGCGATTTTGTAGAAAAGAACTCACCTATTGGATTGCAGCACATCTCCATCATCGGATTTCCTCATTGCTTGTAAACATGTTCTGCTGGCCTTGTAGACATGGGCCTGTCACCGAGCTACAAAGGTGGTTGGAGAAAAAGATGGATTGTCTGAACGGTGAACTCAGAGATAACCTATCTCAAAAAATTTAAAGTGAAATTATGGAAAAGAAAAGAAAAGAGAAGAGAAGAGAAGAGAAGAGAAGAGAAGAGAAGAGAAGAGAAGAGAAGAGAAGAGAAGAGAAGAGGAAAGGAAAGGAAAGGAAAGGAAAGGAAAGGAAAGGAAAGGAAAGGAAAGGAAAGGAAAGGAAAGGAAAGGAAAGGAAAGGAAAGGAAAGGAAATATTTGGATTGTACCTCCACAGGATTCACAAATTTCTGTGTTTTATTCTAAGCACCCAAATACTTAAAAGAAACAAAAGGTTCTAACATGGCTGGTGCGTATAGGCCATCATTCCCATTCAGGGGGCACAACCAATTTGGAACTTGAAGAACTTTGACACAGGATTGGATAAAGAACAGCAGCATGTTAGACATTTGCCTTAAGATTGATAGAAGTTGATTAGCAAAACAAAGGTTACTAATTAGCTAGAGAGTAATTTCATTGTTGGGTTCTCTACAGGATGAGGAACTTTATTTATCTGTGGCAGTCTTTGGAAGGCTGAGAACCACTGTTAAGAAAAAAGTCACACCTGAGTGAATCATGCTCGATAGCAAGATCATGATCAGACCTCAGTGATTGTGGAGAGTTGGTATAATGTGGGTCCTGAATCAAATACTACAGGGTCACCTCTGACTTGTCATCAGCAACTTTGGCCATTTTTCTCTATTACCACTTCTACAATGAACAGATGTCAATGTTCTTTCCAGTGCAATGCTGTTCCCCTCAGGACGTGGTGTTCATTTCTTACTTTGTACTGTAACTCTAGAAACGCCATGTATTGTTCACACCACGGAATACACTATTTTGGGCAAACCTACTGTGCTTCTCTGAGACACAGTCATGCGAATGGCTTCAAAAGCATCTCCTGACCCCTGTGAAGCTCGGGTTCAGCCTCCAGAGCAGCTTGAGACAGATGCACTAACTAGCAAGTTGGGTATATACGCCACCGTGTGGCTGTAGCCTGCCACTGCGGAGCCTGCCAACGTCCATGGGCTTTCTTTCTTGGTTGTTCTCTGAACCCTTCTGCCCCAGCCATGAGCAAATGCCCATGGCTGGGGCAGAAGGGTTCAGAGAATTCATTCAAGGACCTTGTGGACATGCGGTGAGCCCCTTCTCGCTGCCTTGAGAGCCGCCCTTCTTCTGACCATGCTCAATCCCACCCTCAGGAGTGGGTCCTGATCCTCCTAATGAGCCCCAGGGTCCTCTCTCGAAAATTTCATGAACCCCTGCCTGTTCTTTCCCTGGTTCTTTCTGCTTACAAGAATTTCTTCCTGATTCTACTCTTGGCATTTTTCCACAGGGCAAGATCTAGGAGCCCTCCACCATTATGGGTCAATGTCAGGTTTCTAACATGCAGGAGCTGGTCTCTGCAGGGGGCACCAATGTGGATGTTGGAACTTCTGGATAGGTAGCCACATATAGCAGCTAGCATCTGGATGCTGAGTACTGAATCCAGGCCCCTGCAATGTCACACAGGCCTCATAAATGCTTGAAGGTTTTCCTGTAGAAAAAAATTCTGATATTGGATTCCTGCACATCTCCTTTTTCTGATTCCCTCATTGTTCGTAAGAAGTTCCGCAATGCTTGGGAATCCAGCCTGTCACCGAAAGACAAGGGTGACTGTGGCACATGGGTGGAATGTTTGCGTGGAGATCTAGGAATGATCCTGACTCAGAAATTTAAAAACGAAAGAATAGAAAAGAAAGAAACAAAAGAAAAGAAAGAAAGAAAAGGAAAGGAAAGAAAAAAGGAAGAAAAGTTCGAATCGTACCTCAACCCAATTAAACCACGGATGTGATTCTGAACACACAACCACTTGAAAGAAAGCAGTTTCTCACAGGGCCTGTTCATATACGCTGGCAATTCTCATGCTGAGGGGCTCAACCAATTATGGGCTTGAAGGCGTCTGCCCCAGGGTTCAAATATGAACTGCTGCATATCAGACATTTGCATTAAGTTTGATAGAAGTAGCTTTGAGAAGCAACAGTTACAAGTTGGCAACAGAGTAATTTCATTGTTGGGTTTCTCAAATACGATGAACTGCGTTAAAGTGTGGCCATGTGAGGAAGGTTGAGAACCACTGTGAAGAAATAAATCACACCTGAGAAAATCATGATCGATAGCAGATCATGATCAGACCTTAGTGATTAAGGAGAGTTGGTATATAGTGGGTCCTGATTCAAATATTATAGGGTCACTTCTGACTTGTAAATAGCCACTTTGGCCATTTTTCTTTATGACCACTTTTGCCATGAACAGATGTCAATGTTCTTTCCAACCCAACGCTGATCCCCTCAAGATGTGATGATCATTTCTGACTTTGTCCTGTAACTCTTGTCACGCCATGCATCGTTCACACCATGGAATACACTAATTCAGGGATATGGAATGTGTTTCCCTGAGACACAGTCATGCCACTGGCTTCAAAAACATCTCCATTACCCTGTAAATCGAGGGTTAAGCTTTCAGACCAGTTTGAGACCATTGCAGTAACTATCAATTGGGTTTCAAATGCCACCAGGTGGCACTTGACTACCTCTGCGGAGGCAGCCAACTTCCATTGAGGTTCCTGCACACCTGTACTGTGAACCCTTCTACCTCAGCAATGAGCACGTCTTGTTCATTCCAGGACCCTTCTGGAAACATGTTGAGCCTCTTCTTGCCACCCTGAAACCCTGCCTTCTTCAGACCCTGCTCATTTGTTCTCCCACCAGTGGCTCCTGATCCTTCTGCTGACGCCCTGGATTCCTTTTCTAAATTCTATGAACCCCTTCCTATTCTTTCCCGGGTCTTTCTGCTCACAAGAAGTTGTGGCTGATGGTGCTCTTTGCAATTTTGCTCTAGGCAAGATCAAGGAGCCCTCATCCATTGTGGGTCAGTCTCAGCTTTTTAACTTTCACCAGCTGCTTCTTGCAGGGGTCAGCAGATAGGATGTTGAAACCACTGGAACGCTAGCCACATATCAGAGCTGGCATGTGGATACTGAGTACTGAATCCAGGCCCCTGCAAGGGCAACCAGCCAACAAAATTGCTCTGTAGGCGATTTTGTAGAAAAGAACTCACCTATTGGATTGCAGCACATCTCCATCATCGGATTTCCTCATTGCTTGTAAACATGTTCTGCTGGCCTTGTAGACATGGGCCTGTCACCGAGCTACAAAGGTGGTTGGAGAAAAAGATGGATTGTCTGAACGGTGAACTCAGAGATAACCTATCTCAAAAAATTTAAAGTGAAATTATGGAAAAGAAAAGAAAAGAGAAGAGAAGAGAAGAGAAGAGAAGAGAAGAGAAGAGAAGAGAAGAGAAGAGAAGAGAAAGAAAGGAAAGGAAAGGAAAGGAAAGGAAAGGAAAGGAAAGGAAAGGAAAGGAAAGGAAAGGAAAGGAAAGGAAAGGAAAGGAAAGGAAATATTTGGATTGTACCTCCACAGGATTCACAAATTTCTGTGTTTTATTCTAAGCACCCAAATACTTAAAAGAAACAAAAGGTTCTAACATGGCTGGTGCGTATAGGCCATCATTCCCATTCAGGGGGCACAACCAATTTGGAACTTGAAGAACTTTGACACAGGATTGGATAAAGAACAGCAGCATGTTAGACATTTGCCTTAAGATTGATAGAAGTTGATTAGCAAAACAAAGGTTACTAATTAGCTAGAGAGTAATTTCATTGTTGGGTTCTCTACAGGATGAGGAACTTTATTTATCTGTGGCAGTCTTTGGAAGGCTGAGAACCACTGTTAAGAAAAAAGTCACACCTGAGTGAATCATGCTCGATAGCAAGATCATGATCAGACCTCAGTGATTGTGGAGAGTTGGTATAATGTGGGTCCTGAATCAAATACTACAGGGTCACCTCTGACTTGTCATCAGCAACTTTGGCCATTTTTCTCTATTACCACTTCTACAATGAACAGATGTCAATGTTCTTTCCAGTGCAATGCTGTTCCCCTCAGGACGTGGTGTTCATTTCTTACTTTGTACTGTAACTCTAGAAACGCCATGTATTGTTCACACCACGGAATACACTATTTTGGGCAAACCTACTGTGCTTCTCTGAGACACAGTCATGCGAATGGCTTCAAAAGCATCTCCTGACCCCTGTGAAGCTCGGGTTCAGCCTCCAGAGCAGCTTGAGACAGATGCACTAACTAGCAAGTTGGGTATATACGCCACCGTGTGGCTGTAGCCTGCCACTGCGGAGCCTGCCAACGTCCATGGGCTTTCTTTCTTGGTTGTTCTCTGAACCCTTCTGCCCCAGCCATGAGCAAATGCCCATGGCTGGGGCAGAAGGGTTCAGAGAATTCATTCAAGGACCTTGTGGACATGCGGTGAGCCCCTTCTCGCTGCCTTGAGAGCCGCCCTTCTTCTGACCATGCTCAATCCCACCCTCAGGAGTGGGTCCTGATCCTCCTAATGAGCCCCAGGGTCCTCTCTCGAAAATTTCATGAACCCCTGCCTGTTCTTTCCCTGGTTCTTTCTGCTTACAAGAATTTCTTCCTGATTCTACTCTTGGCATTTTTCCACAGGGCAAGATCTAGGAGCCCTCCACCATTATGGGTCAATGTCAGGTTTCTAACATGCAGGAGCTGGTCTCTGCAGGGGGCACCAATGTGGATGTTGGAACTTCTGGATAGGTAGCCACATATAGCAGCTAGCATCTGGATGCTGAGTACTGAATCCAGGCCCCTGCAATGTCACACAGGCCTCATAAATGCTTGAAGGTTTTCCTGTAGAAAAAAATTCTGATATTGGATTCCTGCACATCTCCTTTTTCTGATTCCCTCATTGTTCGTAAGAAGTTCCGCAATGCTTGGGAATCCAGCCTGTCACCGAAAGACAAGGGTGACTGTGGCACATGGGTGGAATGTTTGCGTGGAGATCTAGGAATGATCCTGACTCAGAAATTTAAAAACGAAAGAATAGAAAAGAAAGAAACAAAAGAAAAGAAAGAAAGAAAAGGAAAGGAAAGGAAAAAGGAAGAAAAGTTCGAATCGTACCTCAACCCAATTAAACCACGGATGTGATTCTGAACACACAACCACTTGAAAGAAAGCAGTTTCTCACAGGGCCTGTTCATATACGCTGGCAATTCTCATGCTGAGGGGCTCAACCAATTATGGGCTTGAAGGCGTCTGCCCCAGGGTTCAAATATGAACTGCTGCATATCAGACATTTGCATTAAGTTTGATAGAAGTAGCTTTGAGAAGCAACAGTTACAAGTTGGCAACAGAGTAATTTCATTGTTGGGTTTCTCAAATACGATGAACTGCGTTAAAGTGTGGCCATGTGAGGAAGGTTGAGAACCACTGTGAAGAAATAAATCACACCTGAGAAAATCATGATCGATAGCAGATCATGATCAGACCTTAGTGATTAAGGAGAGTTGGTATATAGTGGGTCCTGATTCAAATATTATAGGGTCACTTCTGACTTGTAAATAGCCACTTTGGCCATTTTTCTTTATGACCACTTTTGCCATGAACAGATGTCAATGTTCTTTCCAACCCAACGCTGATCCCCTCAAGATGTGATGATCATTTCTGACTTTGTCCTGTAACTCTTGTCACGCCATGCATCGTTCACACCATGGAATACACTAATTCAGGGATATGGAATGTGTTTCCCTGAGACACAGTCATGCCACTGGCTTCAAAAACATCTCCATTACCCTGTAAATCGAGGGTTAAGCTTTCAGACCAGTTTGAGACCATTGCAGTAACTATCAATTGGGTTTCAAATGCCACCAGGTGGCACTTGACTACCTCTGCGGAGGCAGCCAACTTCCATTGAGGTTCCTGCACACCTGTACTGTGAACCCTTCTACCTCAGCAATGAGCACGTCTTGTTCATTCCAGGACCCTTCTGGAAACATGTTGAGCCTCTTCTTGCCACCCTGAAACCCTGCCTTCTTCAGACCCTGCTCATTTGTTCTCCCACCAGTGGCTCCTGACCCTTCTGCTGACGCCCTGGATTCCTTTTCTAAATTCTATGAACCCCTTCCTATTCTTTCCCGGGTCTTTCTGCTCACAAGAAGTTGTGGCTGATGGTGCTCTTTGCAATTTTGCTCTAGGCAAGATCAAGGAGCCCTCATCCATTGTGGGTCAGTCTCAGCTTTTTAACTTTCACCAGCTGCTTCTTGCAGGGGTCAGCAGATAGGATGTTGAAACCACTGGAACGCTAGCCACATATCAGAGCTGGCATGTGGATACTGAGTACTGAATCCAGGCCCCTGCAAGGGCAACCAGCCAACAAAATTGCTCTGTAGGCGATTTTGTAGAAAAGAACTCACCTATTGGATTGCAGCACATCTCCATCATCGGATTTCCTCATTGCTTGTAAACATGTTCTGCTGGCCTTGTAGACATGGGCCTGTCACCGAGCTACAAAGGTGGTTGGAGAAAAAGATGGATTGTCTGAACGGTGAACTCAGAGATAACCTATCTCAAAAAATTTAAAGTGAAATTATGGAAAAGAAAAGAAAAGAGAAGAGAAGAGAAGAGAAGAGAAGAGAAGAGAAGAGAAGAGAAGAGAAGAAGAGAGGAAAGGAAAGGAAAGGAAAGGAAAGGAAAGGAAAGGAAAGGAAAGGAAAGGAAAGGAAAGGAAAGGAAAGGAAAGGAAAGGAAAGGAAAGGAAATATTTGGATTGTACCTCCACAGGATTCACAAATTTCTGTGTTTTATTCTAAGCACCCAAATACTTAAAAGAAACAAAAGGTTCTAACATGGCTGGTGCGTATAGGCCATCATTCCCATTCAGGGGGCACAACCAATTTGGAACTTGAAGAACTTTGACACAGGATTGGATAAAGAACAGCAGCATGTTAGACATTTGCCTTAAGATTGATAGAAGTTGATTAGCAAAACAAAGGTTACTAATTAGCTAGAGAGTAATTTCATTGTTGGGTTCTCTACAGGATGAGGAACTTTATTTATCTGTGGCAGTCTTTGGAAGGCTGAGAACCACTGTTAAGAAAAAAGTCACACCTGAGTGAATCATGCTCGATAGCAAGATCATGATCAGACCTCAGTGATTGTGGAGAGTTGGTATAATGTGGGTCCTGAATCAAATACTACAGGGTCACCTCTGACTTGTCATCAGCAACTTTGGCCATTTTTCTCTATTACCACTTCTACAATGAACAGATGTCAATGTTCTTTCCAGTGCAATGCTGTTCCCCTCAGGACGTGGTGTTCATTTCTTACTTTGTACTGTAACTCTAGAAACGCCATGTATTGTTCACACCACGGAATACACTATTTTGGGCAAACCTACTGTGCTTCTCTGAGACACAGTCATGCGAATGGCTTCAAAAGCATCTCCTGACCCCTGTGAAGCTCGGGTTCAGCCTCCAGAGCAGCTTGAGACAGATGCACTAACTAGCAAGTTGGGTGTATACGCCACCGTGTGGCTGTAGCCTGCCACTGCGGAGCCTGCCAACGTCCATGGGCTTTCTTTCTTGGTTGTTCTCTGAACCCTTCTGCCCCAGCCATGAGCAAATGCCCATGGCTGGGGCAGAAGGGTTCAGAGAATTCATTCAAGGACCTTGTGGACATGCGGTGAGCCCCTTCTCGCTGCCTTGAGAGCCGCCCTTCTTCTGACCATGCTCAATCCCACCCTCAGGAGTGGGTCCTGATCCTCCTAATGAGCCCCAGGGTCCTCTCTCGAAAATTTCATGAACCCCTGCCTGTTCTTTCCCTGGTTCTTTCTGCTTACAAGAATTTCTTCCTGATTCTACTCTTGGCATTTTTCCACAGGGCAAGATCTAGGAGCCCTCCACCATTATGGGTCAATGTCAGGTTTCTAACATGCAGGAGCTGGTCTCTGCAGGGGGCACCAATGTGGATGTTGGAACTTCTGGATAGGTAGCCACATATAGCAGCTAGCATCTGGATGCTGAGTACTGAATCCAGGCCCCTGCAATGTCACACAGGCCTCATAAATGCTTGAAGGTTTTCCTGTAGAAAAAAATTCTGATATTGGATTCCTGCACATCTCCTTTTTCTGATTCCCTCATTGTTCGTAAGAAGTTCCGCAATGCTTGGGAATCCAGCCTGTCACCGAAAGACAAGGGTGACTGTGGCACATGGGTGGAATGTTTGCGTGGAGATCTAGGAATGATCCTGACTCAGAAATTTAAAAACGAAAGAATAGAAAAGAAAGAAACAAAAGAAAAGAAAGAAAGAAAAGGAAAGGAAAGAAAAAAGGAAGAAAAGTTCGAATCGTACCTCAACCCAATTAAACCACGGATGTGATTCTGAACACACAACCACTTGAAAGAAAGCAGTTTCTCACAGGGCCTGTTCATATACGCTGGCAATTCTCATGCTGAGGGGCTCAACCAATTATGGGCTTGAAAGGCGTCTGCCCCAGGGTTCAAATATGAACTGCTGCATATCAGACATTTGCATTAAGTTTGATAGAAGTAGCTTTGAGAAGCAACAGTTACAAGTTGGCAACAGAGTAATTTCATTGTTGGGTTTCTCAAATACGATGAACTGCGTTAAAGTGTGGCCATGTGAGGAAGGTTGAGAACCACTGTGAAGAAATAAATCACACCTGAGAAAATCATGATCGATAGCAGATCATGATCAGACCTTAGTGATTAAGGAGAGTTGGTATATAGTGGGTCCTGATTCAAATATTATAGGGTCACTTCTGACTTGTAAATAGCCACTTTGGCCATTTTTCTTTATGACCACTTTTGCCATGAACAGATGTCAATGTTCTTTCCAACCCAACGCTGATCCCCTCAAGATGTGATGATCATTTCTGACTTTGTCCTGTAACTCTTGTCACGCCATGCATCGTTCACACCATGGAATACACTAATTCAGGGATATGGAATGTGTTTCCCTGAGACACAGTCATGCCACTGGCTTCAAAAACATCTCCATTACCCTGTAAATCGAGGGTTAAGCTTTCAGACCAGTTTGAGACCATTGCAGTAACTATCAATTGGGTTTCAAATGCCACCAGGTGGCACTTGACTACCTCTGCGGAGGCAGCCAACTTCCATTGAGGTTCCTGCACACCTGTACTGTGAACCCTTCTACCTCAGCAATGAGCACGTCTTGTTCATTCCAGGACCCTTCTGGAAACATGTTGAGCCTCTTCTTGCCACCCTGAAACCCTGCCTTCTTCAGACCCTGCTCATTTGTTCTCCCACCAGTGGCTCCTGACCCTTCTGCTGACGCCCTGGATTCCTTTTCTAAATTCTATGAACCCCTTCCTATTCTTTCCCGGGTCTTTCTGCTCACAAGAAGTTGTGGCTGATGGTGCTCTTTGCAATTTTGCTCTAGGCAAGATCAAGGAGCCCTCATCCATTGTGGGTCAGTCTCAGCTTTTTAACTTTCACCAGCTGCTTCTTGCAGGGGTCAGCAGATAGGATGTTGAAACCACTGGAACGCTAGCCACATATCAGAGCTGGCATGTGGATACTGAGTACTGAATCCAGGCCCCTGCAAGGGCAACCAGCCAACAAAATTGCTCTGTAGGCGATTTTGTAGAAAAGAACTCACCTATTGGATTGCAGCACATCTCCATCATCGGATTTCCTCATTGCTTGTAAACATGTTCTGCTGGCCTTGTAGACATGGGCCTGTCACCGAGCTACAAAGGTGGTTGGAGAAAAAGATGGATTGTCTGAACGGTGAACTCAGAGATAACCTATCTCAAAAAATTTAAAGTGAAATTATGGAAAAGAAAAGAAAAGAGAAGAGAAGAGAAGAGAAGAGAAGAGAAGAGAAGAGAAGAGAAGAGAAGAGAAGAGAAAGGAAAGGAAAGGAAAGGAAAGGAAAGGAAAGGAAAGGAAAGGAAAGGAAAGGAAAGGAAAGGAAAGGAAAGGAAAGGAAAGGAAAGGAAAGGAAAGGAAAGGAAATATTTGGATTGTACCTCCACAGGATTCACAAATTTCTGTGTTTTATTCTAAGCACCCAAATACTTAAAAGAAACAAAAGGTTCTAACATGGCTGGTGCGTATAGGCCATCATTCCCATTCAGGGGGCACAACCAATTTGGAACTTGAAGAACTTTGACACAGGATTGGATAAAGAACAGCAGCATGTTAGACATTTGCCTTAAGATTGATAGAAGTTGATTAGCAAAACAAAGGTTACTAATTAGCTAGAGAGTAATTTCATTGTTGGGTTCTCTACAGGATGAGGAACTTTATTTATCTGTGGCAGTCTTTGGAAGGCTGAGAACCACTGTTAAGAAAAAAGTCACACCTGAGTGAATCATGCTCGATAGCAAGATCATGATCAGACCTCAGTGATTGTGGAGAGTTGGTATAATGTGGGTCCTGAATCAAATACTACAGGGTCACCTCTGACTTGTCATCAGCAACTTTGGCCATTTTTCTCTATTACCACTTCTACAATGAACAGATGTCAATGTTCTTTCCAGTGCAATGCTGTTCCCCTCAGGACGTGGTGTTCATTTCTTACTTTGTACTGTAACTCTAGAAACGCCATGTATTGTTCACACCACGGAATACACTATTTTGGGCAAACCTACTGTGCTTCTCTGAGACACAGTCATGCGAATGGCTTCAAAAGCATCTCCTGACCCCTGTGAAGCTCGGGTTCAGCCTCCAGAGCAGCTTGAGACAGATGCACTAACTAGCAAGTTGGGTATATACGCCACCGTGTGGCTGTAGCCTGCCACTGCGGAGCCTGCCAACGTCCATGGGCTTTCTTTCTTGGTTGTTCTCTGAACCCTTCTGCCCCAGCCATGAGCAAATGCCCATGGCTGGGGCAGAAGGGTTCAGAGAATTCATTCAAGGACCTTGTGGACATGCGGTGAGCCCCTTCTCGCTGCCTTGAGAGCCGCCCTTCTTCTGACCATGCTCAATCCCACCCTCAGGAGTGGGTCCTGATCCTCCTAATGAGCCCCAGGGTCCTCTCTCGAAAATTTCATGAACCCCTGCCTGTTCTTTCCCTGGTTCTTTCTGCTTACAAGAATTTCTTCCTGATTCTACTCTTGGCATTTTTCCACAGGGCAAGATCTAGGAGCCCTCCACCATTATGGGTCAATGTCAGGTTTCTAACATGCAGGAGCTGGTCTCTGCAGGGGGCACCAATGTGGATGTTGGAACTTCTGGATAGGTAGCCACATATAGCAGCTAGCATCTGGATGCTGAGTACTGAATCCAGGCCCCTGCAATGTCACACAGGCCTCATAAATGCTTGAAGGTTTTCCTGTAGAAAAAAATTCTGATATTGGATTCCTGCACATCTCCTTTTTCTGATTCCCTCATTGTTCGTAAGAAGTTCCGCAATGCTTGGGAATCCAGCCTGTCACCGAAAGACAAGGGTGACTGTGGCACATGGGTGGAATGTTTGCGTGGAGATCTAGGAATGATCCTGACTCAGAAATTTAAAAACGAAAGAATAGAAAAGAAAGAAACAAAAGAAAAGAAAGAAAGAAAAGGAAAGGAAAGAAAAAAGGAAGAAAAGTTCGAATCGTACCTCAACCCAATTAAACCACGGATGTGATTCTGAACACACAACCACTTGAAAGAAAGCAGTTTCTCACAGGGCCTGTTCATATACGCTGGCAATTCTCATGCTGAGGGGCTCAACCAATTATGGGCTTGAAGGCGTCTGCCCCAGGGTTCAAATATGAACTGCTGCATATCAGACATTTGCATTAAGTTTGATAGAAGTAGCTTTGAGAAGCAACAGTTACAAGTTGGCAACAGAGTAATTTCATTGTTGGGTTTCTCAAATACGATGAACTGCGTTAAAGTGTGGCCATGTGAGGAAGGTTGAGAACCACTGTGAAGAAATAAATCACACCTGAGAAAATCATGATCGATAGCAGATCATGATCAGACCTTAGTGATTAAGGAGAGTTGGTATATAGTGGGTCCTGATTCAAATATTATAGGGTCACTTCTGACTTGTAAATAGCCACTTTGGCCATTTTTCTTTATGACCACTTTTGCCATGAACAGATGTCAATGTTCTTTCCAACCCAACGCTGATCCCCTCAAGATGTGATGATCATTTCTGACTTTGTCCTGTAACTCTTGTCACGCCATGCATCGTTCACACCATGGAATACACTAATTCAGGGATATGGAATGTGTTTCCCTGAGACACAGTCATGCCACTGGCTTCAAAAACATCTCCATTACCCTGTAAATCGAGGGTTAAGCTTTCAGACCAGTTTGAGACCATTGCAGTAACTATCAATTGGGTTTCAAATGCCACCAGGTGGCACTTGACTACCTCTGCGGAGGCAGCCAACTTCCATTGAGGTTCCTGCACACCTGTACTGTGAACCCTTCTACCTCAGCAATGAGCACGTCTTGTTCATTCCAGGACCCTTCTGGAAACATGTTGAGCCTCTTCTTGCCACCCTGAAACCCTGCCTTCTTCAGACCCTGCTCATTTGTTCTCCCACCAGTGGCTCCTGACCCTTCTGCTGACGCCCTGGATTCCTTTTCTAAATTCTATGAACCCCTTCCTATTCTTTCCCGGGTCTTTCTGCTCACAAGAAGTTGTGGCTGATGGTGCTCTTTGCAATTTTGCTCTAGGCAAGATCAAGGAGCCCTCATCCATTGTGGGTCAGTCTCAGCTTTTTAACTTTCACCAGCTGCTTCTTGCAGGGGTCAGCAGATAGGATGTTGAAACCACTGGAACGCTAGCCACATATCAGAGCTGGCATGTGGATACTGAGTACTGAATCCAGGCCCCTGCAAGGGCAACCAGCCAACAAAATTGCTCTGTAGGCGATTTTGTAGAAAAGAACTCACCTATTGGATTGCAGCACATCTCCATCATCGGATTTCCTCATTGCTTGTAAACATGTTCTGCTGGCCTTGTAGACATGGGCCTGTCACCGAGCTACAAAGGTGGTTGGAGAAAAAGATGGATTGTCTGAACGGTGAACTCAGAGATAACCTATCTCAAAAAATTTAAAGTGAAATTATGGAAAAGAAAAGAAAAGAGAAGAGAAGAGAAGAGAAGAGAAGAGAAGAGAAGAGAAGAGAAGAGAAGAGAAGGAAAGGAAAGGAAAGGAAAGGAAAGGAAAGGAAAGGAAAGGAAAGGAAAGGAAAGGAAAGGAAAGGAAAGGAAAGGAAAGGAAAGGAAAGGAAATATTTGGATTGTACCTCCACAGGATTCACAAATTTCTGTGTTTTATTCTAAGCACCCAAATACTTAAAAGAAACAAAAGGTTCTAACATGGCTGGTGCGTATAGGCCATCATTCCCATTCAGGGGGCACAACCAATTTGGAACTTGAAGAACTTTGACACAGGATTGGATAAAGAACAGCAGCATGTTAGACATTTGCCTTAAGATTGATAGAAGTTGATTAGCAAAACAAAGGTTACTAATTAGCTAGAGAGTAATTTCATTGTTGGGTTCTCTACAGGATGAGGAACTTTATTTATCTGTGGCAGTCTTTGGAAGGCTGAGAACCACTGTTAAGAAAAAAGTCACACCTGAGTGAATCATGCTCGATAGCAAGATCATGATCAGACCTCAGTGATTGTGGAGAGTTGGTATAATGTGGGTCCTGAATCAAATACTACAGGGTCACCTCTGACTTGTCATCAGCAACTTTGGCCATTTTTCTCTATTACCACTTCTACAATGAACAGATGTCAATGTTCTTTCCAGTGCAATGCTGTTCCCCTCAGGACGTGGTGTTCATTTCTTACTTTGTACTGTAACTCTAGAAACGCCATGTATTGTTCACACCACGGAATACACTATTTTGGGCAAACCTACTGTGCTTCTCTGAGACACAGTCATGCGAATGGCTTCAAAAGCATCTCCTGACCCCTGTGAAGCTCGGGTTCAGCCTCCAGAGCAGCTTGAGACAGATGCACTAACTAGCAAGTTGGGTATATACGCCACCGTGTGGCTGTAGCCTGCCACTGCGGAGCCTGCCAACGTCCATGGGCTTTCTTTCTTGGTTGTTCTCTGAACCCTTCTGCCCCAGCCATGAGCAAATGCCCATGGCTGGGGCAGAAGGGTTCAGAGAATTCATTCAAGGACCTTGTGGACATGCGGTGAGCCCCTTCTCGCTGCCTTGAGAGCCGCCCTTCTTCTGACCATGCTCAATCCCACCCTCAGGAGTGGGTCCTGATCCTCCTAATGAGCCCCAGGGTCCTCTCTCGAAAATTTCATGAACCCCTGCCTGTTCTTTCCCTGGTTCTTTCTGCTTACAAGAATTTCTTCCTGATTCTACTCTTGGCATTTTTCCACAGGGCAAGATCTAGGAGCCCTCCACCATTATGGGTCAATGTCAGGTTTCTAACATGCAGGAGCTGGTCTCTGCAGGGGGCACCAATGTGGATGTTGGAACTTCTGGATAGGTAGCCACATATAGCAGCTAGCATCTGGATGCTGAGTACTGAATCCAGGCCCCTGCAATGTCACACAGGCCTCATAAATGCTTGAAGGTTTTCCTGTAGAAAAAAATTCTGATATTGGATTCCTGCACATCTCCTTTTTCTGATTCCCTCATTGTTCGTAAGAAGTTCCGCAATGCTTGGGAATCCAGCCTGTCACCGAAAGACAAGGGTGACTGTGGCACATGGGTGGAATGTTTGCGTGGAGATCTAGGAATGATCCTGACTCAGAAATTTAAAAACGAAAGAATAGAAAAGAAAGAAACAAAAGAAAAGAAAGAAAGAAAAGGAAAGGAAAGAAAAAAGGAAGAAAAGTTCGAATCGTACCTCAACCCAATTAAACCACGGATGTGATTCTGAACACACAACCACTTGAAAGAAAGCAGTTTCTCACAGGGCCTGTTCATATACGCTGGCAATTCTCATGCTGAGGGGCTCAACCAATTATGGGCTTGAAGGCGTCTGCCCCAGGGTTCAAATATGAACTGCTGCATATCAGACATTTGCATTAAGTTTGATAGAAGTAGCTTTGAAAAGCAACAGTTACAAGTTGGCAACAGAGTAATTTCATTGTTGGGTTTCTCAAATACGATGAACTGCGTTAAAGTGTGGCCATGTGAGGAAGGTTGAGAACCACTGTGAAGAAATAAATCACACCTGAGAAAATCATGATCGATAGCAGATCATGATCAGACCTTAGTGATTAAGGAGAGTTGGTATATAGTGGGTCCTGATTCAAATATTATAGGGTCACTTCTGACTTGTAAATAGCCACTTTGGCCATTTTTCTTTATGACCACTTTTGCCATGAACAGATGTCAATGTTCTTTCCAACCCAACGCTGATCCCCTCAAGATGTGATGATCATTTCTGACTTTGTCCTGTAACTCTTGTCACGCCATGCATCGTTCACACCATGGAATACACTAATTCAGGGATATGGAATGTGTTTCCCTGAGACACAGTCATGCCACTGGCTTCAAAAACATCTCCATTACCCTGTAAATCGAGGGTTAAGCTTTCAGACCAGTTTGAGACCATTGCAGTAACTATCAATTGGGTTTCAAATGCCACCAGGTGGCACTTGACTACCTCTGCGGAGGCAGCCAACTTCCATTGAGGTTCCTGCACACCTGTACTGTGAACCCTTCTACCTCAGCAATGAGCACGTCTTGTTCATTCCAGGACCCTTCTGGAAACATGTTGAGCCTCTTCTTGCCACCCTGAAACCCTGCCTTCTTCAGACCCTGCTCATTTGTTCTCCCACCAGTGGCTCCTGATCCTTCTGCTGACGCCCTGGATTCCTTTTCTAAATTCCATGAACCCCTTCCTATTCTTTCCCGGGTCTTTCTGCTCACAAGAAGTTGTGGCTGATGGTGCTCTTTGCAATTTTGCTCTAGGCAAGATCAAGGAGCCCTCATCCATTGTGGGTCAGTCTCAGCTTTTTAACTTTCACCAGCTGCTTCTTGCAGGGGTCAGCAGATAGGATGTTGAAACCACTGGAACGCTAGCCACATATCAGAGCTGGCATGTGGATACTGAGTACTGAATCCAGGCCCCTGCAAGGGCAACCAGCCAACAAAATTGCTCTGTAGGCGATTTTGTAGAAAAGAACTCACCTATTGGATTGCAGCACATCTCCATCATCGGATTTCCTCATTGCTTGTAAACATGTTCTGCTGGCCTTGTAGACATGGGCCTGTCACCGAGCTACAAAGGTGGTTGGAGAAAAAGATGGATTGTCTGAACGGTGAACTCAGAGATAACCTATCTCAAAAAATTTAAAGTGAAATTATGGAAAAGAAAAGAAAAGAGAAGAGAAGAGAAGAGAAGAGAAGAGAAGAGAAGAGAAGAGAAGAGAAGAAAGAAAGAAAGGAAAGAAAGGAAAGGAAAGGAAAGGAAAGGAAAGGAAAGGAAAGGAAAGGAAAGGAAAGGAAAGGAAAGGAAAGGAAAGGAAATATTTGGATTGTACCTCCACAGGATTCACAAATTTCTGTGTTTTATTCTAAGCACCCAAATACTTAAAAGAAACAAAAGGTTCTAACATGGCTGGTGCGTATAGGCCATCATTCCCATTCAGGGGGCACAACCAATTTGGAACTTGAAGAACTTTGACACAGGATTGGATAAAGAACAGCAGCATGTTAGACATTTGCCTTAAGATTGATAGAAGTTGATTAGCAAAACAAAGGTTACTAATTAGCTAGAGAGTAATTTCATTGTTGGGTTCTCTACAGGATGAGGAACTTTATTTATCTGTGGCAGTCTTTGGAAGGCTGAGAACCACTGTTAAGAAAAAAGTCACACCTGAGTGAATCATGCTCGATAGCAAGATCATGATCAGACCTCAGTGATTGTGGAGAGTTGGTATAATGTGGGTCCTGAATCAAATACTACAGGGTCACCTCTGACTTGTCATCAGCAACTTTGGCCATTTTTCTCTATTACCACTTCTACAATGAACAGATGTCAATGTTCTTTCCAGTGCAATGCTGTTCCCCTCAGGACGTGGTGTTCATTTCTTACTTTGTACTGTAACTCTAGAAACGCCATGTATTGTTCACACCACGGAATACACTATTTTGGGCAAACCTACTGTGCTTCTCTGAGACACAGTCATGCGAATGGCTTCAAAAGCATCTCCTGACCCCTGTGAAGCTCGGGTTCAGCCTCCAGAGCAGCTTGAGACAGATGCACTAACTAGCAAGTTGGGTATATACGCCACCGTGTGGCTGTAGCCTGCCACTGCGGAGCCTGCCAACGTCCATGGGCTTTCTTTCTTGGTTGTTCTCTGAACCCTTCTGCCCCAGCCATGAGCAAATGCCCATGGCTGGGGCAGAAGGGTTCAGAGAATTCATTCAAGGACCTTGTGGACATGCGGTGAGCCCCTTCTCGCTGCCTTGAGAGCCGCCCTTCTTCTGACCATGCTCAATCCCACCCTCAGGAGTGGGTCCTGATCCTCCTAATGAGCCCCAGGGTCCTCTCTCGAAAATTTCATGAACCCCTGCCTGTTCTTTCCCTGGTTCTTTCTGCTTACAAGAATTTCTTCCTGATTCTACTCTTGGCATTTTTCCACAGGGCAAGATCTAGGAGCCCTCCACCATTATGGGTCAATGTCAGGTTTCTAACATGCAGGAGCTGGTCTCTGCAGGGGGCACCAATGTGGATGTTGGAACTTCTGGATAGGTAGCCACATATAGCAGCTAGCATCTGGATGCTGAGTACTGAATCCAGGCCCCTGCAATGTCACACAGGCCTCATAAATGCTTGAAGGTTTTCCTGTAGAAAAAAATTCTGATATTGGATTCCTGCACATCTCCTTTTTCTGATTCCCTCATTGTTCGTAAGAAGTTCCGCAATGCTTGGGAATCCAGCCTGTCACCGAAAGACAAGGGTGACTGTGGCACATGGGTGGAATGTTTGCGTGGAGATCTAGGAATGATCCTGACTCAGAAATTTAAAAACGAAAGAATAGAAAAGAAAGAAACAAAAGAAAAGAAAGAAAGAAAAGGAAAGGAAAGAAAAAAGGAAGAAAAGTTCGAATCGTACCTCAACCCAATTAAACCACGGATGTGATTCTGAACACACAACCACTTGAAAGAAAGCAGTTTCTCACAGGGCCTGTTCATATACGCTGGCAATTCTCATGCTGAGGGGCTCAACCAATTATGGGCTTGAAGGCGTCTGCCCCAGGGTTCAAATATGAACTGCTGCATATCAGACATTTGCATTAAGTTTGATAGAAGTAGCTTTGAAAAGCAACAGTTACAAGTTGGCAACAGAGTAATTTCATTGTTGGGTTTCTCAAATACGATGAACTGCGTTAAAGTGTGGCCATGTGAGGAAGGTTGAGAACCACTGTGAAGAAATAAATCACACCTGAGAAAATCATGATCGATAGCAGATCATGATCAGACCTTAGTGATTAAGGAGAGTTGGTATATAGTGGGTCCTGATTCAAATATTATAGGGTCACTTCTGACTTGTAAATAGCCACTTTGGCCATTTTTCTTTATGACCACTTTTGCCATGAACAGATGTCAATGTTCTTTCCAACCCAACGCTGATCCCCTCAAGATGTGATGATCATTTCTGACTTTGTCCTGTAACTCTTGTCACGCCATGCATCGTTCACACCATGGAATACACTAATTCAGGGATATGGAATGTGTTTCCCTGAGACACAGTCATGCCACTGGCTTCAAAAACATCTCCATTACCCTGTAAATCGAGGGTTAAGCTTTCAGACCAGTTTGAGACCATTGCAGTAACTATCAATTGGGTTTCAAATGCCACCAGGTGGCACTTGACTACCTCTGCGGAGGCAGCCAACTTCCATTGAGGTTCCTGCACACCTGTACTGTGAACCCTTCTACCTCAGCAATGAGCACGTCTTGTTCATTCCAGGACCCTTCTGGAAACATGTTGAGCCTCTTCTTGCCACCCTGAAACCCTGCCTTCTTCAGACCCTGCTCATTTGTTCTCCCACCAGTGGCTCCTGATCCTTCTGCTGACGCCCTGGATTCCTTTTCTAAATTCCATGAACCCCTTCCTATTCTTTCCCGGGTCTTTCTGCTCACAAGAAGTTGTGGCTGATGGTGCTCTTTGCAATTTTGCTCTAGGCAAGATCAAGGAGCCCTCATCCATTATGGGTCAGTGTCAGCTTTTTAACTTTCACCAGCTGCTTCTTGCAGGGGTCAGCAGATAGGATGTTGAAACCACTGGAACGCTAGCCACATATCAGAGCTGGCATGTGGATACTGAGTACTGAATCCAGGCCCCTGCAAGGGCAACCAGCCAACAAAATTGCTCTGTAGGCGATTTTGTAGAAAAGAACTCACCTATTGGATTGCAGCACATCTCCATCATCGGATTTCCTCATTGCTTGTAAACATGTTCTGCTGGCCTTGTAGACATGGGCCTGTCACCGAGCTACAAAGGTGGTTGGAGAAAAAGATGGATTGTCTGAACGGTGAACTCAGAGATAACCTATCTCAAAAAATTTAAAGTGAAATTATGGAAAAGAAAAGAAAAGAGAAGAGAAGAGAAGAGAAGAGAAGAGAAGAGAAGAGAAGAGAAGAGAAGAGAAGAAAGGAAAGGAAAGGAAAGGAAAGGAAAGGAAAGGAAAGGAAAGGAAAGGAAAGGAAAGGAAAGGAAAGGAAAGGAAAGGAAAGGAAAGGAAATATTTGGATTGTACCTCCACAGGATTCACAAATTTCTGTGTTTTATTCTAAGCACCCAAATACTTAAAAGAAACAAAAGGTTCTAACATGGCTGGTGCGTATAGGCCATCATTCCCATTCAGGGGGCACAACCAATTTGGAACTTGAAGAACTTTGACACAGGATTGGATAAAGAACAGCAGCATGTTAGACATTTGCCTTAAGATTGATAGAAGTTGATTAGCAAAACAAAGGTTACTAATTAGCTAGAGAGTAATTTCATTGTTGGGTTCTCTACAGGATGAGGAACTTTATTTATCTGTGGCAGTCTTTGGAAGGCTGAGAACCACTGTTAAGAAAAAAGTCACACCTGAGTGAATCATGCTCGATAGCAAGATCATGATCAGACCTCAGTGATTGTGGAGAGTTGGTATAATGTGGGTCCTGAATCAAATACTACAGGGTCACCTCTGACTTGTCATCAGCAACTTTGGCCATTTTTCTCTATTACCACTTCTACAATGAACAGATGTCAATGTTCTTTCCAGTGCAATGCTGTTCCCCTCAGGACGTGGTGTTCATTTCTTACTTTGTACTGTAACTCTAGAAACGCCATGTATTGTTCACACCACGGAATACACTATTTTGGGCAAACCTACTGTGCTTCTCTGAGACACAGTCATGCGAATGGCTTCAAAAGCATCTCCTGACCCCTGTGAAGCTCGGGTTCAGCCTCCAGAGCAGCTTGAGACAGATGCACTAACTAGCAAGTTGGGTATATACGCCACCGTGTGGCTGTAGCCTGCCACTGCGGAGCCTGCCAACGTCCATGGGCTTTCTTTCTTGGTTGTTCTCTGAACCCTTCTGCCCCAGCCATGAGCAAATGCCCATGGCTGGGGCAGAAGGGTTCAGAGAATTCATTCAAGGACCTTGTGGACATGCGGTGAGCCCCTTCTCGCTGCCTTGAGAGCCGCCCTTCTTCTGACCATGCTCAATCCCACCCTCAGGAGTGGGTCCTGATCCTCCTAATGAGCCCCAGGGTCCTCTCTCGAAAATTTCATGAACCCCTGCCTGTTCTTTCCCTGGTTCTTTCTGCTTACAAGAATTTCTTCCTGATTCTACTCTTTGCATTTTTCCACAGGGCAAGATCTAGGAGCCCTCCACCATTATGGGTCAATGTCAGGTTTCTAACATGCAGGAGCTGGTCTCTGCAGGGGGCACCAATGTGGATGTTGGAACTTCTGGATAGGTAGCCACATATAGCAGCTAGCATCTGGATGCTGAGTACTGAATCCAGGCCCCTGCAATGTCACACAGGCCTCATAAATGCTTGAAGGTTTTCCTGTAGAAAAAAATTCTGATATTGGATTCCTGCACATCTCCTTTTTCTGATTCCCTCATTGTTCGTAAGAAGTTCCGCAATGCTTGGGAATCCAGCCTGTCACCGAAAGACAAGGGTGACTGTGGCACATGGGTGGAATGTTTGCGTGGAGATCTAGGAATGATCCTGACTCAGAAATTTAAAAACGAAAGAATAGAAAAGAAAGAAACAAAAGAAAAGAAAGAAAGAAAAGGAAAGGAAAGAAAAAAGGAAGAAAAGTTCGAATCGTACCTCAACCCAATTAAACCACGGGTGTGATTCTGAACACACAACCACTTGAAAGAAAGCAGTTTCTCACAGGGCCTGTTCATATACGCTGGCAATTCTCATGCTGAGGGGCTCAACCAATTATGGGCTTGAAGGCGTCTGCCCCAGGGTTCAAATATGAACTGCTGCATATCAGACATTTGCATTAAGTTTGATAGAAGTAGCTTTGAAAAGCAACAGTTACAAGTTGGCAACAGAGTAATTTCATTGTTGGGTTTCTCAAATACGATGAACTGCGTTAAAGTGTGGCCATGTGAGGAAGGTTGAGAACCACTGTGAAGAAATAAATCACACCTGAGAAAATCATGATCGATAGCAGATCATGATCAGACCTTAGTGATTAAGGAGAGTTGGTATATAGTGGGTCCTGATTCAAATATTATAGGGTCACTTCTGACTTGTAAATAGCCACTTTGGCCATTTTTCTTTATGACCACTTTTGCCATGAACAGATGTCAATGTTCTTTCCAACCCAACGCTGATCCCCTCAAGATGTGATGATCATTTCTGACTTTGTCCTGTAACTCTTGTCACGCCATGCATCGTTCACACCATGGAATACACTAATTCAGGGATATGGAATGTGTTTCCCTGAGACACAGTCATGCCACTGGCTTCAAAAACATCTCCATTACCCTGTAAATCGAGGGTTAAGCTTTCAGACCAGTTTGAGACCATTGCAGTAACTATCAATTGGGTTTCAAATGCCACCAGGTGGCACTTGACTACCTCTGCGGAGGCAGCCAACTTCCATTGAGGTTCCTGCACACCTGTACTGTGAACCCTTCTACCTCAGCAATGAGCACGTCTTGTTCATTCCAGGACCCTTCTGGAAACATGTTGAGCCTCTTCTTGCCGCCCTGAAACCCTGCCTTCTTCAGACCCTGCTCATTTGTTCTCCCACCAGTGGCTCCTGATCCTTCTGCTGACGCCCTGGGTTCCTTTTCTAAATTCCATGAACCCCTTCCTATTCTTTCCCGGGTCTTTCTGCTCACAAGAAGTTGTGGCTGATGGTGCTCTTTGCAATTTTGCTCTAGGCAAGATCAAGGAGCCCTCATCCATTATGGGTCAGTGTCAGCTTTTTAACTTTCACCAGCTGCTTCTTGCAGGGGTCAGCAGATAGGATGTTGAAACCACTGGAACGCTAGCCACATATCAGAGCTGGCATGTGGATACTGAGTACTGAATCCAGGCCCCTGCTAGGGCAACCAGCCAACAAAATTGCTCTGTAGGCGATTTTGTAGAAAAGAACTCACCTATTGGATTGCAGCACATCTCCATCATCGGATTTCCTCATTGCTTGTAAACATGTTCTGCTGGCCTTGTAGACATGGGCCTGTCACCGAGCTACAAAGGTGGTTGGAGAAAAAGATGGATTGTCTGAACGGTGAACTCAGAGATAACCTATCTCAAAAAATTTAAAGTGAAATTATGGAAAAGAAAAGAAAAGAGAAGAGAAGAGAAGAGAAGAGAAGAGAAGAGAAGAGAAGAGAAGAGAAGAGAAGGAAAGGAAAGGAAAGGAAAGGAAAGGAAAGGAAAGGAAAGGAAAGGAAAGGAAAGGAAAGGAAAGGAAAGGAAAGGAAAGGAAAGGAAAGGAAAGGAAATATTTGGATTGTACCTCCACAGGATTCACAAATTTCTGTGTTTTATTCTAAGCACCCAAATACTTAAAAGAAACAAAAGGTTCTAACATGGCTGGTGCGTATAGGCCATCATTCCCATTCAGGGGGCACAACCAATTTGGAACTTGAAGAACTTTGACACAGGATTGGATAAAGAACAGCAGCATGTTAGACATTTGCCTTAAGATTGATAGAAGTTGATTAGCAAAACAAAGGTTACTAATTAGCTAGAGAGTAATTTCATTGTTGGGTTCTCTACAGGATGAGGAACTTTATTTATCTGTGGCAGTCTTTGGAAGGCTGAGAACCACTGTTAAGAAAAAAGTCACACCTGAGTGAATCATGCTCGATAGCAAGATCATGATCAGACCTCAGTGATTGTGGAGAGTTGGTATAATGTGGGTCCTGAATCAAATACTACAGGGTCACCTCTGACTTGTCATCAGCAACTTTGGCCATTTTTCTCTATTACCACTTCTACAATGAACAGATGTCAATGTTCTTTCCAGTGCAATGCTGTTCCCCTCAGGACGTGGTGTTCATTTCTTACTTTGTACTGTAACTCTAGAAACGCCATGTATTGTTCACACCACGGAATACACTATTTTGGGCAAACCTACTGTGCTTCTCTGAGACACAGTCATGCGAATGGCTTCAAAAGCATCTCCTGACCCCTGTGAAGCTCGGGTTCAGCCTCCAGAGCAGCTTGAGACAGATGCACTAACTAGCAAGTTGGGTATATACGCCACCGTGTGGCTGTAGCCTGCCACTGCGGAGCCTGCCAACGTCCATGGGCTTTCTTTCTTGGTTGTTCTCTGAACCCTTCTGCCCCAGCCATGAGCAAATGCCCATGGCTGGGGCAGAAGGGTTCAGAGAATTCATTCAAGGACCTTGTGGACATGCGGTGAGCCCCTTCTCGCTGCCTTGAGAGCCGCCCTTCTTCTGACCATGCTCAATCCCACCCTCAGGAGTGGGTCCTGATCCTCCTAATGAGCCCCAGGGTCCTCTCTCGAAAATTTCATGAACCCCTGCCTGTTCTTTCCCTGGTTCTTTCTGCTTACAAGAATTTCTTCCTGATTCTACTCTTTGCATTTTTCCACAGGGCAAGATCTAGGAGCCCTCCACCATTATGGGTCAATGTCAGGTTTCTAACATGCAGGAGCTGGTCTCTGCAGGGGGCACCAATGTGGATGTTGGAACTTCTGGATAGGTAGCCACATATAGCAGCTAGCATCTGGATGCTGAGTACTGAATCCAGGCCCCTGCAATGTCACACAGGCCTCATAAATGCTTGAAGGTTTTCCTGTAGAAAAAAATTCTGATATTGGATTCCTGCACATCTCCTTTTTCTGATTCCCTCATTGTTCGTAAGAAGTTCCGCAATGCTTGGGAATCCAGCCTGTCACCGAAAGACAAGGGTGACTGTGGCACATGGGTGGAATGTTTGCGTGGAGATCTAGGAATGATCCTGACTCAGAAATTTAAAAACGAAAGAATAGAAAAGAAAGAAACAAAAGAAAAGAAAGAAAGAAAAGGAAAGGAAAGAAAAAAGGAAGAAAAGTTCGAATCGTACCTCAACCCAATTAAACCACGGGTGTGATTCTGAACACACAACCACTTGAAAGAAAGCAGTTTCTCACAGGGCCTGTTCATATACGCTGGCAATTCTCATGCTGAGGGGCTCAACCAATTATGGGCTTGAAGGCGTCTGCCCCAGGGTTCAAATATGAACTGCTGCATATCAGACATTTGCATTAAGTTTGATAGAAGTAGCTTTGAAAAGCAACAGTTACAAGTTGGCAACAGAGTAATTTCATTGTTGGGTTTCTCAAATACGATGAACTGCGTTAAAGTGTGGCCATGTGAGGAAGGTTGAGAACCACTGTGAAGAAATAAATCACACCTGAGAAAATCATGATCGATAGCAGATCATGATCAGACCTTAGTGATTAAGGAGAGTTGGTATATAGTGGGTCCTGATTCAAATATTATAGGGTCACTTCTGACTTGTAAATAGCCACTTTGGCCATTTTTCTTTATGACCACTTTTGCCATGAACAGATGTCAATGTTCTTTCCAACCCAACGCTGATCCCCTCAAGATGTGATGATCATTTCTGACTTTGTCCTGTAACTCTTGTCACGCCATGCATCGTTCACACCATGGAATACACTAATTCAGGGATATGGAATGTGTTTCCCTGAGACACAGTCATGCCACTGGCTTCAAAAACATCTCCATTACCCTGTAAATCGAGGGTTAAGCTTTCAGACCAGTTTGAGACCATTGCAGTAACTATCAATTGGGTTTCAAATGCCACCAGGTGGCACTTGACTACCTCTGCGGAGGCAGCCAACTTCCATTGAGGTTCCTGCACACCTGTACTGTGAACCCTTCTACCTCAGCAATGAGCACGTCTTGTTCATTCCAGGACCCTTCTGGAAACATGTTGAGCCTCTTCTTGCCACCCTGAAACCCTGCCTTCTTCAGACCCTGCTCATTTGTTCTCCCACCAGTGGCTCCTGATCCTTCTGCTGACGCCCTGGATTCCTTTTCTAAATTCCATGAACCCCTTCCTATTCTTTCCCGGGTCTTTCTGCTCACAAGAAGTTGTGGCTGATGGTGCTCTTTGCAATTTTGCTCTAGGCAAGATCAAGGAGCCCTCATCCATTATGGGTCAGTGTCAGCTTTTTAACTTTCACCAGCTGCTTCTTGCAGGGGTCAGCAGATAGGATGTTGAAACCACTGGAACGCTAGCCACATATCAGAGCTGGCATGTGGATACTGAGTACTGAATCCAGGCCCCTGCTAGGGCAACCAGCCAACAAAATTGCTCTGTAGGCGATTTTGTAGAAAAGAACTCACCTATTGGATTGCAGCACATCTCCATCATCGGATTTCCTCATTGCTTGTAAACATGTTCTGCTGGCCTTGTAGACATGGGCCTGTCACCGAGCTACAAAGGTGGTTGGAGAAAAAGATGGATTGTCTGAACGGTGAACTCAGAGATAACCTATCTCAAAAAATTTAAAGTGAAATTATGGAAAAGAAAAGAAAGAAAAGAGAAGAGAAGAGAAGAGAAGAGAAGAGAAGAGAAGAGAAGAGAAGAGAAGAGAAGAAAGGAAAGGAAAGGAAAGGAAAGGAAAGGAAAGGAAAGGAAAGGAAAGGAAAGGAAAGGAAAGGAAAGGAAAGGAAAGGAAAGGAAAGGAAAGGAAATATTTGGATTGTACCTCCACAGGATTCACAAATTTCTGTGTTTTATTCTAAGCACCCAAATACTTAAAAGAAACAAAAGGTTCTAACATGGCTGGTGCGTATAGGCCATCATTCCCATTCAGGGGGCACAACCAATTTGGAACTTGAAGAACTTTGACACAGGATTGGATAAAGAACAGCAGCATGTTAGACATTTGCCTTAAGATTGATAGAAGTTGATTAGCAAAACAAAGGTTACTAATTAGCTAGAGAGTAATTTCATTGTTGGGTTCTCTACAGGATGAGGAACTTTATTTATCTGTGGCAGTCTTTGGAAGGCTGAGAACCACTGTTAAGAAAAAAGTCACACCTGAGTGAATCATGCTCGATAGCAAGATCATGATCAGACCTCAGTGATTGTGGAGAGTTGGTATAATGTGGGTCCTGAATCAAATACTACAGGGTCACCTCTGACTTGTCATCAGCAACTTTGGCCATTTTTCTCTATTACCACTTCTACAATGAACAGATGTCAATGTTCTTTCCAGTGCAATGCTGTTCCCCTCAGGACGTGGTGTTCATTTCTTACTTTGTACTGTAACTCTAGAAACGCCATGTATTGTTCACACCACGGAATACACTATTTTGGGCAAACCTACTGTGCTTCTCTGAGACACAGTCATGCGAATGGCTTCAAAAGCATCTCCTGACCCCTGTGAAGCTCGGGTTCAGCCTCCAGAGCAGCTTGAGACAGATGCACTAACTAGCAAGTTGGGTATATACGCCACCGTGTGGCTGTAGCCTGCCACTGCGGAGCCTGCCAACGTCCATGGGCTTTCTTTCTTGGTTGTTCTCTGAACCCTTCTGCCCCAGCCATGAGCAAATGCCCATGGCTGGGGCAGAAGGGTTCAGAGAATTCATTCAAGGACCTTGTGGACATGCGGTGAGCCCCTTCTCGCTGCCTTGAGAGCCGCCCTTCTTCTGACCATGCTCAATCCCACCCTCAGGAGTGGGTCCTGATCCTCCTAATGAGCCCCAGGGTCCTCTCTCGAAAATTTCATGAACCCCTGCCTGTTCTTTCCCTGGTTCTTTCTGCTTACAAGAATTTCTTCCTGATTCTACTCTTTGCATTTTTCCACAGGGCAAGATCTAGGAGCCCTCCACCATTATGGGTCAATGTCAGGTTTCTAACATGCAGGAGCTGGTCTCTGCAGGGGGCACCAATGTGGATGTTGGAACTTCTGGATAGGTAGCCACATATAGCAGCTAGCATCTGGATGCTGAGTACTGAATCCAGGCCCCTGCAATGTCACACAGGCCTCATAAATGCTTGAAGGTTTTCCTGTAGAAAAAAATTCTGATATTGGATTCCTGCACATCTCCTTTTTCTGATTCCCTCATTGTTCGTAAGAAGTTCCGCAATGCTTGGGAATCCAGCCTGTCACCGAAAGACAAGGGTGACTGTGGCACATGGGTGGAATGTTTGCGTGGAGATCTAGGAATGATCCTGACTCAGAAATTTAAAAACGAAAGAATAGAAAAGAAAGAAACAAAAGAAAAGAAAGAAAGAAAAGGAAAGGAAAGAAAAAAGGAAGAAAAGTTCGAATCGTACCTCAACCCAATTAAACCACGGGTGTGATTCTGAACACACAACCACTTGAAAGAAAGCAGTTTCTCACAGGGCCTGTTCATATACGCTGGCAATTCTCATGCTGAGGGGCTCAACCAATTATGGGCTTGAAGGCGTCTGCCCCAGGGTTCAAATATGAACTGCTGCATATCAGACATTTGCATTAAGTTTGATAGAAGTAGCTTTGAAAAGCAACAGTTACAAGTTGGCAACAGAGTAATTTCATTGTTGGGTTTCTCAAATACGATGAACTGCGTTAAAGTGTGGCCATGTGAGGAAGGTTGAGAACCACTGTGAAGAAATAAATCACACCTGAGAAAATCATGATCGATAGCAGATCATGATCAGACCTTAGTGATTAAGGAGAGTTGGTATATAGTGGGTCCTGATTCAAATATTATAGGGTCACTTCTGACTTGTAAATAGCCACTTTGGCCATTTTTCTTTATGACCACTTTTGCCATGAACAGATGTCAATGTTCTTTCCAACCCAACGCTGATCCCCTCAAGATGTGATGATCATTTCTGACTTTGTCCTGTAACTCTTGTCACGCCATGCATCGTTCACACCATGGAATACACTAATTCAGGGATATGGAATGTGTTTCCCTGAGACACAGTCATGCCACTGGCTTCAAAAACATCTCCATTACCCTGTAAATCGAGGGTTAAGCTTTCAGACCAGTTTGAGACCATTGCAGTAACTATCAATTGGGTTTCAAATGCCACCAGGTGGCACTTGACTACCTCTGCGGAGGCAGCCAACTTCCATTGAGGTTCCTGCACACCTGTACTGTGAACCCTTCTACCTCAGCAATGAGCACGTCTTGTTCATTCCAGGACCCTTCTGGAAACATGTTGAGCCTCTTCTTGCCACCCTGAAACCCTGCCTTCTTCAGACCCTGCTCATTTGTTCTCCCACCAGTGGCTCCTGATCCTTCTGCTGACGCCCTGGATTCCTTTTCTAAATTCCATGAACCCCTTCCTATTCTTTCCCGGGTCTTTCTGCTCACAAGAAGTTGTGGCTGATGGTGCTCTTTGCAATTTTGCTCTAGGCAAGATCAAGGAGCCCTCATCCATTATGGGTCAGTGTCAGCTTTTTAACTTTCACCAGCTGCTTCTTGCAGGGGTCAGCAGATAGGATGTTGAAACCACTGGAACGCTAGCCACATATCAGAGCTGGCATGTGGATACTGAGTACTGAATCCAGGCCCCTGCTAGGGCAACCAGCCAACAAAATTGCTCTGTAGGCGATTTTGTAGAAAAGAACTCACCTATTGGATTGCAGCACATCTCCATCATCGGATTTCCTCATTGCTTGTAAACATGTTCTGCTGGCCTTGTAGACATGGGCCTGTCACCGAGCTACAAAGGTGGTTGGAGAAAAAGATGGATTGTCTGAACGGTGAACTCAGAGATAACCTATCTCAAAAAATTTAAAGTGAAATTATGGAAAAGAAAAGAAAAGAGAAGAGAAGAGAAGAGAAGAGAAGAGAAGAGAAGAGAAGAGAAGAGAAGAGAAGGAAAGGAAAGGAAAGGAAAGGAAAGGAAAGGAAAGGAAAGGAAAGGAAAGGAAAGGAAAGGAAAGGAAAGGAAAGGAAAGGAAAGGAAAGGAAAGGAAATATTTGGATTGTACCTCCACAGGATTCACAAATTTCTGTGTTTTATTCTAAGCACCCAAATACTTAAAAGAAACAAAAGGTTCTAACATGGCTGGTGCGTATAGGCCATCATTCCCATTCAGGGGGCACAACCAATTTGGAACTTGAAGAACTTTGACACAGGATTGGATAAAGAACAGCAGCATGTTAGACATTTGCCTTAAGATTGATAGAAGTTGATTAGCAAAACAAAGGTTACTAATTAGCTAGAGAGTAATTTCATTGTTGGGTTCTCTACAGGATGAGGAACTTTATTTATCTGTGGCAGTCTTTGGAAGGCTGAGAACCACTGTTAAGAAAAAAGTCACACCTGAGTGAATCATGCTCGATAGCAAGATCATGATCAGACCTCAGTGATTGTGGAGAGTTGGTATAATGTGGGTCCTGAATCAAATACTACAGGGTCACCTCTGACTTGTCATCAGCAACTTTGGCCATTTTTCTCTATTACCACTTCTACAATGAACAGATGTCAATGTTCTTTCCAGTGCAATGCTGTTCCCCTCAGGACGTGGTGTTCATTTCTTACTTTGTACTGTAACTCTAGAAACGCCATGTATTGTTCACACCACGGAATACACTATTTTGGGCAAACCTACTGTGCTTCTCTGAGACACAGTCATGCGAATGGCTTCAAAAGCATCTCCTGACCCCTGTGAAGCTCGGGTTCAGCCTCCAGAGCAGCTTGAGACAGATGCACTAACTAGCAAGTTGGGTATATACGCCACCGTGTGGCTGTAGCCTGCCACTGCGGAGCCTGCCAACGTCCATGGGCTTTCTTTCTTGGTTGTTCTCTGAACCCTTCTGCCCCAGCCATGAGCAAATGCCCATGGCTGGGGCAGAAGGGTTCAGAGAATTCATTCAAGGACCTTGTGGACATGCGGTGAGCCCCTTCTCGCTGCCTTGAGAGCCGCCCTTCTTCTGACCATGCTCAATCCCACCCTCAGGAGTGGGTCCTGATCCTCCTAATGAGCCCCAGGGTCCTCTCTCGAAAATTTCATGAACCCCTGCCTGTTCTTTCCCTGGTTCTTTCTGCTTACAAGAATTTCTTCCTGATTCTACTCTTTGCATTTTTCCACAGGGCAAGATCTAGGAGCCCTCCACCATTATGGGTCAATGTCAGGTTTCTAACATGCAGGAGCTGGTCTCTGCAGGGGGCACCAATGTGGATGTTGGAACTTCTGGATAGGTAGCCACATATAGCAGCTAGCATCTGGATGCTGAGTACTGAATCCAGGCCCCTGCAATGTCACACAGGCCTCATAAATGCTTGAAGGTTTTCCTGTAGAAAAAAATTCTGATATTGGATTCCTGCACATCTCCTTTTTCTGATTCCCTCATTGTTCGTAAGAAGTTCCGCAATGCTTGGGAATCCAGCCTGTCACCGAAAGACAAGGGTGACTGTGGCACATGGGTGGAATGTTTGCGTGGAGATCTAGGAATGATCCTGACTCAGAAATTTAAAAACGAAAGAATAGAAAAGAAAGAAACAAAAGAAAAGAAAGAAAGAAAAGGAAAGGAAAGAAAAAAGGAAGAAAAGTTCGAATCGTACCTCAACCCAATTAAACCACGGGTGTGATTCTGAACACACAACCACTTGAAAGAAAGCAGTTTCTCACAGGGCCTGTTCATATACGCTGGCAATTCTCATGCTGAGGGGCTCAACCAATTATGGGCTTGAAGGCGTCTGCCCCAGGGTTCAAATATGAACTGCTGCATATCAGACATTTGCATTAAGTTTGATAGAAGTAGCTTTGAAAAGCAACAGTTACAAGTTGGCAACAGAGTAATTTCATTGTTGGGTTTCTCAAATACGATGAACTGCGTTAAAGTGTGGCCATGTGAGGAAGGTTGAGAACCACTGTGAAGAAATAAATCACACCTGAGAAAATCATGATCGATAGCAGATCATGATCAGACCTTAGTGATTAAGGAGAGTTGGTATATAGTGGGTCCTGATTCAAATATTATAGGGTCACTTCTGACTTGTAAATAGCCACTTTGGCCATTTTTCTTTATGACCACTTTTGCCATGAACAGATGTCAATGTTCTTTCCAACCCAACGCTGATCCCCTCAAGATGTGATGATCATTTCTGACTTTGTCCTGTAACTCTTGTCACGCCATGCATCGTTCACACCATGGAATACACTAATTCAGGGATATGGAATGTGTTTCCCTGAGACACAGTCATGCCACTGGCTTCAAAAACATCTCCATTACCCTGTAAATCGAGGGTTAAGCTTTCAGACCAGTTTGAGACCATTGCAGTAACTATCAATTGGGTTTCAAATGCCACCAGGTGGCACTTGACTACCTCTGCGGAGGCAGCCAACTTCCATTGAGGTTCCTGCACACCTGTACTGTGAACCCTTCTACCTCAGCAATGAGCACGTCTTGTTCATTCCAGGACCCTTCTGGAAACATGTTGAGCCTCTTCTTGCCACCCTGAAACCCTGCCTTCTTCAGACCCTGCTCATTTGTTCTCCCACCAGTGGCTCCTGATCCTTCTGCTGACGCCCTGGGTTCCTTTTCTAAATTCCATGAACCCCTTCCTATTCTTTCCCGGGTCTTTCTGCTCACAAGAAGTTGTGGCTGATGGTGCTCTTTGCAATTTTGCTCTAGGCAAGATCAAGGAGCCCTCATCCATTATGGGTCAGTGTCAGCTTTTTAACTTTCACCAGCTGCTTCTTGCAGGGGTCAGCAGATAGGATGTTGAAACCACTGGAACGCTAGCCACATATCAGAGCTGGCATGTGGATACTGAGTACTGAATCCAGGCCCCTGCAAGGGCAACCAGCCAACAAAATTGCTCTGTAGGCGATTTTGTAGAAAAGAACTCACCTATTGGATTGCAGCACATCTCCATCATCGGATTTCCTCATTGCTTGTAAACATGTTCTGCTGGCCTTGTAGACATGGGCCTGTCACCGAGCTACAAAGGTGGTTGGAGAAAAAGATGGATTGTCTGAACGGTGAACTCAGAGATAACCTATCTCAAAAAATTTAAAGTGAAATTATGGAAAAGAAAAGAAAAGAGAAGAGAAGAGAAGAGAAGAGAAGAGAAGAGAAGAGAAGAGAAGAGAAGAGAAGAAGGAAGGAAAGGAAAGGAAAGGAAAGGAAAGGAAAGGAAAGGAAAGGAAAGGAAAGGAAAGGAAAGGAAAGGAAAGGAAAGGAAAGGAAAGGAAAGGAAATATTTGGATTGTACCTCCACAGGATTCACAAATTTCTGTGTTTTATTCTAAGCACCCAAATACTTAAAAGAAACAAAAGGTTCTAACATGGCTGGTGCGTATAGGCCATCATTCCCATTCAGGGGGCACAACCAATTTGGAACTTGAAGAACTTTGACACAGGATTGGATAAAGAACAGCAGCATGTTAGACATTTGCCTTAAGATTGATAGAAGTTGATTAGCAAAACAAAGGTTACTAATTAGCTAGAGAGTAATTTCATTGTTGGGTTCTCTACAGGATGAGGAACTTTATTTATCTGTGGCAGTCTTTGGAAGGCTGAGAACCACTGTTAAGAAAAAAGTCACACCTGAGTGAATCATGCTCGATAGCAAGATCATGATCAGACCTCAGTGATTGTGGAGAGTTGGTATAATGTGGGTCCTGAATCAAATACTACAGGGTCACCTCTGACTTGTCATCAGCAACTTTGGCCATTTTTCTCTATTACCACTTCTACAATGAACAGATGTCAATGTTCTTTCCAGTGCAATGCTGTTCCCCTCAGGACGTGGTGTTCATTTCTTACTTTGTACTGTAACTCTAGAAACGCCATGTATTGTTCACACCACGGAATACACTATTTCGGGCAAACCTACTGTGCTTCTCTGAGACACAGTCATGCGAATGGCTTCAAAAGCATCTCCTGACCCCTGTGAAGCTCGGGTTCAGCCTCCAGAGCAGCTTGAGACAGATGCACTAACTAGCAAGTTGGGTATATACGCCACCGTGTGGCTGTAGCCTGCCACTGCGGAGCCTGCCAACGTCCATGGGCTTTCTTTCTTGGTTGTTCTCTGAACCCTTCTGCCCCAGCCATGAGCAAATGCCCATGGCTGGGGCAGAAGGGTTCAGAGAATTCATTCAAGGACCTTGTGGACATGCGGTGAGCCCCTTCTCGCTGCCTTGAGAGCCGCCCTTCTTCTGACCATGCTCAATCCCACCCTCAGGAGTGGGTCCTGATCCTCCTAATGAGCCCCAGGGTCCTCTCTCGAAAATTTCATGAACCCCTGCCTGTTCTTTCCCTGGTTCTTTCTGCTTACAAGAATTTCTTCCTGATTCTACTCTTTGCATTTTTCCACAGGGCAAGATCTAGGAGCCCTCCACCATTATGGGTCAATGTCAGGTTTCTAACATGCAGGAGCTGGTCTCTGCAGGGGGCACCAATGTGGATGTTGGAACTTCTGGATAGGTAGCCACATATAGCAGCTAGCATCTGGATGCTGAGTACTGAATCCAGGCCCCTGCAATGTCACACAGGCCTCATAAATGCTTGAAGGTTTTCCTGTAGAAAAAAATTCTGATATTGGATTCCTGCACATCTCCTTTTTCTGATTCCCTCATTGTTCGTAAGAAGTTCCGCAATGCTTGGGAATCCAGCCTGTCACCGAAAGACAAGGGTGACTGTGGCAGATGGGTGGAATGTTTGCGTGGAGATCTAGGAATGATCCTGACTCAGAAATTTAAAAACGAAAGAATAGAAAAGAAAGAAACAAAAGAAAAGAAAGAAAGAAAAGGAAAGGAAAGAAAAAAGGAAGAAAAGTTCGAATCGTACCTCAACCCAATTAAACCACGGGTGTGATTCTGAACACACAACCACTTGAAAGAAAGCAGTTTCTCACAGGGCCTGTTCATATACGCTGGCAATTCTCATGCTGAGGGGCTCAACCAATTATGGGCTTGAAGGCGTCTGCCCCAGGGTTCAAATATGAACTGCTGCATATCAGACATTTGCATTAAGTTTGATAGAAGTAGCTTTGAAAAGCAACAGTTACAAGTTGGCAACAGAGTAATTTCATTGTTGGGTTTCTCAAATACGATGAACTGCGTTAAAGTGTGGCCATGTGAGGAAGGTTGAGAACCACTGTGAAGAAATAAATCACACCTGAGAAAATCATGATCGATAGCAGATCATGATCAGACCTTAGTGATTAAGGAGAGTTGGTATATAGTGGGTCCTGATTCAAATATTATAGGGTCACTTCTGACTTGTAAATAGCCACTTTGGCCATTTTTCTTTATGACCACTTTTGCCATGAACAGATGTCAATGTTCTTTCCAACCCAACGCTGATCCCCTCAAGATGTGATGATCATTTCTGACTTTGTCCTGTAACTCTTGTCACGCCATGCATCGTTCACACCATGGAATACACTAATTCAGGGATATGGAATGTGTTTCCCTGAGACACAGTCATGCCACTGGCTTCAAAAACATCTCCATTACCCTGTAAATCGAGGGTTAAGCTTTCAGACCAGTTTGAGACCATTGCAGTAACTATCAATTGGGTTTCAAATGCCACCAGGTGGCACTTGACTACCTCTGCGGAGGCAGCCAACTTCCATTGAGGTTCCTGCACACCTGTACTGTGAACCCTTCTACCTCAGCAATGAGCACGTCTTGTTCATTCCAGGACCCTTCTGGAAACATGTTGAGCCTCTTCTTGCCGCCCTGAAACCCTGCCTTCTTCAGACCCTGCTCATTTGTTCTCCCACCAGTGGCTCCTGATCCTTCTGCTGACGCCCTGGGTTCCTTTTCTAAATTCCATGAACCCCTTCCTATTCTTTCCCGGGTCTTTCTGCTCACAAGAAGTTGTGGCTGATGGTGCTCTTTGCAATTTTGCTCTAGGCAAGATCAAGGAGCCCTCATCCATTATGGGTCAGTGTCAGCTTTTTAACTTTCACCAGCTGCTTCTTGCAGGGGTCAGCAGATAGGATGTTGAAACCACTGGAACGCTAGCCACATATCAGAGCTGGCATGTGGATACTGAGTACTGAATCCAGGCCCCTGCTAGGGCAACCAGCCAACAAAATTGCTCTGTAGGCGATTTTGTAGAAAAGAACTCACCTATTGGATTGCAGCACATCTCCATCATCGGATTTCCTCATTGCTTGTAAACATGTTCTGCTGGCCTTGTAGACATGGGCCTGTCACCGAGCTACAAAGGTGGTTGGAGAAAAAGATGGATTGTCTGAACGGTGAACTCAGAGATAACCTATCTCAAAAAATTTAAAGTGAAATTATGGAAAAGAAAAGAAAAGAGAAGAGAAGAGAAGAGAAGAGAAGAGAAGAGAAGAGAAGAGAAGAGAAGAGAAGAGAAGAGAAAGGAAAAGGAAAGGAAAGGAAAGGAAAGGAAAGGAAAGGAAAGGAAAGGGAAAGGAAAGGAAAGGAAAGGAAAGGAAAGGAAAGGAAATATTTGGATTGTACCTCCACAGGATTCACAAATTTCTGTGTTTTATTCTAAGCACCCAAATACTTAAAAGAAACAAAAGGTTCTAACATGGCTGGTGCGTATAGGCCATCATTCCCATTCAGGGGGCACAACCAATTTGGAACTTGAAGAACTTTGACACAGGATTGGATAAAGAACAGCAGCATGTTAGACATTTGCCTTAAGATTGATAGAAGTTGATTAGCAAAACAAAGGTTACTAATTAGCTAGAGAGTAATTTCATTGTTGGGTTCTCTACAGGATGAGGAACTTTATTTATCTGTGGCAGTCTTTGGAAGGCTGAGAACCACTGTTAAGAAAAAAGTCACACCTGAGTGAATCATGCTCGATAGCAAGATCATGATCAGACCTCAGTGATTGTGGAGAGTTGGTATAATGTGGGTCCTGAATCAAATACTACAGGGTCACCTCTGACTTGTCATCAGCAACTTTGGCCATTTTTCTCTATTACCACTTCTACAATGAACAGATGTCAATGTTCTTTCCAGTGCAATGCTGTTCCCCTCAGGACGTGGTGTTCATTTCTTACTTTGTACTGTAACTCTAGAAACGCCATGTATTGTTCACACCACGGAATACACTATTTCGGGCAAACCTACTGTGCTTCTCTGAGACACAGTCATGCGAATGGCTTCAAAAGCATCTCCTGACCCCTGTGAAGCTCGGGTTCAGCCTCCAGAGCAGCTTGAGACAGATGCACTAACTAGCAAGTTGGGTATATACGCCACCGTGTGGCTGTAGCCTGCCACTGCGGAGCCTGCCAACGTCCATGGGCTTTCTTTCTTGGTTGTTCTCTGAACCCTTCTGCCCCAGCCATGAGCAAATGCCCATGGCTGGGGCAGAAGGGTTCAGAGAATTCATTCAAGGACCTTGTGGACATGCGGTGAGCCCCTTCTCGCTGCCTTGAGAGCCGCCCTTCTTCTGACCATGCTCAATCCCACCCTCAGGAGTGGGTCCTGATCCTCCTAATGAGCCCCAGGGTCCTCTCTCGAAAATTTCATGAACCCCTGCCTGTTCTTTCCCTGGTTCTTTCTGCTTACAAGAATTTCTTCCTGATTCTACTCTTTGCATTTTTCCACAGGGCAAGATCTAGGAGCCCTCCACCATTATGGGTCAATGTCAGGTTTCTAACATGCAGGAGCTGGTCTCTGCAGGGGGCACCAATGTGGATGTTGGAACTTCTGGATAGGTAGCCACATATAGCAGCTAGCATCTGGATGCTGAGTACTGAATCCAGGCCCCTGCAATGTCACACAGGCCTCATAAATGCTTGAAGGTTTTCCTGTAGAAAAAAATTCTGATATTGGATTCCTGCACATCTCCTTTTTCTGATTCCCTCATTGTTCGTAAGAAGTTCCGCAATGCTTGGGAATCCAGCCTGTCACCGAAAGACAAGGGTGACTGTGGCAGATGGGTGGAATGTTTGCGTGGAGATCTAGGAATGATCCTGACTCAGAAATTTAAAAACGAAAGAATAGAAAAGAAAGAAACAAAAGAAAAGAAAGAAAGAAAAGGAAAGGAAAGAAAAAAGGAAGAAAAGTTCGAATCGTACCTCAACCCAATTAAACCACGGGTGTGATTCTGAACACACAACCACTTGAAAGAAAGCAGTTTCTCACAGGGCCTGTTCATATACGCTGGCAATTCTCATGCTGAGGGGCTCAACCAATTATGGGCTTGAAGGCGTCTGCCCCAGGGTTCAAATATGAACTGCTGCATATCAGACATTTGCATTAAGTTTGATAGAAGTAGCTTTGAAAAGCAACAGTTACAAGTTGGCAACAGAGTAATTTCATTGTTGGGTTTCTCAAATACGATGAACTGCGTTAAAGTGTGGCCATGTGAGGAAGGTTGAGAACCACTGTGAAGAAATAAATCACACCTGAGAAAATCATGATCGATAGCAGATCATGATCAGACCTTAGTGATTAAGGAGAGTTGGTATATAGTGGGTCCTGATTCAAATATTATAGGGTCACTTCTGACTTGTAAATAGCCACTTTGGCCATTTTTCTTTATGACCACTTTTGCCATGAACAGATGTCAATGTTCTTTCCAACCCAACGCTGATCCCCTCAAGATGTGATGATCATTTCTGACTTTGTCCTGTAACTCTTGTCACGCCATGCATCGTTCACACCATGGAATACACTAATTCAGGGATATGGAATGTGTTTCCCTGAGACACAGTCATGCCACTGGCTTCAAAAACATCTCCATTACCCTGTAAATCGAGGGTTAAGCTTTCAGACCAGTTTGAGACCATTGCAGTAACTATCAATTGGGTTTCAAATGCCACCAGGTGGCACTTGACTACCTCTGCGGAGGCAGCCAACTTCCATTGAGGTTCCTGCACACCTGTACTGTGAACCCTTCTACCTCAGCAATGAGCACGTCTTGTTCATTCCAGGACCCTTCTGGAAACATGTTGAGCCTCTTCTTGCCGCCCTGAAACCCTGCCTTCTTCAGACCCTGCTCATTTGTTCTCCCACCAGTGGCTCCTGATCCTTCTGCTGACGCCCTGGGTTCCTTTTCTAAATTCCATGAACCCCTTCCTATTCTTTCCCGGGTCTTTCTGCTCACAAGAAGTTGTGGCTGATGGTGCTCTTTGCAATTTTGCTCTAGGCAAGATCAAGGAGCCCTCATCCATTATGGGTCAGTGTCAGCTTTTTAACTTTCACCAGCTGCTTCTTGCAGGGGTCAGCAGATAGGATGTTGAAACCACTGGAACGCTAGCCACATATCAGAGCTGGCATGTGGATACTGAGTACTGAATCCAGGCCCCTGCTAGGGCAACCAGCCAACAAAATTGCTCTGTAGGCGATTTTGTAGAAAAGAACTCACCTATTGGATTGCAGCACATCTCCATCATCGGATTTCCTCATTGCTTGTAAACATGTTCTGCTGGCCTTGTAGACATGGGCCTGTCACCGAGCTACAAAGGTGGTTGGAGAAAAAGATGGATTGTCTGAACGGTGAACTCAGAGATAACCTATCTCAAAAAATTTAAAGTGAAATTATGGAAAAGAAAAGAAAAGAGAAGAGAAGAGAAGAGAAGAGAAGAGAAGAGAAGAGAAGAAGAGAAGAGAGAAGAGAAGAAGAAGGAAAGGAAAGGAAAGGAAAGGAAAGGAAAGGAAAGGAAAGGAAAGGAAAGGAAAGGAAAGGAAAGGAAAGGAAAGGAAAGGAAAGGAAAGGAAATATTTGGATTGTACCTCCACAGGATTCACAAATTTCTGTGTTTTATTCTAAGCACCCAAATACTTAAAAGAAACAAAAGGTTCTAACATGGCTGGTGCGTATAGGCCATCATTCCCATTCAGGGGGCACAACCAATTTGGAACTTGAAGAACTTTGACACAGGATTGGATAAAGAACAGCAGCATGTTAGACATTTGCCTTAAGATTGATAGAAGTTGATTAGCAAAACAAAGGTTACTAATTAGCTAGAGAGTAATTTCATTGTTGGGTTCTCTACAGGATGAGGAACTTTATTTATCTGTGGCAGTCTTTGGAAGGCTGAGAACCACTGTTAAGAAAAAAGTCACACCTGAGTGAATCATGCTCGATAGCAAGATCATGATCAGACCTCAGTGATTGTGGAGAGTTGGTATAATGTGGGTCCTGAATCAAATACTACAGGGTCACCTCTGACTTGTCATCAGCAACTTTGGCCATTTTTCTCTATTACCACTTCTACAATGAACAGATGTCAATGTTCTTTCCAGTGCAATGCTGTTCCCCTCAGGACGTGGTGTTCATTTCTTACTTTGTACTGTAACTCTAGAAACGCCATGTATTGTTCACACCACGGAATACACTATTTCGGGCAAACCTACTGTGCTTCTCTGAGACACAGTCATGCGAATGGCTTCAAAAGCATCTCCTGACCCCTGTGAAGCTCGGGTTCAGCCTCCAGAGCAGCTTGAGACAGATGCACTAACTAGCAAGTTGGGTATATACGCCACCGTGTGGCTGTAGCCTGCCACTGCGGAGCCTGCCAACGTCCATGGGCTTTCTTTCTTGGTTGTTCTCTGAACCCTTCTGCCCCAGCCATGAGCAAATGCCCATGGCTGGGGCAGAAGGGTTCAGAGAATTCATTCAAGGACCTTGTGGACATGCGGTGAGCCCCTTCTCGCTGCCTTGAGAGCCGCCCTTCTTCTGACCATGCTCAATCCCACCCTCAGGAGTGGGTCCTGATCCTCCTAATGAGCCCCAGGGTCCTCTCTCGAAAATTTCATGAACCCCTGCCTGTTCTTTCCCTGGTTCTTTCTGCTTACAAGAATTTCTTCCTGATTCTACTCTTTGCATTTTTCCACAGGGCAAGATCTAGGAGCCCTCCACCATTATGGGTCAATGTCAGGTTTCTAACATGCAGGAGCTGGTCTCTGCAGGGGGCACCAATGTGGATGTTGGAACTTCTGGATAGGTAGCCACATATAGCAGCTAGCATCTGGATGCTGAGTACTGAATCCAGGCCCCTGCAATGTCACACAGGCCTCATAAATGCTTGAAGGTTTTCCTGTAGAAAAAAATTCTGATATTGGATTCCTGCACATCTCCTTTTTCTGATTCCCTCATTGTTCGTAAGAAGTTCCGCAATGCTTGGGAATCCAGCCTGTCACCGAAAGACAAGGGTGACTGTGGCAGATGGGTGGAATGTTTGCGTGGAGATCTAGGAATGATCCTGACTCAGAAATTTAAAAACGAAAGAATAGAAAAGAAAGAAACAAAAGAAAAGAAAGAAAGAAAAGGAAAGGAAAGAAAAAAGGAAGAAAAGTTCGAATCGTACCTCAACCCAATTAAACCACGGGTGTGATTCTGAACACACAACCACTTGAAAGAAAGCAGTTTCTCACAGGGCCTGTTCATATACGCTGGCAATTCTCATGCTGAGGGGCTCAACCAATTATGGGCTTGAAGGCGTCTGCCCCAGGGTTCAAATATGAACTGCTGCATATCAGACATTTGCATTAAGTTTGATAGAAGTAGCTTTGAAAAGCAACAGTTACAAGTTGGCAACAGAGTAATTTCATTGTTGGGTTTCTCAAATACGATGAACTGCGTTAAAGTGTGGCCATGTGAGGAAGGTTGAGAACCACTGTGAAGAAATAAATCACACCTGAGAAAATCATGATCGATAGCAGATCATGATCAGACCTTAGTGATTAAGGAGAGTTGGTATATAGTGGGTCCTGATTCAAATATTATAGGGTCACTTCTGACTTGTAAATAGCCACTTTGGCCATTTTTCTTTATGACCACTTTTGCCATGAACAGATGTCAATGTTCTTTCCAACCCAACGCTGATCCCCTCAAGATGTGATGATCATTTCTGACTTTGTCCTGTAACTCTTGTCACGCCATGCATCGTTCACACCATGGAATACACTAATTCAGGGATATGGAATGTGTTTCCCTGAGACACAGTCATGCCACTGGCTTCAAAAACATCTCCATTACCCTGTAAATCGAGGGTTAAGCTTTCAGACCAGTTTGAGACCATTGCAGTAACTATCAATTGGGTTTCAAATGCCACCAGGTGGCACTTGACTACCTCTGCGGAGGCAGCCAACTTCCATTGAGGTTCCTGCACACCTGTACTGTGAACCCTTCTACCTCAGCAATGAGCACGTCTTGTTCATTCCAGGACCCTTCTGGAAACATGTTGAGCCTCTTCTTGCCACCCTGAAACCCTGCCTTCTTCAGACCCTGCTCATTTGTTCTCCCACCAGTGGCTCCTGATCCTTCTGCTGACGCCCTGGGTTCCTTTTCTAAATTCCATGAACCCCTTCCTATTCTTTCCCGGGTCTTTCTGCTCACAAGAAGTTGTGGCTGATGGTGCTCTTTGCAATTTTGCTCTAGGCAAGATCAAGGAGCCCTCATCCATTATGGGTCAGTGTCAGCTTTTTAACTTTCACCAGCTGCTTCTTGCAGGGGTCAGCAGATAGGATGTTGAAACCACTGGAACGCTAGCCACATATCAGAGCTGGCATGTGGATACTGAGTACTGAATCCAGGCCCCTGCTAGGGCAACCAGCCAACAAAATTGCTCTGTAGGCGATTTTGTAGAAAAGAACTCACCTATTGGATTGCAGCACATCTCCATCATCGGATTTCCTCATTGCTTGTAAACATGTTCTGCTGGCCTTGTAGACATGGGCCTGTCACCGAGCTACAACGGTGGTTGGAGAAAAAGATGGATTGTCTGAACGGTGAACTCAGAGATAACCTATCTCAAAAAATTTAAAGTGAAATTATGGAAAAGAAAAGAAAAGAGAAGAGAGAGAGAAGAGAAGAGAAGAGAAGAGAAGAGAAGAGAAGAGAGAAGAGAAGAGAAAAGAAGAAGGAAAGGAAAGGAAAGGAAAGGAAAGGAAAGGAAAGGAAAGGAAAGGAAAGGAAAGGAAAGGAAAGGAAAGGAAAGGAAAGGAAAGGAAAGGAAATATTTGGATTGTACCTCCACAGGATTCACAAATTTCTGTGTTTTATTCTAAGCACCCAAATACTTAAAAGAAACAAAAGGTTCTAACATGGCTGGTGCGTATAGGCCATCATTCCCATTCAGGGGGCACAACCAATTTGGAACTTGAAGAACTTTGACACAGGATTGGATAAAGAACAGCAGCATGTTAGACATTTGCCTTAAGATTGATAGAAGTTGATTAGCAAAACAAAGGTTACTAATTAGCTAGAGAGTAATTTCATTGTTGGGTTCTCTACAGGATGAGGAACTTTATTTATCTGTGGCAGTCTTTGGAAGGCTGAGAACCACTGTTAAGAAAAAAGTCACACCTGAGTGAATCATGCTCGATAGCAAGATCATGATCAGACCTCAGTGATTGTGGAGAGTTGGTATAATGTGGGTCCTGAATCAAATACTACAGGGTCACCTCTGACTTGTCATCAGCAACTTTGGCCATTTTTCTCTATTACCACTTCTACAATGAACAGATGTCAATGTTCTTTCCAGTGCAATGCTGTTCCCCTCAGGACGTGGTGTTCATTTCTTACTTTGTACTGTAACTCTAGAAACGCCATGTATTGTTCACACCACGGAATACACTATTTCGGGCAAACCTACTGTGCTTCTCTGAGACACAGTCATGCGAATGGCTTCAAAAGCATCTCCTGACCCCTGTGAAGCTCGGGTTCAGCCTCCAGAGCAGCTTGAGACAGATGCACTAACTAGCAAGTTGGGTATATACGCCACCGTGTGGCTGTAGCCTGCCACTGCGGAGCCTGCCAACGTCCATGGGCTTTCTTTCTTGGTTGTTCTCTGAACCCTTCTGCCCCAGCCATGAGCAAATGCCCATGGCTGGGGCAGAAGGGTTCAGAGAATTCATTCAAGGACCTTGTGGACATGCGGTGAGCCCCTTCTCGCTGCCTTGAGAGCCGCCCTTCTTCTGACCATGCTCAATCCCACCCTCAGGAGTGGGTCCTGATCCTCCTAATGAGCCCCAGGGTCCTCTCTCGAAAATTTCATGAACCCCTGCCTGTTCTTTCCCTGGTTCTTTCTGCTTACAAGAATTTCTTCCTGATTCTACTCTTTGCATTTTTCCACAGGGCAAGATCTAGGAGCCCTCCACCATTATGGGTCAATGTCAGGTTTCTAACATGCAGGAGCTGGTCTCTGCAGGGGGCACCAATGTGGATGTTGGAACTTCTGGATAGGTAGCCACATATAGCAGCTAGCATCTGGATGCTGAGTACTGAATCCAGGCCCCTGCAATGTCACACAGGCCTCATAAATGCTTGAAGGTTTTCCTGTAGAAAAAAATTCTGATATTGGATTCCTGCACATCTCCTTTTTCTGATTCCCTCATTGTTCGTAAGAAGTTCCGCAATGCTTGGGAATCCAGCCTGTCACCGAAAGACAAGGGTGACTGTGGCAGATGGGTGGAATGTTTGCGTGGAGATCTAGGAATGATCCTGACTCAGAAATTTAAAAACGAAAGAATAGAAAAGAAAGAAACAAAAGAAAAGAAAGAAAGAAAAGGAAAGGAAAGAAAAAAGGAAGAAAAGTTCGAATCGTACCTCAACCCAATTAAACCACGGGTGTGATTCTGAACACACAACCACTTGAAAGAAAGCAGTTTCTCACAGGGCCTGTTCATATACGCTGGCAATTCTCATGCTGAGGGGCTCAACCAATTATGGGCTTGAAGGCGTCTGCCCCAGGGTTCAAATATGAACTGCTGCATATCAGACATTTGCATTAAGTTTGATAGAAGTAGCTTTGAAAAGCAACAGTTACAAGTTGGCAACAGAGTAATTTCATTGTTGGGTTTCTCAAATACGATGAACTGCGTTAAAGTGTGGCCATGTGAGGAAGGTTGAGAACCACTGTGAAGAAATAAATCACACCTGAGAAAATCATGATCGATAGCAGATCATGATCAGACCTTAGTGATTAAGGAGAGTTGGTATATAGTGGGTCCTGATTCAAATATTATAGGGTCACTTCTGACTTGTAAATAGCCACTTTGGCCATTTTTCTTTATGACCACTTTTGCCATGAACAGATGTCAATGTTCTTTCCAACCCAACGCTGATCCCCTCAAGATGTGATGATCATTTCTGACTTTGTCCTGTAACTCTTGTCACGCCATGCATCGTTCACACCATGGAATACACTAATTCAGGGATATGGAATGTGTTTCCCTGAGACACAGTCATCCACTGGCTTCAAAAACATCTCCATTACCCTGTAAATCGAGGGTTAAGCTTTCAGACCAGTTTGAGACCATTGCAGTAACTATCAATTGGGTTTCAAATGCCACCAGGTGGCACTTGACTACCTCTGCGGAGGCAGCCAAATTCCATTGAGGTTCCTGCACACCTGTACTGTGATCCCTTCTACCTCAGCAATGAGCACGTCTTGTTCATTCCAGGACCCTTCTGGAAACATGTTGAGCCTCTTCTTGCCACCCTGAAACCCTGCCTTCTTCAGACCCTGCTCATTTGTTCTCCCACCAGTGGCTCCTGATCCTTCTGCTGACGCCCTGTGTTCCTTTTCTAAATTCCATGAACCCCTTCCTATTCTTTCCCGGGTCTTTCTGCTCACAAGAAGTTGTGGCTGATGGTGCTCTTTGCAATTTTGCTCTAGGCAAGGTCAAGGAGCCCTCATCCATTATGGGTCAGTGTCAGCTTTTTAACTTTCACCAGCTGCTTCTTGCAGGGTCAGCAGATAGGATGTTGAAACCACTGGAACGCTAGCCACATATCAGAGCTGGCATGTGGATACTGAGTACTGAATCCAGGCCCCTGCTAGGGCAACCAGCCAACAAAATTGCTCTGTAGGCGATTTTTGTAGAAAAGAACTCACCTATTGGATTGCAGCACATCTCCATCATCGGATTTCCTCATTGCTAGTAAACATGTTCTGCTGGCCTTGTAGACATGGGCCTGTCACCGAGCTACAAAGGTGGTTGGAGAGAAAGATGGATTGTCTGAACGGTGAACTCAGAGATAACCTATCTCAAAAAATTTAAAGTGAAATTATGGAAAGAAAAGGAAAAGAGAGTAAGAGAAGAGAAGAGAAGAGAAGAGAAGAGAGAGAGAAGAGGAAGAGAAGGATAAGAAGGAAAGGAAGGGAAAGAAAGGAAAGGAAAGGAAAGGAAAGGAAGGAAAAAGGAAAGGAAAAAGGAAAGGAAAAGTAAAGGAAAGGAAAGGAAAGGAAAAATATTTGGATTGTACCTCCACAGGATTCACAAATTTCTGGTGTTTTATTCTAAGCACCCAAACTTATAAAAGAAACAAAAGGTTTATACATGGCTGTGCGTATAGGCCATCATTCCCATTCAGGGGGCACAACCAATTTGGAACTTGAAGAACTTTGACACAGGATTGGATAAAGAACAGCAGCATGTTAGACATTTGCCTTAAGATTGATAGAAGTTGATTAGCAAAACAAAGGTTACTAATTAGCTAGAGAGTAATTTCATTGTTGGGTTCTCTACAGGATGAGGACATTTATTTATCTGTGGCAGTCTTTGGAAGGCTGAGAACCACTGTTAAGAAAAAATCACACCTGAGTGAATCATGCTCGATAGCAAGATCAT
>JAMJFZ010000568.1:0-84579 GCA_026225945.1 Cricetomys ansorgei | reverse complement strand
AAGGCTGACTCACCTGCTTTCTAGCCTTCTCCTCCCTTGCCTGAGCTTTCATCTGCTGAACTTCTAAAGAGTCAGCCTTCCTTCTCCTCATAAATAGGTCATGGTTTCCCAATACACAGCTGGAGAATCTGTAGCCGCAGAAATAGAAAACGCGTTCAGCACGTAAATTTACTTTGCTGCCTACCAGCCCACCATGGCGCAGCATCTTGGGCTCTGTGGATCCAGCAAACCTGAGGAAGAAAGAATGGACTAGAAACAGAAGCCCTGCTGACGGCTTCTAATGCTCTCAGCTCTGGAAACACGTACAATGAGGTGCTCAGATAACCCAGGAGATAAAACACAAGTGAAGAGAGGGCACTCCACCAGTCACCAAATGTACCACAGTTTCCTAAGTCAAGACATGGCAAGGCAGATCGGGGGGGGACAGGGAAGACCCACCAGGAAGTTGGGTTGGGTCAAAGGTTATTCATATGGAAAGAAACAAGCTGGCTCTCTCCATCATGCCAAAAAGTTGATCCTAGTATTTTTTAAATCAGTAAAAAAGAAAGACATCAAGTAAAAAAACACCAAAGAACAAATGATTTTGTGTGGGACATGAAAAGTGACAATTTTCATTTGTCATGACATAAGGAAGGAAAATAAGCCTCACAGGGGAAGAGGAAAATAATAAAGAAAACCAACAGGCTGGGCAGCGGTGGCACACACCTTTAATCCCAGCGATCAGGAGGCAGAGGCAGGTGGATCTCTGTGAGTTCGAGGCCAGCCTGGTCTATGGAGCAAGCTCCAGGACAGCCAGGGCTACACAGAGAAACCCCGTCTCAAAAAACCAAAAAAAAAAAAAAAAAAAGAAAGAAAGAAAGAAAAGAAAAAAAATAAGAATTTAACTGAATAGGAAATTAGATTTGGTCAACAAATATGAAGCTGTAACTCACTAGTAACGATAAAATGTAAGTCAATATGGCGAGCGGAGGGCTGCGATCCACCGCAGCAGTAGAGTGTCTTCTGGCATGCACAGAGTCCAATTATCTCCTCCCTGACCCCTCACCAGAAAAAAAAAAAAGTAAGCTAAAGAGACAAGTATTTACCAAATCAAATATCATTTTACACCTCTTAGCTAGAGAAACTAGGGCCAGATCCTTGGCAGAAAAGCTAAAAATAAAAAAAGATATATATCATTCAATCTGTCATGAGAATCAGGATCTCAACTTACCAGCTTATTAACACGAAGCTTTGAGGAGTTAAATTTGAAGACATCGATTTTTCTTATCCAATGGCTTAATAGTAAACTGAAAGAAAGGAACACAGTTTCACGCAACACCAACGGGGAACCCACATAAGTAGCAACCACAGTGCCCTAGCCCTGCACAAGGCTACGCCCTGTCCTGGCTTCCTGGTGCCCAGGAATGAAGCCTTGCTAAGTTAGGCATACAGGGCACCAAGACTGAGGCTGAGCAGTTTGTGGCCCTAACCATGTCAGGGAGCTGGGAGGAAGTGACAGTGGCAACCTGAGTTAGACCCCATGATGGGCCTGTGCTGTAGGCCACACTGGCACAGCTCCTTGCCTTCATCACAAAGCTCACAGTCTAGTAGGACTTAGTCCAACAACAGCCAAATACTTGAGAGATAGCACCATATGTTAGTGTCTCATTGGTGGGACATGTCACAACAATCCTAGAGGTTTAGAAGATCCAGCAAACAAAGGGAAGGACTACAGCTGGTCTTAGAAGTATACGGCAGAATAGCTAAAAGATAGGGTGGGGGGCCTTCTAGACAAGTAATAAGAATCCAGTCTGTAGCACTGAAAATTAAGAGGAGGAGGAGATGGTGAACAGGGAAGGGCCAGGGACAGTAACCATATCAGCTTTTTAGTAACTGCAATGACGCAGCAGGCTGACAGCTAGCAAGGCTGATGGGCAGTGGGGAATACAAATGTCACCGGGGGGTGGGGGTGGGGGGGTATATCTGATGTGATAAGATACAGCAAGTTACTACGGGTTTCTGCACACGGCCAGTTGGTAAAAGATGTTAAGAGAAGGAATACACTGTGAAGAAAAATGGATTGTGGTAAAAGTTCCTAAAATCAAAATGAAGGGCAGGTGGCAACTTCCACAGGAGAAACTTAACAACAACAACAAAGGCAACTGCTACTCTGAACCACTGAAGAGACCAGAGAGACCCTAGGTTCAAGGGTACCCTTGGAAATGTCTTTAAGCTGGACATGATAACATACACCTGTCACCTTGGCACTCAGGAGGCAGAGGGAGGGAGACCACAAGTTCGAAGCCAGCCTGTTCTATATAAAGAATTCCAGGCCATTCAGGGCAACATAGACTCACTTCAAAAACAAACAACAAAAAAGTCTATCTAGATCAAAGCATTTTATATGTATATGTGAAAACATCATAATGACACCCATTCCTTTGTACAATTAGCATATGCTAACAAATATTGCAAAAGTGCATCTATATTCCCAAGAAAGACTTGAACAGCCACCCCCAGTAAAGCAGGGGAAGCAATAAATGATTGAGCCAGAGGTGCAGCTCTTGGAAACCTGCATATGGTTTCCATCTTCAGGACCACAAAATATAAAACAGAAAACAGCTGGCCACTCGTCTTTAATAATTAGTGAATTTGCTAGGCAGTGGTGGCGCACGCCTTTAATCCCAGCACTTGAGAGGCAGAGGCAGATGGATCTTTGTGAGTTCGAGGTCAGCCTGAGTCTACAAAGTGAGTTCTAGGACAGCCAGAGTTACAACAGAGAAACCTTGTCTCAAAACAAAACAAAAAAAAAAAAAAAAAAGAAAAAAGAAAGAGAGAAAAAATTCCTGAGTTTGAGGCCAGCCTGGTCTACAGAACAAGTTCCAGGTCAGCCAGGGCAACACAGAAACACTGTCTTGGAAGACCAAAAAACCCAGAAAACGAAACAAAAGGAATGCGTTGCTTGGTGAATAAACTTACTGGGAAAGGCAAATTCTTGGGGATTTCTTTACGTTTATATTATCCAATAAGAAATGAGCGAACATAGGACAAACAAAACAAAACAGCCAATTCTTTACTTAGCTTTTGGCCAAGTTAATTTAGTCGCAGTATTGCTCTGGTATAGAATATTATTTATGAATTTCATAAGTTCATTTCTAGCCTTGCTATTGAACCCTAGAGCTATCGCTGGGAAGCCGAAAGCAGTTATGAAAACCACAGGCTCTGTGTCACGCCAGGCCGTACACAAAGAATCAACTTAAAATAAACCAACACTTCTGTTTTAGCAGGATACCTGTCATACGTAACTCCCAAAACTACTTCCTGTTATGCCAAGGTATCAGGGTCTGCCTGCCATATAAGGTACAATGGAACATGATGGTACCTTGCTCCTAGTGAGGGCACCTTAGAGTTTGTTGTGTCAGGACACACAGGAGAACCCTAGTACTTGAGCTCTCTGAAAAACAAGTATTTGAGGGACCTTTAGTGTGCACACGTGTGCCGTGTAGTGAACAGCCTCTGTGAACCTGGGAGGGAAGAACACCCAGTACTTTGTCATGTGGAGCTTCAATTTAAGACCCGACAAAAAGAACCACCTAATGTTCACTTCCAGGTACCCAGCCACAGAAACAACAGTCGGAACGTCTAGGACAATATGGCAGCCTGCTATCTTCATTTCATGTCGTTGCTGAGAGAAATACCCACTGATGGCTAATCTTGGCTGTCAATTGGCTGCATCTGGAATCAATGAAAACCCAAGCTGCCGGGCACACCTGTGAGGGATTTTCTTAATCAGATTATGAAGCAGGAAGACCTGCCCTAAATCTGAGCCATATTTTCTGGTGGTAGCCTACATAAAAAGACACAGAAAGAAACTGTGCTTTGCCTGCTTGCTCTAACTCTTGCTAGCAAGTTCATCTATCCTGTTGTAGCAACAGGATATTAGAACCAACCTCACTGGGATTACAACACAGACTAAAGCCTAAAGACCAGCAGTTCTGCAGGATCCTCGAGGCCTTCAGCACAGATTTCAACTGCAGAGATATCTAGTCTTGTGGACTGAACAACTACTGGATTCTCAGCCTCTTCAGTGTGAGACAGCCATTGCTGGACTACTTGGACAGCATGCTGTAAGCCAATCTAATGAATATCCTCTTAATATCCATATCCACCCTATCAGTTCTGTTTCTCTAGAGAATCCTGACTAATACACCCTTCTGCAAAATATGTAACCATCAGCCTGGCAGGGAGGTGTATGCCTTTAATTCCAGCATTCAGGAAGCAGAGGCAGTCTCATCTCTGAAAGCTGAAAGCCGGCCTGGTCTACAGAGCAAGTTCAAGGCCAGCTAGGACTATACAGTGAGACCCTGTTAAAAAACAAAATAAATAAAAAAGCCCCCCCCACACTTTTCCACAACATGTACCAAACACAGTACACAGGGAGAAGCTTACCACAGCCCACACTTCGAATACAAAGAAACGGAAAGCTAAGGGATCAGAAAGTGCTCCTTTTTACCTTCTTTCTGTTCTTCGGGGTTTAGTCCTGACAGGTTGAGCTGCTCGCTCTCGTTAGTCAATAGTAGGGTTTAGCCATGCTCTTTGAAAAAAGGATGCCAGTACTGTTCTGTAAGTACTTTAAAAATCAACAACCAAAGTTCTAAAGCCTAGGAATTAAAGGACTTTCACTGGCAAGGAGATGATCTGGTTTGGGAAGCTTTGGCGGAGGAGAAAGGGGAAAGGACCTTTGGCAGGACCACGGCACCCTAAGTGGCACCTGTAGCACAGACTGTCCTACCTCCTTGTCGCTGTAGGAGATGTTCCGGATTTCATTCCATGGGAAGGAGATCTTGGGGGTCAGCCTGTTCTCAGGGTCATAGATATGGAGCCCCAGGGCGTCCACGCCAAGCAGCAACTCTGTGCCCTTTTTATTCTGCAGAACCAATAAAGAGCAGCTACTGTCAGCTTCCGGCTGGGGATTTAATTCAACTTTCTAAAGAATCTGGCACACGCTGTTACATTTGACAAGCTTCAACAAGTCCCAACAGAAACCACAGCTCTCTTGTAACCCAAGAGGCTTCCAGCTTCTGGATTTAGGGAAGCAGAGGCAAAACAATACCATCTTTGTGATTGATGTGTCTCCTGCAAGTGTGACTGTGCACCCAGGCTCCCGTCACTGGCTCGGTGGCTAAAGAAAGGGTCATTTAAATGTTCTGAGTACTAGTTAAATAACCAGATTATCAAAGGGAGAGCCCAAACCCAGCACTTGAACACTGCTCCCATTACAGGAAGTGGTAGCTTCAGGGTGCCACCGTGACTTGGTGGTAGTGTTCTTGTCTGGCGTGTACAAGGCCCTGGATGTGATCTTCATCATCATCACACACACAAAAGCTGTTGGAGTGCTAGAAGGAAAATTTCAAGTCTAGGGACTAGACAACCTCATTTCAAGTTGCAACACAGTCTCAATGTAGCTTTCCCTCTTTTTAACTATACCATACCCTAATATGGTAAAATGTTAACTGTAGCAGCTAGGTGGTGGGTATATATGGCATTCACTAAAAAGTTAATTTTCCCATATGTTTCAAATGCTTGATAATTAAATGTTGGAAGATATATAAAAATGAACTATATACAAATGACACTTCAATGAAGCTATTTAAAACTCCAGTTAACTATATGAGAGCTGTAACTCTGAGAGCAGGCCTGGTCAGCAGTTAAGTACAGCCAGCTTCAGGGCCCTGGCAGGCAGACCGATTTGCCAGTGCAGTAGTTTGGCCTTGGTTGTGGAGCGAAGCTCCCACACACAAAGACATTACAGCTCCTGACCCCTTGCTGACAACAGGACCGGAAAGCGGATGAGGGGCTGGGCTGTGACAGGGAGCTCGGTCTCACAGCAGGTGTTAGATGGGGAGGCAGCAGTCAAGAGAAATCCTCTATTGCTTCTCACACCTGACTCAGGCGCTGCTCTACCTGTCTGCAAAGCTCTTAAAACCTACGTGCTGACAGAAGCGAGGCTTGCATTCTTACATCTACAGCCCATTTTGGAAAATAAGGTATTTCCTTATGTTTCTGATGATTTAATTTAAAGAAAAAAAAAAAATTCGACCCTCTGCTCCCATCATGACTCTGACACTCTAGAGACTAGACAGGGTGGCACAAATAACTCCTCTGAAGTTGTTTTAATCATATGGCACCCTGTTAATATGTACAAGTATCTATTTGTCAGTTAAAATGTTTTAAGCATTTATCTTTCCCACTTAATGAAATAATTCAAGATCTCTAACATAAAATCACTAAAATGTCTGTATCTATCGTTCAACATAAGAAACATATAAAAAGTAGTTCATGCTCATCTGCATAAAACAGAAATATTCTTTAATAATAAGAAGCTAGTTTTTGGATGGCTGAGATGGCTCAGTGACTCAAGATGTTTACTGCCACACCCTATGACCTGAGTTTGACCTCCAGGAACCACAGCAGAAGAGAACTCTAGCATGTTGTCCTCTGCCCACCATCACCAATAAATAAACAAATAAATGTAACAAATATATATATGTTACATTATATGTGTGTGTGTATTTTTTTTTCTTCTAAGTAAAATAAATTTGTAAGAAACTCAGGGTGTTTTTTTTTTTTTTGTTTGTTTGTGTTTTTTTTTTTCCCCCAGACAGGGTTTCTCTGTGTAGCCTTGGCTGTTCTGGGACTTACTTTGTAGACCAGGCTGGCCTTGAACTCAGAGATCCACATGCGTGTGCCACTACCTCCTGGTCCAAGTTTTTAAGGATTGAAAAATGCTTTTTTTTTTCTTAAAACAACTAATTGTGGTGGTGGGCTAGAGAAGTTAGTTGGGTTGACAAAACCACAGAAAAGCATCCAATTGGTTCGGCCTCAAAGAAATGAATGTTAACTACAAATTAATGAACTTTTAATTATTTAATATTTACTTATTTAATGTGTGTGTCTGTGTATGTGTGCTTACGTTACAGCACACACTTGACAATCACAGGACAGCGTGCGGGAATCGCCACATGGACTCCATGGACTGCACTCAGGGTGTCAGGCCGGGCACCGGTGCCCTGTCCACCACTCCATTCCACGGGGCCTCATGAAGCGCTGGAAACCTTCTGCAGTCTTTTTTTAACGATTGGTTTTTATTATTATTTTCTTTAGTTACGAATTTGTGTGTCTGCGCACAGGTGACCTCGGAGGTCAGAGGTGTCAGATCCCTCTGGAGTGCAGTTTCAGGCAGTTGTGAGCCTCCCAAACAGGGAGCTGGGCACTGAACTCAGGTCCTGCTACAAAAGCAGTATGTACTCAACTGCTGAGCCACTGTTCCAGCCCCCACAGCCTCCCATATTCATATCAAGGTCTTTAGGCCCTTTTTTATTATAGCGGAACATTTTAGTGTGCCTTGTTTTTTATGCAGAGAAACCCACAAAACCTGTTATTTAGGAAACAAATTAAGTAGAAAGCTATCCTTGAATACTGGAGATACTCAAAGTTAACATAAAGACTGTAGGAACCCAAAAGAAGAAAGCAAAGAGTAGCTGGAATCACAAAGGCAGACTGCAGCTGATCTTAAAGTCTACTCATCTGTGGCCAAGCATCTTAGCAACCACTCATTCGCCGGTGAAGAAAAGCTTGGGTGTATCGCTTGTGCTCTTTTGGAAGAAGCCATGGATTCACTGCAACCGGCTGCCAAATCCCCCACAAGAGAAAGACACCCTAGGGCCAGACCTGAGCGGAACACAAATGCCTTTCTCTGCAGAAGCACTGGTTCCCAGAGGCCTGGGGACCATTAATGGTCTGAATAGAAAACCAATTAGCCTCACAGTGAGAACAAGAGTTCCACCCAAACAAATTAGGAATCTATAAGAGGAGTCTTACTTTCAGTGGGCCCCAGGGAAAAACACTATTTCCAGGTGCTTCCTGGATCTCACAAGAGGCCAGAATAATCAAACATTGCATGGCCAGCATTCCAACAGGTTTCTGCTGAGAAGAGAACCAGGTCTGAGTCCCTCTGGGTACCAGTGACACTTAATTACCTCTGATCTAATTTAAAGTTCCCAAATAAAAAAACAGGCTCTAGAGCTTGTCTTCTTCTTCTCCTCTCTATCACTCAACCATAAGACACTCTGACCACCCTGGGACGAGGAAGTAACCCATTTGGCTGTGTGGGCCTGGCTCAATCTCTATCTGAGAGCCAGGGAACTTGGAGAGGAGTCAACACACCCGGATTGCAAAGTAGTTCACACCGTACATCTCCAGGTCCTGAGCTATCTTCAAATACTCCATTTCAGCTTCGTCCCTGTTAGGAGAATGGAAGACACCGTCACTGGGGCTACAGGACAAGGATGGAGGACAGACACTTGCCAAGACAAGTATTCTGAGCATGCCTCTCCTATGGACTTGTGACACCTGCAGGAGACAGGAGACAGACCAGACACCAGCAAAGCTTTTCCCAACCCAGAGTCTATTAAACACAAGCAGAATTTCCCATCTCTGTGAAAATAAGAAAACAGATTCATTACACTGTCTCTTGGCTTCAATTTCACACTCTGCCCTTGGTAAATAGTGACATCTGCCTCAAGCGATTAACAAAAAGAATGTGGGGGCTGGGAGGTTGCTCAGTGGAACATCACTCACTTAGCACGTGCAACACTCTGGGCCTCTTCCCCAGCATGGCAAAGAGAAAAAACAAAACCACAGTATGTTATTCTCAACCCTCAAATGAATTATTTAAGTTGCTGCCTTATGTCTGTGCACTTTCTTAACCTATAAGGCTTTAGTAATGAACAAGTTTTCTACAAGCTAGCTGATAGCATCTCTTTTCATGGCTTTATCTCTTGGGTGCTGTTCAAGGTTAAGGCAGGAACTTTCCGAGTCATAAAACGCAGGCCAGTAGGTGAATACTTCCTTCTGTGTTCTAAGTCAAACTTAAAGCAAGCTCTTGAAGCAGCAGTGACTTGCAGAAACTCCCCAATAGGTAACTGCATTGAAGTAATTTAGCTCAAGCTTCCCTATGACCTTGTCCTTCTTTCTCTCATCTCAAAAACACTCAGATGGATTTTGAAAACTCACCCTGAGAGAATGCCAAGTGTTGGCAAGCAGGTGGAAGAACCAGAAATCACACACACTGCTGATGTAAATTGATTCAATTACTTTGGGAAACTGTTCAACATTACCTATAACAGCAAAAACCAAGAAATAGCCCAACAACCTAAGAGTCCTTCAAGAGTAGAATAAGTAAATAATCTGTTATATTAAGATACTGGAATTCTGCACAGCCATGAAAATGAGAAAATTATTGTTACATGCCATGTACTCAAATCTCACAAGATGATCTTGAGTAAAAGAATGCACTAAAAATAGAAATTGGTTGTATTTACCTAAAGTTTAAAATGGGTGATAGTTGGCTGGGGGTGTAGCTCAGTGATGGCTCCCCAGCATATGAGACCTTGTGTTTGAGCCTCAGCACTACAAATAGCAGTGTAACGATGGTTAAGTAAAAACCAATGGGCAACACTACTCTATGGCATTAGAAATTGGGAAACTGGGTTGGGTATGGGAGCAAAAGCCTTTAATCCCAGCACTGGGCAGAGGCAGGTGGGTATCTGTGACTTTAGGCAAGCCTCGAATACACAGCAAGTTCCAGGACTGCAAGAGCTATAAAGTGAGACTCTGACTCAAAAAACACAAAGAAAGGACTTGGGAAACTAGTTGTCTTTGTGAAGAAAGGAAGCTGAGAAGGAATGGGGTACCCTTCCTTATCATTTGTGTCGGATGATGAGCAGTACACTGTGATCGGCCATCTTGAATGTAATCAAGAAAGAAAAAAAGAATCAAGAGCTAGAGAAGTGGCTCAGTGGTTAAAACAGTGATTGCTCTTCCAGAGGACCTAGGGTGTGATTCCTAGCACCCACACAGTGTCCCACAGCCACCTGTAATTCCAGTTCCAGTGCCCTCTTCTGGCCTCCTCAGGCCTCAGGCACGCACATGGTACACAGACATACACGTAGAAAAAATGTCCATATACACAAAATAAGTTTAAAAAGAATACAGTCAGAAGCTGATTTAAAGGCTTGGGGAAGGGGGCTAGTGCAAAGACTATCACCATCTAAAGCTACCATGGGAATACTTATAACAAACTATACATTTTTGTGTTTTAGTTTTAATTTAGTAAAATTGTAGATTGATTAAAAACAAACGTTGAAAAAAAAACCTAGGAACATCCTACCAACGCTGCTGATGGACACGTGCCAAGAGGCACAAGGTTTTTGAGAGAACAATTGAGAATCACTCGTCAAACACAAAATGTTCACGTCTCCTTGATCACCAACTCTCTTCCTAGAATCTGCTAGCCTCTGGACGAGTGTGACCACTTAACAGCGTGAGACTGCACACTGCAGAGCTTTCTGTAAAAGTGAAAAGCATGCAGATACTCTAAATGCCACCAGCACAGGCCTGAACATAAAGCCAAGGCCCTTCAGACGAAATGTTAAACTAAAACGCCACATCCTGATAGGCAGAACACGTGACCACTTTCAAAATTAATTAACTTACAAATTTGAGTTTTAACCCAGGGTCTCACACCTTCAAGGCAAGCACTCCACCACTGAGCTGCATGCCCAGACTGTCCCACGGCCATTTTATAGCAACACACTACAGTAAGGATGTGCATTATTATAATAATGAAGACCGACATTATTCCAGCTCTCACCTTTCCTTTTATGTACTTCAGGACTGCATTTTGTCCATCAAGCATGTCCTAGTTTTATAGTTCTTTAAGGGTAGGGGGAGGGGCGTGAAGAAATACAAACCAAGGAAGAAACAGCCTCACCTGGCTCTGCCCCGGTGCTCTGCATACCAAGCAGTAATTCTCTCCTCCCACATTTCTGGAGTCATCTGATAGAGATTTATCACCTACAAAAAGAGAGCAAAAGAAAAACCCACATGCAAAGCAAGTCTGGGTATTGTTTGCCATTTTTGTAATTATGGTTCATTTTTACGAAATGGCAAAGCTATTTTTAAAGTTGCATGCAGGGAGTGTCACACACAGAGGTGGGTGTGTAAACAAGCACCGCTCACTAGAGAATCAACTTGCAAGCCGCAGGATTCCTCAAGCCTAACTACACTCCTGGGCTGGGAGTATCCCCTTTGGCTGACAGGCCGTTCATCTCAGGGACCACCTCTGACAGTAGAGCAATGCTTACTAACTCTGGCCTTCAACTGCAGAAAGCCATCACAGGACAGGTCCAGGCAGAGAAGGGTAGGGAAAAGCTTTCATTACCCAGTAACAGATGATAGGCGGGACTGTGAGATGGGAAGCAGCCAAAGCCTGCTTCTGTGTCTAATGAGTAAGATGAACAAGACCAAGGGCTAAAAGGCCCTCACCAACCTCATCTTCTCCACCCCAAGCACACGATGAACACACAATCTCATGGCTCCCTTAAATCAATGCCACTCAAATTGATTTGTGAGTATGGTCCACAAACTCTTGCTATTTTGTTGTTTTGAGACAGAACTTCTGTAGTCCAGGCTGGCCCTAACCTCACAATCCTCTTGCCTCTGCCTCTTGAACACTGGGAATTCACACATGAACCACTATGTGCAGCTGCATCTTCACTTTTTATGAGCTTAGCCAAGAAAACGGAGTACAGTGGTATACACCTGCAATTCCAGGCCTCGGGAGACTGAGGTAAGAGGCTAGATAGTGAGCTCAAGGCCAGCTTACACTGCAGGGCAAGAGACTGTCTCAGAAAATAACAGGCCAGAGAGAAAGCTCAGAAGGTAAAAATGCTTGCTCTGCAAATATGAGGACTTGAGGTTGCATCCCCAGAACCTACAGACATGAAGAAGCTATTAGGAACTGAAAGCTCTTGAGAGACCTGTCTCAAGACAATAAGGAAGAGAGAGCAGTAGAGGATGACACCTGAAGTCCAGCTCTGACCTCTGCATGTGTGGGAGAGTGCACAGATCAGCACAGTCAGAAGCGTGCACAACACACACACACCAGCAGTCGCAGGCGTGCACAACACACATTAACACACACCAGCAGTCGCAGGCGTGCACAACACACACACACTAACACACGCCAGCAGCCACAGGCATGCACAACACAAACACGCCAGGAGTCGCAGGCATGTACAACACACACATGCCAGCAGTCGCAGGCGTGCACAACACACACTAACACACACCAGCAGCCACAGGCGGGCAACACACACACACACACACACACACACACACACTAATAAGGAAAAGAGCTTGACCAAGCTTCCATACTTTTTCTTAAGATGATGAGCTCTATGTAAATGTGCTTGCTGAGTACTTTCAACACTTCAAAATCATCCAGTGGCCTTCCTTCAGCCACATCTGCTATGTATGTTTCCCCAAATACAGAATTTGATTTCTTACCCTTTTTGGAAGCAATTCCTCTTGGGCTAAAAAACCCCGCTTATGCACAGAGGGGTCATAGTCACCATACTGGAAGGAGAGAAAAGAGATCAGGTGATTGAGATTCTAAGGACTACTGTCATTCCTGAACAACGCTCAACTCAGTTGGTCCCTCCTCCCAGTTCCAGGGAGCAATTCAATTCTGATGACAAGATTTCAACCTTGCCAGTTTGTTATCCTTGAATGGAAATACAAAGCTGATTACATCTATGAGCAGAGTTGCAAAATCCCATAAGGGATGGATGGGTGACGTGCTAATAAGAATGTGACATTTGTATGGAAATGTAGTCTGTTTCCTAACCCGCAAAGAAAGCAGTCCCTTCCAAACATTAACTTTGGAATGGAAACAGCAAAACACAACTGTGAAAGTTGTGATTAGCAAAGTGTGATAAGAGTCGTAAGCACAAATGCCTCTAAGTGGCTGGTAATTGAAGCCAATTGCTAGGTGGGACCAGGGAATAACACAAACAATACTTTTAATACCCTTTGCTCAAGGCTCTGAAAATTGCTTTGGGAAGATCAAGTATCAATACTGTCACTCCTACTGCCCAAAGAAACAAGGAAAAGGTTACTTGTTACAGCCAAAGCCATAGAGCACGTCACTGGAGGGCCTGTAATCTAAGTTACTCTTCAAGGGGCACAACTCAGATATTTATTCTCTGATTTTTAAAAACAATACTCCTAGAAAACTTAGGTCAGACCAGAGAAGCATCTAAAATCAAAACATGAGGCTGGGATGTGGCTCGGGGGCACAGCACTTGCTTAGCATGCATGAAGCCCTAGGTTCAACCCTTAACCCCAGATACAAAGAGACTGTGGGCTAGCACGGTGGTGCGTGTGTGCCTTTAGTCCCAGCCCTCAGGAGGCAGAGGCTGCTATGAATTTGAGGCCAGTCAGAGCTACACAGTGAGCCCTGTCTCAAAATAAAATAAAAATAGATAAGACAGAAAATGGAGTAGAATGTAAGCACGAAGCCTATCTCTAACCAGCGAGCAGTCCGTGGTCTCTCCTTCCTTTACGCTGACTTTTTATTTGGGGGGTAGCGCAATGCCAAGTGCCCATGTGGAGTTCCCACCATGTGGGTTCCAGGGATCCAGCCTAGGCTGTAAGGCTTGGCAGCAAATGCCTTTATCCACTGAGCCAACTCAGCAGCCCAGTAATTTATCTCTTTTCTTTAATTAAAAAATTATTTCAGCTGGGTGGTGGTGGCACACGCCTCTAATCCCAGCACTAGGGAGGCAGAGGCAGGTGGATCTCTTTAAGTTCGAGACCAGCCTGGTCTACAGAGTGAGTTCTAGCCAGAGTTTCAACAGAGAAACCCTGTATCAAAAAAAAACCCACATTTCATTTTATGTGTATGAGTATTTCACCTGCATGTTCATCTACGTCCCAGGTGTACGCCTGGTGCGCTTGGAGGCCAGAGAGGACATCAGATTCCCTCGAACTGGAGTTACAGATGGTTATGAGCCACCATGTGGGTGCTGGGAATTAAGCCTGGTCCATCCGTAACTACAGTTCCAGGGAAGCCCTACTGTGGCCTGTGTGGGCACTAGGCACGTACACAGTACACACACATAAACTGAGGCAAAACATTCATACACATAAAATAAGAATAAATAATGCTTGAAAATTTTAAAAGAAAAAGATCAAATCTCTTCAAGGCTAAGTTCTTTCTTAAATGGGAACCCTGAAGAGAGACAGAGATCTCTCAAGTGCTGCTGTGGAGGTCTTTAAATAAGGCGCCCCTCTCTTAAGCCACAGCGTCCTCACCTGTAAAGCAAGGAACAAACAGTATTTGCTCATGGGGATGATGAGGAGGAAGCAAAGAAATCCAGGCAAACACGTGGGGTGGGGCTGGACCCTGTGAAAGTCAGGTGTGAGCATTACGGTGTCCTGTACATTATTGAGGACTTCATAGGATACAACTGAAAGCCCTGACAGTTGCATTTGGAAGCCTTTCAACACTTGCCAACCAAATTTTAATGCAAAAGCAAGCAGATATGCAAAGTTAAAGTTGTAAATTCAGGTCTTAAAGGCTTGCAAGATTAACGACCCCCATTATTAAATTATCCCAAGCTCCCAGCTCCTACCTGATCAAATACATTACATCTGAGCAACACAGAGGTGATGACTCTGCTCAAAGAGCTTCTTCACTGGACTAACTCTACTCCAACATTAAAGCTACCTTGATGTCTATTTGAATGTCTATTTAAAAAACAAAGGGGAAAAATGCTGGTGTTGTGACAGTAAATATAAAAGAAAGCCATAGCATTCTATAGATGGACTCGACTACTCATCTTTTTATGCAACAGAAGCATTCTGATAAGATCAAGGTGATTTACTGTGAAAGTAAGAAACCTGGAGTTTCAAAGCTCTGCAGCTGTGTGGGCCTCTGCTTAATTTTATATTCATCATTTGGTATTCCTGCATTAAAGAAATCCAGAAATTGCCTAAGTTTCAGAGCCCACAAAACCTGATCTTATACTACCCCTTATAAACCACTTGAATTTAAATTCAGGAAGGGGAAGGTTGGAGATGTAGATTAGTGTTGGAGCTTAGCATGCAGGAGACCCATGTTTAATCTTTAGAACTAAAACAAACCAAGCAAATATTATTATCATTTTGAGGAACTGACAATTAAGATCAAATTTGGGGGTGGTGGGGTAGGTTGAAGATATGGCTCAGCAGTTAAGAGCACTTGCTGCTCTTACAGAGGACCCGGGTTCGATCTCTATCACCCATACAGCAGATTACAAGTGCCTTTAACTCCAGCTAAAGGGGAACCAATGCCCTCTTCTGGCTCCTTGGGCACTGCACACATGTGATGCACAGATGTGCATGTAGGCAAAACACCTGCGTGTACATATGCATAAAAACAATTAATGAGTTAAAAAAATTCTTGGGCTGATGATATAGCTCAGTGATTAAAAATATATCAGGCTGAGCCTGATGACCTGAGTTCTATCCCAGAAACCCATCTGGGTAAAATAGATTTCTACTACGTATAGTCACTAAATCCCATATGGATCAAGGACTTAAACCTATAAACAAAAATTCATAAAAGTACTAGACAAGAAAGAATGGGCACAACAGTGCTTGGTGACGTCATTCTCAAGCCTGGCACATAACAGCAGAGAAAGGCCACTATCATTATAGATGAGCTCCTACAAATCAATCAGAAGACAAGAACACAGTGGAAAAGAGGCAAGTCATAAACTGTCACTGCAGAGTGAAAAGGAATAATGGCCAGTTAATCCCTCAGATGCTCAGTCCCACGGCAAAGCAGTGCAACACTATGTAAGACTGATGTCTGTTTTGGGGAAGCGTGGGAAAAGCAGGCATTCTCACATACTGCTGCTGGAAGTTAGATCAGAATGCACCTCTAGAGGGCATTTATGTAGTACTGAGGAAAAATTTACATGCATGAAATTTACTGGGTTTGTGACACAGGGTCTCTGTGTAGTCCTGGCTGTCCTGAGGCTGGTTAAGTAGACCAGGCCGGCCTTAAAACTCGGAGATCATCCTGCCTCTTCTTCCCAATGCTGGGATTAAAGGTGTGTACCATAAAGTCTGGCCAGATTCAATTATTTTTAATTTATGTGTATGTGTGAGAGCCTTTGTGAGTATATGTGTACCACATGTATGCAGGAGCCCCCAGAGGCCACAAGAGGGCGCTGGATCCCCTGGAACTGGAGTTACAGGTAGTTGCGAGCTGTCACATGGGTGCTGGGAAGCAAGCTCAGGTCTGATTCAAGAACAGTAAGTACTTTTAACCACTGAGTCATTGCTCCAGCTCCATTTCTTCCCTATTCTTCTGACCCTCCTAGTGTTAGGAGTCTACAGGCAACACCAAGATTCATGAATGGTATCTTATTCTCTCTAGTAATTTTCCATACAAACATATTTCAGAAATAAAGAAAAACATATTTGAAACAATAACTTGTCCATATAAGACCCAACAGGTGGCTTAAAAATTGCAAGATGGTTTCACTTGTGTGACTGGTCCGTTCTTTTGATTCTAGCATAACTCAAACTCGAACTAAGAAATGGTTCTTGTTAACTGAACCATGTGATTACTATTTGTATTTATACTTTGAAGTTAATTGTTTCTTTATGCTTTGGAATTAAGTGTGTCTATATCATTCCAACAGCTGAAATACTGTAATGAATACATTTGCACATAATTATGTTCCATGTGTTAATGAGCTCGATTTCATTTCCCCTCCATATTTCTAGAGTTTCTTTCTGTTTCAGAAAGGTTGGGAAGAAAATAAAACTGCACATAATGAAGGAGCCAGTATGGCTTACCAAAAAGTTCAGGTTGTTTTATCTTGTAAATGAAACTAGAATTTAGTGAAAGCTAATGCCTAGTCCCCACAAGCTAGTGAGATGGTGAGGGGCAGGAACAAAGTGCTGGGCAGGCAGCCCAGCCCCATCTGACTCTGCTTCTTCCCCATGAAGAGGCAGGCAACTGTATGGCAGAGCACTTGCCTTACATGTGTGAGGCTTTGGACTCTGTCCCCTGTGCCATGAAAACAAAGTATGTGGTTTGTATATCCCATAAATATAGAAATAACATAAAAGTATTGTGATTTTGGACAACTCGTTCATCTTTTCCAACCTTTAATTTTGTCATCAGGAAAACAAGCACAAGCCTTAGCTTCCAGGAAATACTTCATGGCGCACCTTGAGAAGCAGTCTGTTGAATACCTTGCTAAACATGGATGTAGCTCATCCTAAATATCCTCTTACTAGTAACCAGTAGTCTGAGAACTGGTAACATTGCTATAGTAAGCCCTGGTTTCCTGAATGTAAACAGAGTCTCACTTTACAGCCCTTGATGGCCTGGAATCCACAGAGATCTGACTGCCCTACCTAGTGCCAAAGGTGTGCACTACCACGCCCAGTGCGAACACAGGCTTTAAAGCTAGAGATTACCTTACTTTAAGACTCCTAATTCGACACTGGAAATAAAGTAGTTGGAGCACCTCCTCCGTATGAATCACATATGCTGTCTGTGAGTCACTTTCATCTCCAAATTGGCAGAAGCCAAGTAAGCAGGGCTTTCCTACAGTAAAATCTGTTCAAATAGGCATCTGCTGGCTCTTTGAAAAATGATCTGCACCCTTCTGTCCCCACACAGGTGGCTTTTGAATTTGTGACCCAAAAAATGTAGCCTTTCGGACTAAGGTAGCATTCTTGAGAGCTTGGTCTCAGACAGGAGAAAACACGTAGAAAGAGACTCAACTGCCGCCAGGAAGCGTGGATTTGGTGAAAGCGACGCCGACGCTTCGTCGCTGCTGGGGCTGAACAGATACATTCCCCGTTACTAATATTCTTGACCAAAGCACAGAAGGAGCATATGCTTTGCTTGAACCACGGCCCGTTTTCTGTCTTCTCAATTACGCCTTTTCCAAGGAAGGCATAAATACAACCCTAAAGCCATGGATCTTTGTCTCTAACTTTACCCATGAAGGTTCCGATGACCTTGGAGACCACTGAGGGCACACACTTGCTCTCGAGCCTGCATCTGACAGCTAACAAGCCCGTGTCCCATGCCTTGTGACCACTCAGCAGACACTCATGAGTCATCAAATGATTAAACTGACGCTGTGCTTCTGCCTGACCAGCATACTCAACTCAAATGACAAACAAGTCATTCCTGGGTCTGATCTGAAGTTGCATTAATTAAATGTGATTGAGGAGGGAAATCCAAAGGTCATAAAACACTCTGGAGTGACACTCTGTTGGCCCAATGCTCAAGGATGTTCCCCTCTCTGCTCCTGGTCTGCTATTAAACAAACAGAAAGACTTTAGGCTGAGGACGCAGAACGCTGGGCCCAGCAGGCTCAGCAGGCTCAGCGGACCCAGCTCCTGCAGTAACTATGCACAATATGTAACTCCTGCATGCACAATATGCCCACCAGGGCCTCGCCAGGAGTGTGGTTTCTAAGAATGTAGTCTCTGGAAAGATGAGCTTAGATGGAGGATCTGGGTCTTGCTGACCTAAGGCCTCATTTGATCATAATTAAGAGACCATGAATTCACTTTTCCTGACAAATAAAACGAAGCTGATGTGATGAATGTAAAGAACCACGTGTGCATAATGAGATTACACAGAAACGTCATCTTTTTGAATGAATTCACTTGGAATGAACTCTAAGTCATTAAACTGATATGCTTGTCACTTGTATACACAACTCACACTCATATGTATAAAATACACAGAGGCTGAAACAGCCACAGTGGATGCCCGAGTCTCATGACCTCTCACGCTTGGGGCAGGCCAGCCTATGACAAGTTAATCTGAGGAAGAATGCATGTTTCTTTCTTTGCACCCACCTTAGCCTGGACAGCGTAAGAAGCCAAGAGCACGGAAGCCTCAGGGGGGCAGTATATCTTTTCATCCAAAATCTGCTTCTTCACCTGAAAGGGTAACAGGGAGAGACGAGATGGAGCGAGGAGACAGCAGTGCTGTGTGGTCACAGCAGATGGCTGCAGGGCACTCCACATGAGGGCTGCCAAAGCAGCCTGTTAATGATTCTCTGACAAAGGAGACTTTTTTTTTTGGAAGTGTTGCAGACCAGTTGAGAATTGAGCCACTAAGAAACTACCAGTACAGTGGCTGCACACAGGTCCTCACCCTTCTCCTCACAGTCAAGGCTGCAGAGTGAGCACGGTCTGCTTGATTACTGCAGAGACTGACGTGGTGGCTATGGCAGGAAACTGAGGGGAGCTGCACTCTGTCTCAGTCTTGGCCCCTGTGGAGCGCTCACAGTACTGCAGGAGATGGGGCTACTTTCAAATCTTCATACAAGACAAAAGTCACTGAGGCCACCGAATTACGACTGTAGAAAAAAGTCATCACTTCCAATGTGCTGCTCTAAGGAAAAAGGAAGCAATAAAATTTGATCGATTCAACTTTTAAGTACACATGAGGTTCAGGAAATATAATTCCTAAGCTATAATGTTGAATTAACATATCTCACTGCACCTAATCTCTTACAGTGGTGCAGTGTGTGATGTTCCAGACACAAGGACAAGAAAGCCACACCAAGTGGGGTACTTGGTAAGCAATGCCAATTCTCTTTTCACAGATTCATAGTAGTAAATGTTTCCTTACCCAGTCACAAAACAATCTAACATTTCAGAAGGAAGGAAAATTGAACCAGAGTCACAGAAGGGACAGGTGTTGTGACATGTACCACAGGAAATCCACTTCTATAGCACGAAGATATCTTGGTGTCATGTAGCTTAAGTGGTCTTGCACTCTCTGTATGACGGAAGATGACCCTGAACTCGTGGGTCTCCTGTGGATTCCAACAGTACACTGTGCTTTGTTTATACAGGGCTGGGGTTGGAACCCAGGGCTTCATGAATGCAAGGCAAACATTCTATCAACAAACCTATACCCTCGAACCCCAACAATCTTTAAGTGGCTTCATTCACACATACAATTTCCCTCCAGGTTTTAAAACTAAGAGAAAATGAAAGCTGAGATGTTCTGAAGCAGTGAAAATTTAAAATCTTCTGGCTTCCTTACAAAGAGATAAGAAAGAAGCCATAATACAAAAAAATCTGAAAGGGCTGCCTTTTGACCTAAAATACCAAACACACACACGAGAGAGAGAGAGAGAGAGAGAGAGAGAGACGAGAGAGAGAGAGAGAGAGAGAGAGGAGAGAGAGAGAGGGAGGGAGGGAGAGAACTCTTTTGTAAAAGAAACTATTTAGCCAGGCATGGTGGCACACATACTATAATCCTAGCAGTCAAGAAGCAAAAGGATCTCAAGCTCAAGGCTCATCTTAGCTACAGCTGAGACCCTCTTCTTCAACAACACAACACAACGTTATTTCGTTCACATCATGAACACAATACATGGAGGCTCAGTACTACAAGGACTGTGTGGAAAGTCACAGATGTTCTTCTGGGAAATCAATGTAATTAATGCACTGCAGGCTCCTTGGGGCACAGAGCAGCTTCAGCATCAATCACTGAAGATAGCCATGAAACTGAGGAGCCCCTCTGACTACAATGCAAGGCTTCCATTCTTACAAGAGCCACCTTCCCTGCCCTTAGATGGTCAACCTGAATTCTGGAACTCCTAATTTCTTCAGTTTGGTTGAACAATTAGTTAATACCAAGTGCATATTAATGAGCCTATCTTTAAGGGCTTGCACGCCGCTGAAGGAGGAAATGACAATACACAGGGCAGCACAGAGCAGGCTGTCTGAAATGCCTCAGGCACGGCAGAGACCGAGAGTCACTGCCATTCGGAAGTCCTGTCTCAGTGAGGGGAAGAATTTTAAAGGAAGTTTTTGATAAGCCTGAGGCTTTTCTTTGTAACCTTAGAGAACTTTCAAATTAGCTAGAAGAAACTGGGATCCATCTTCAGGGAGGTTGTATGTTGGGTAACTGCTTCTATTCCTCACCATCACATCTTTGCAATTCTCATTTCTTGGGTACAGTTCTATTCTGAAGGTTTTTCCCATTACTGAACCAAAAGGACTACTTAGAGGCAGAACATTTTCTGCAGTGTATAAGTGTTTGTGGCCAACACCAAGGGGTCAGCTGGGCTGCTTCTGCAACCGTCCCGGGGCCGGCTCTCTAGATGGGGGAGTTAGCACGGGCTGTGTACCTGTAGGAAAAACAAGTGCTGCGTGATCTCTTGAACTAGCTCCTCCTCGGCATTCTCGGGGTAGAATTTGGCCAGGAAGTGAAAGGTAACCGGTTCTTCCTTCGAGACATCATGATCCAACACCTGCAGAATTGCAGAGCAAAAGACAAGCTGTGCTGGCGCCCCCTTCTCCATGTGCTGCCACCAAAGCGTGCTCTGCGGGAAGGTATAAAGCCCCCCCCAGCCCTCCCATTTCTCAAAGCCTGTTTCTACAGTTGGAAGCATTCACAGAGCCACACGTAGCAGGAGATAATATCCACTTCGCACAGGGGGTCCTGAACCAAATCAATCCATAAACCCAGGGAGCAGGCAGAGCTGAATGACAGCATCAGTGTTCTCGAAGCCACAGAAAATAGTCACACACTGGAGTGTATCACTCAAAGATCCTGGGCATTATCCTTTATGGAGGACTGAAGATTTAATTTTTTTTCTGAAATAGTAACATCCTCCTTTATTCTTTTTCCTTACTTCCCACTCTAATAAGTTCAGCTGGGATACAGCTTAAACACAATGAACCAGATTTTTGTGACATAACTTATATACAAGTTAGGAACGCTATAGTGAAACATGCCCATCACGGTAGCGCTTTGTTCCTGGCATCTTCCAGAGATGTCACAAAATGCTTGCGGTGCAGTAAGTAAAGCACTGCCCTTAATCTTCTAACAGTCCCACCACCCCCTGAGAAGCTTGGACCATCTGCTCCCAGAGTGAATTTCATTTCAGGACATAAACATGCTACCAGGCTCCATTAACATGTGTCATAATTTATTTCCTCTGAGCAGCAGGTTCTATGACTCCTGATGCCCCCAATCTAATATCCATTTGGCTAACACTCAGGTATGATTTAAAATTCACTTTGCTGAGAATCATAAAAAGATACAGAATGCTTTGCTCTCTCTGATATATAACTCTCCATGTGCCTGCCCAAATTCCAGTGGCAATCCCTAAGGGTTCAAAACAAACCTAATCTAGCTTGCCCTCCTAGGCTCTGGCTCTGTGTGGCACTTGGAATTTCTATTTATTGGGAATGACCATTTGAAACTGACAACCAACAGGAATTCTGAGCATGAAGATCACCATGTACATGTTGTGAACACAATTTGAAACCTCATTTAACACTAGTAAGACAAGAGAGTAGATGACTTCAGGGGCAATTGATAGGGGAGCCATTTAGGGTCAGAATTAGAAATGAGTTACTTTGTAACTAAGGGGTCTTGCCCTGTTCTCCAGCTGTCTTCATGCTTAGGTGGCCAGGAAAACAGATGTGCGTGTTTTTGTGTGACTGTATGAACCCATAAATGCCAGCCTCCCTAACCCAAGCCACCTTCAAATTGCTCGAAACTTAGATTTCATGTGCTTAAGAAGCTCCAGAGCATCCTGTGGAAGAAGTGGGCATTATTCCTTCATCTCAGACTCTTATTCCTTAGGCCATATTAATGACTAAGTCAGCTGGGTCCTGGTGTTCTCAAAGACTTGTTAAAAAAAAGAATCCCTAAAGAACATGAGCCCTGGGAGAATCTCTCAAAGACATGAATTATTTTGCTTTTGTTTTTTTCTGAAGTATACAAAGCTATCAGTAATGCCATCCATAAAACCTGACTAGTGGTTCAATAAACTCAAGGGCATAGTGCCACAAAGCAAACGAGGCGGTGACGATGGGCAGAGGAGCTGCCCAAGGTGTGGTCCTGGTGAGCCCTACTTGTCTGCCAGTCTGTGGAGAGGGGAGATGCCTGCAGGACCTGTTTTCCACATGCATGCTCAGGGAAAAAACAAAACAAAAGCACAAGCCTCCCCCTCTGGTTTCACGGAGAGCTAGCCCAACCTTCTTGTCCATTTTGAGCCAGGCCACGGTGTCCTTGATTGTGTACTGCAGTCCAAAGAACCAGGTTTCCCGCAGCCCCAGCGTCCGGCACACCAAATCAAACAGGTCCTTCCCTTTCCACTTCATCTGCAACATGACAAACCAACAGGGAAGGACACTGTGAGCAAAAACCAGAACCAGCTCACACACAACGCTGTCCTCAGCACTCTCTTCTGTCACCAAAATGGCTGATGAGCACTGAATTCCTAAATAATTTTAAAGCTTCCCACAGAAAGCCCTGAGTGGGAAAATACCAATTAGAGTTAATGGCTTAATCACTGCAGAGCACACACAATACCTCCTCGGATAGTTCCTTACAGATCTCAATACCCCGAAGCTGCTAATTTAGGAAACCTGGTAAATAAGCAGCCTCACTTAGAAGAGTTAAACCTCCTGAATTAGCCCAGGAAGATGGCTAGTTTGTGAGACACTAACTCCCTTGAGATTTTTGTGTTGATTCTTTTTTTTCAATCATGACTCTGCCTTTTGATAAAAGCTAAGTGTTCTTGCCCAGGCGATGAATAGACAGCAACATACTGTGGTGTGTTTATACCAACTTTCAAAGGGACTTGAAGCAATCACTGCTAAACCTTCTCTGCTGTTCAGTGATGTAGCTGGAAAAAGCAAGCTCCAACATCTTCATAGAGAAAGCGGATGCAGGGCTGCTGAGTACATGTTGCCACCTAGTGGCTTCAAGTCAACCAGGTTTTTCCTGTATTCCCTCTTAGCTACTGCTTGCTGGATACCCACCCCAGCTACGCCATGTTTCAGACAAACATGCAAGTAAACATTTGGATAGTTATGATCACAGGAAACGTGCACGAGCAATCGTAAGCTCCGGATGTAAGGCAATGAGACCACCTGATTGCAGGAGCATCTGCTCCTCTCCACCATCAGAAAACCTCCACCCTCGGGGAGGACTGCTCAGTCAGTAAGTACTTGTCTCTCAAGAATGACAGCCTGAGTCCGATTCCAGCACTCACATAAAAAGTTTTTGTGGTGGCTCATGCTTGTAATTCCAGCACTGGAGGGGTGGGGTGAGACGGAGTGAGGAAGGGGTGGAGCTCACTTGCCAACCAGCCTAGCCTAATAAAAGGACCCCGGGTCCCAGCAAGCATCGAGCTTTAAATTTAAAAAAAAAAAAAAAAAAAAGTAGGGCCTGATGAGGTCGCTCTCTGGGGGCTCTTGCTGTCAAGCCTGACAGCCTCCGGCCTGAGTTCTGTCCTTGGGACCCACACAGTGGAAGAGGAGCACTATCGGCCTCAAGTTGTCCTCTGACCTCCACCCACCCCATGGCATTCATCACACGTCCCAATAAATAGATACAGAGAATTAAAAGCACAAACAAGGTGAATGGCTCCTGAGGCACCAGAGGTTGACCAGATGTTTGTGTGGGAGTGCCATGGGGAACGTGTGGAGCTCTGAGGACAACTTCGTGGAGTTGATTCTCTCCTTAAACTGAGGCAGGCGGCTTGTGCAGTAAGTGCCTTTACCCACTAGCCATCTTGTCCGCCCTTTGCTGTTCCCCCACCTCAAGTGCTAGGGATCAAGTTCAGGGCGGGTCCTGCACGTCTTAGGCAAGTATCCTACTACTGAACCACACTCCCAGCTCTGGGCTATTCTTAATAGATGTGAACAGAGCCCTCTACAGGAGAAGCCATCTTTCTCTCATTTGTAGCAACCCAAATGGTAGGACACTAAGACCTCAGCACACAGTGGCATATTGGCTTTGGTCCTTTGCCAAGCAAGGCACTTCTCCTATCTGTACTGCAGCCTTGGCCCCACCTACCCCGCGCCCCCTCCCCCGACTAGAGAAAGGTCTCTGGAATACTGCAAAGATGAAAATCTTTAGAGATGGGGAAAAATGAGTTTTATTTTAAAAACACAACTGCTTTCTCCCTTTTATAAGGCCGGATAACAGGCACACCCAGCTGCCTGTTTGACATCTGGACAAAGGGTTTTTTAATTCTTTGCAAGTCTTAATTCCTACAGGCAGACTTAACTGAAGAAATGTTATTTTGGAAAACTGGAAGCTTCAAGATGCTGATTATCCTCTTGTCTCTATTTTAAGCAGCACACAGTATATAAATTATAAATGCCTACCTTGCTACAAGATAATGTGCCACTAAAGAACAAGCATTAACTCGGAGAAGTTAAACACCCAAGGGCCAAGAGGATCAGGACATCACTCCCCATCCACCATAACTCACAGCCTCTGCCAGGCTGGGCTGTCGGCAAGCAGGATGAGCAGAGCGCCGGAAGGAAAGCTTCCACAGGGACGGTGAGTGAGATCCACGCCTGGAAGCGGGAGGCCTCACCATAACACCATATTAACAGCCTCCTGTGCCCACCTCTTCTTTGCTCTTTAGATGCAGACCTATTTTTGTTAATCACAAAAAGACAATGTCTTTGCCCCCATGGAGCTTACAGTAAAGCGAAGAGGAAACAATTCTCAGAACAATTCAGAATGCCCTACTTAGATTTTTTTCCCTATTCATATTTTAAATTTGGTGCAAAGAATCACAGACTAGCAGAGCTGGAAATGAGCCTCAAGTGCTCACCCACTGTGAACCCATCCTCTTTTTGTAAGAATTAGTAAACTGAGTCACCGATTATTTGGCAATCGGACAAAATAAACACTAGCCTTTTTTTTTTTTCATGATGATCCAAGGAAGGCAAACCCCAAGTCTCACAAACACCCTTTTCGGGTTCTGTGATCATCAAATCTTCTTGCGTCTACTTTGGCCAGTGAGTGACCAATACTGAAACAGAACCCTTCTCAGAAGAGCCAGAGACGTTCTTACAGCTGTGTGAATAGAGCCCATTTTCTAGCAAGTACTATAGAGCACACAAGCGTCAGACAGAGACATACAATGGCGGAAGCAGGGTGTCTGTGGGAGAAACAGGCAAGGACTCAGGTCAGAGGAGACTTGAAGAACAAGAGGGAGTTCAATGATGGAGGGAAAAATCATGATCTTTACAAGGCACCACAGCCATCTACCTGCTGGGCTCAGGCTGACAGCAGCCTCAGGACGGGGTGGGACCCACGGGATGTGGGGCTGGTGGCTCACTCCAGCAGCAGCCTTGGCTTTGAGGACTCATGGGCATTATGCCTGTCTCTAACAGGGCGAAGAACAGCTGCAGGGTAGACAGCACACAGAACGACCCGCCTGTCCTAAGAAGGCAGCAGGAGACAGAGCCTGGGAAGTGGAGGAGGCAGCCCCAGAACCAGCACTTGAACAGGCTTGAGGGAGGAAAGCTCGAGAAGGACATCTACCTTCATTTCCAGCTTGAGCACCTGGTATTCCTCTAAAAAAGAGAAGGAGCACAGAAAAAGCAAGTATGGGGAAAACAGACGAGCAATTAAGTTTTAGACCAGATTAGGTAAACTACCTAAAGAAAACAGGTGGCCTGGAGTTGTGAGCCTTTAATCCCAGAAATCTGGAGGCAGAAACAGGCGGATCTCTAGGAGTTCAAGACCAGCCTATTCTAGATAGTAAGTTCTAGGCCAACCAAGTCAACCCGGTCTCAAAAATTAAATGCATAAATAAATAAATATGTACACACACACACACACACACACACACACACACACACACACACGCACTTATATATCCATAGTAGAGATGCCCTAAATACATTTGATCTAAGTTTCAAGCCCTCTGGGCTGCACTTGCTACAAAGCCTAAGTAAGTTCATTCTCTGGGACCCACGTATAGGAGAGAGCTAGGTCATCCTCTGACCTTTATATATGTGCCCCAACACAGACACAAAGTAAATACATCTAAATGTTTAGAAAAAACTAAAGACCTTCATTTATAAAACAAAACATTCTAAAGTGAGACAGGAAGATTGGTTCAGCCACGAGTTCAAGGTAACCCTGGTAATAGAGTGGGACCTCATTCCAAAACAAAAGAAAATGTTTTGTCTCTGCCTTTAAGCAATTACGTTTTCTGGCCAGACATGATGGCTTACATCTGGAATCCTAGCACTAGAGAGGTTGGAGCAGGAGGCATGCCTTGGCTATATTAGAGAGACCCATCTCAAAAAAAAAAAAAAAAAAATCAACCAAACAAACAAGCAAAAACCAAAACAAAACAACTCACAATCAAAAATAAAACAAGACGACCCAGAGGTTTTCTGTTTGGTTAAATTTAACCTCCACATGTTGCCTTTTTAACATGTTCTTCCTCAAATGCAGGAGGCCTCCTTTGTCTTCCTTATTTGAGTTTCTGCTTCTGTAAAACAAGAACTGTCAGCCAAGGGGCTCTAGAGAATTTTCAAGTCCCTGAGGAAGAGAGGCTGGGCTCTCTTGGGAACAAGTTGACTTGCTTGAACATGACTGTTTCATGTCTGGTCCACTGCACTATGCTGATGCTCTCAGGTGACTCACTGTCATCAGAAGGTCTCTCTAGACTGTAGGCACCTGGAACTGAGAGCAGCAGCGTTAGTCATCACCCTTGGCGATCAATGGAGAGTATAAGAATACACATCCACCAGCGGCAGTCTGAGACGACTAACTGGAGGACTCCCCCAGCTGAGAGGTTGGCGCCGCATTAGCCTATACATCCTCTCCTTCTACAAATGTACAGTGAACACAGTGTGTCCAACTACAGCCCAAGGTACAAGGGACCAATGGGGAACAAGGGACAGCCTTCACACTTACAGGTTTTGAAGAGAAGTCAGCCAAGAACAGATGATCATCACAGGTGATAACACTTGTGCTATGACAGGGATACTCAGGGACTCCTAAGAAAGAAATGACTCCTCTTAAAGAAATGACATCTAAACTGACTCATGGTGGAAAAGAGAAGCCAAATGAAGATTGGATTTGGAGAAGGAGACAGCAGGAAGGGTGTTGCAGGCAGAGAGTAGTGTATGTAATGGTCCAGAACAAAAAGGGTCCTTAGGGGAAATGAAATATTTTAGTCTGATTGAAAAATACTTTTGAATTTACAAAAGAAACCAAACCGATCCAGTGAAATGGTTCAAAGGTAAACATGCCTTGCCACCAAGCCTGACCATCCTAGTTTGATCCTCATGACTGACTGAGGCAAGAGAAAAGAGATTTTCTGTTGTCACAACACAAGCTGAGCCCAGAAGACTTGGGGGAAGGGTACTTGATTGAGGAGACACTGGCTGAGCTGGGTCTTGTGGTGAAAGGGCTGACAAAGGAAGGAACAGCATGTCTGCAATTGGGTCCAAGCAGTTCAAAAGGAACATTCTCTGCACTTTTCTAAATTCTCTGACCTGAACAGATACACACACACACACACACACACACACACACACACACACACACACAGAGACACAATGAGAAGAAAAAATCAAGAACCAAGCTACACATGGTAGCACACGCCTATAATCCTAGCATTCAAGAGGCTGAAGGACTGAGTGAGACCAGTGTCAGCCTGAGTTATATAACAAGACTCTCAAAAAACATAAACAAAAGACAGGCACTGGGTATAGCCCAGTGCAGGCCACACCTTTAATCCCAGCACTTGGGAGGCAGGTGGATCTCTATTAATTTGAGGCTAGCCTGGTCTACACAGTGAATTCCAGTCCAGCCAAAACTACATACTGAGACCCTGTCTCAAAAAACAACAAAACCCCCTAAACACAATATTCTGTCAGCTGTCTACCTCTACTTCTAGCATCTAAACCACAGAATCCACAAAGTAATCTGGTGACTATTTTCCCCAGTCTCCTAAGGATAGAGCACAACTGGTACCATTCTAGACAAGCAGAAGGCCAGTTAAATCATTACACAAGATGGATGCCTCAAGAGATCAGGTCTTCTTTCCAGGAACCAGCCAGAAAGGCATAGATCAGTGAGCGTTATCTGCCACCAGTAGATCTCATTGCTGTTGCTGTGTGACCTTGGGCAAGCTATTGAAGTTCCTCATGCTTTAACAAGGATAATAAGCAGAACCTGTCGTAGCAGATTGATCTAAGGATTAAGTGCATTAATGCATTAAAAAAGACTAAGCCAGTGCTGGGCCCAGAGCAAATAAACACTCAATAAGGGGGAGTTACTGTTAATTCCCACCCTGCCTCCCTGCCTTGATTCTCAAGTGGTGCTCTTCAAGCCTCCCGGGCCCCTTCATACCACGATGATGGATGACAGATGGGAAAGGGCCCCATCAATTCTCATCCAGCTAGCCATACTATCACTCATTTGACAAACATTTATTGAGTACCCACTACAGCCTAGTGTTTGTGTTCAGCACAGCAGATAAATGATGAATTCAGGACAAGACACGGTCCCTGTTCCTGTCTGACAGGGAAGACAGGTAAATGGATAAGGAGAAACGAATCTGCTAAGTGCTAACAGCACAAGCTGTTGTGGGGACACAAGTTGAGCCCAGGAGATTGGGGGAAGGGGACTTCACTGAGGACACTGGCTGAGCTGGGTCTTGAGAAGGGGCTGACAAAGGAAGGTCACGCCAGCCTGAAGGAACAGCGAGTCTGCACTTGGGTCCAAGCTGTTGCAGAGTGAAGGAATGTTCTCTGCTCTTCCCTAGGATCTAACAAACAGCATGATCTCCAATCTGCAGTACTGAATGTTCGATGTGGGACTGAATATGTAGCTTTGGCCTGGTACAAGTGACAATTCTCATTCTGCACAAATGATCCGGGACCAGGCTGTGTCAGGGCCCTGGATCCAAGCAGGGATGCATCCTACAATAGTATCTGTACGAGGAGAAGCCAGGATGAATGGGATGAGTCTACTACTTATTTTCTATTAAAACATTCCTAGCCAGGCCTTGATGGCACAAGCCTGTAATCTCAGCACTTTGGAGGATGGTCACAATACTGAGCTAGCCTGAGCTATGGAGCAAGATCTTGTCTAAGGAAAAAAAATGTTTCTGACGCCTGGTGACACATAAGCCTTTCAGACCTACATTGACACTATGGTAGACCTTTACATTTTAATTTATTTGTGTATATGTACGTGTGAATATGTGTGGTGAGAGGATAATTTGCGAAAATTAGTTCTCTCTCTCTGCCATGTGGGCCCCAGAGGTTTTGAATTGAGGTCATCATGGTTGCTGGCAAGCGCCTTTACCTGCCAAACCATCTTGATGGTGCTAGGAGGCCCTACAGGCCTTTAAAATAATCTTTAAAATTACATTTATTGTGGGGGCAGCGCACATGCAGAGGACAGCTTGAGGGAGTTGGTTCTCTCCTTCCACCGTGTGGATCCTGCAGACCGCGTTCAGGCCATCAGGGGACTGGGGAGGTGGCTCAGCCGTAGTTAAGAGCACCTGTTGCTCTTGCAGAGGACACGGGTTCTGTTATCGGCGCTCACATGTTGGCTCACAGCTGTCCTTAACTTGGGTTCTGAGAGATCTTGACATCCTTTTCTGGCTCTGTGGACTATACACACACGCAGTGCACATACAACATATGCAAGCAAAACATGCACACACATGTTCGGGTTATCAAGCACCCTACTCACCGGGTCATCTTGCCGACCCTGAATGTGGGGAGCCAAGGAACCCCAAGTTGAGTGAATATGAGAATAGTGGTCAGAGTCCTGAGTGAGTGTATTGTTGACATGGCCACACCCACATTAAAGCCCAACAGCCTCAGATCCCCTGGAATCTGGCAGTCTTCCCACTGTGCCGAGGCCTTGCAAAGCCTTCCCCAGGTCCAAAAGCGGCTGTTTACAGATGACTGACACATGTGTGCAAAAACTAGCAACTGCCATTTTGTCTCCTGGATTCAGACAGCCTGAGACTTGTTACCTACAGACACCTCCTACCTGTACTGGACAGAGGAAGCGCGCAGCTGCGGCAACTAGAGCAGCTCCAGCAGAGCTCGCGGCCGCGCAGCCCAGCTTCTCTGTGTGTCTCGGCTTCTTCAGCGCCTGTCCTGTCCTCATTCCCTTGTTGCTCCCAGTCAAGTCACGGAGCCAAGCTCTAGTACACGGTACCTACAGTCTTTTTGTCAGCTTTATACTCTTTTCTGAGCAGTTTGTCAAAAATACAACAGTCTGGTTCTGAAGTGTGCATTTAAGCCCATCTCCTTCCATCTGGCCAGAGTGCTCAAGTTCGACTCACTTCTGCAGCTCTCTCCCTGGTCTTAGCTTTGAGAAGAGGAGAGAGGCTCAGGGGCAGGTGTTCATTTTGCAGAAGGGAAGAGGTGGTTTGCAGAAAGAAGGAAGTCATGAAGGAGTGGAAGCAGCCCCTCTGCAGTCCTCCTGTCCTCCAAGTGCCCTTCAGGCAGAGGGGCTGGGCGGGGGTGGGGGCGGGGGTGGGCGTTGGAAGCTGCTTGGCTCTGTGGCTGTGCTTGCTTTCCTGCTACTTTAACAGGCTGCAGTGTGATGTCACAGATATATAGTGCACTGTATCAAAGACAGATGCGTATGAACTTCATAAACAGGACTAAGTGCTGTCAGCCTGTGATTTTTACAGGGCTAGATTTACGAGCTTTACCCAGAGTGAAGCACTTGTCATTTATCAACTTTAGAATGCTTTGAGCAAACAGCACTGAACACTTAGCTCCACCCAGGAACAGCTGGAACGCAGCACTTCAGTCACAGGAAGCAAAGGGCACCAATAACCGTGGGGTTGACTGGAGTCCGTTAGCTTGAGGCAACCATCTCACCAGTTGGCCAGGGTCACATGAGACCCTGAAACTGCCAGTCTTCACATTGCATTTCTCTTCTCTCTGGGAGCACTACGCTGACATCAAACCCTTGTTTATGCTGATACTATATTGCAGGGCGAGAGGAAACTGGCCACAGGTTGGGAAAGGCCACAGCGAGACAAAGTCAACTGTCTTGAAAGTAAACTCAACCTGGATGCTGGATGTAAAATGCCTAAGAATTAGAGCCCACAGAAAAAATCAGGCTTTTCACCCAACCACAACTGGAAAGAGCCAAGGCAGAGGCAAGACGGTATTTCACAGAGATGCAGGTGGGCCCTCGACCAGCACTGCACAGTGGTGGTGTTTGCTATTGATTCCAAAAAGGGAGAGAGAGAAGGAGAAGGAGAACCCCATTTGCTTATCAGATCCTTCTAATTAGCTCACAAGCTGCTCTGGCATTTGCCGTAAAAACTGCAGAAAGGTTAGATTCCTTGCAGATAGAGTGACAGAAGGACTGTGCTTCCCTGGCTCTGTGCCCCGTGCTGCCATTACTTCAGAGAAGGGGAACTGCTCGATGTTTATCCTCAGCTGACATTTGTAGTCATAGCTGGCCTATGAGAACAAATTTACAGAAGATTTGTGAATTTAACATGTTTATATAAAAGATTCAAACCTAAATACAACTTTTATTTATTTATCTGCTTTGAAAAAAGAGATATCAACAAGCATGTTGGCACAGAACTCTAATCTCAGCACATGGAGGCAGAGGGCCAGGCAGAGCTCTTGAGCTTGAGGCCAGCTTGATCTACATAGAGAGCTTCCAGCCTGAACACACACACATCCACATACCCACCCCACATCCAGAGAGAGAGATCAAATTCTTCAATCTATACAATAAGCGGCAGGGCTAGGGGAGGTGGTACACTCCTTGAGGAAGAGGCAGGACGATTATCAAAGTTCAAAGCCTATTTGTTCTACATAGCTATAGTTCTACATAGTTATAGGCCAGCCAAAGCTCCACAATGACACCCTGTCTGAAAACATCCCAAGACAAAACAAACAAAAGACACAAGGAAATTGTGTATTAGGGGCTGGGAATGCCAGTCAGTGGCCTGGTGTCTCCCTAGCATATTCAATCCCTAGCAACCTGTTCAACCTGTTCAATCATCTATATACGTAAGTTTGCTGTGCAAAAAGTGAATGATGAGTTCCATTAAAATCTGATTAATCAAAGAAAATTTAAAAAGGAGTAAGACTATACCAGAAAAGCCTTGAATTTAAACTGCAAAGCAGTCTGCCTTTTCATCTTGCAATTAAGGGATACGGCCCCTGTATGTGGGTATTACTGCTCAGCATAAGGGGAAAAGGAACCCTCCAAACAGAAACAAAAACATAGCAGAAACATCATTTTTACTGTGCTGCCAGTCCTGAAGACTATATTCCTTACACAAGCTGAAACTTCCTCTCTGCAGAAAAAAATTTAATAATTTTAAAAAATCCTCCAATCTCCTGCCCTGTCAGTTTCCATAATCCACTACAGCAATTAATTTTCTCTTCCAGTCCCCCAATCATCTGCTATTATGCCCCATCTATATAAATTATTAGTTTCAAGGCTTTCCACCAATTGCTTCTTCTCCTTCAACCAATTACCTGATCTTATTACAACTCAGCCTACACCCAAGTCAGCAGAGCTATATGCTTCTAGACCTAAGAACTATTTCTTCAACTCTTTACTACTCATCCAATATGCAAGAGTCAGTATTACTCCACGTATATGTGAAAATGAGTTTATGTTCCCCAAGATTTCTGCCTTTTCTCCAGCTCTACGGAGCACCAATTCCTTGAGGCCAAGGGCACGCACGCACGCACGCAGTCTGCATGAACATACATACACACTTTAAGTCTCTCAGAACACAAGCGAGTGCTACACAATCTGTGGACACGCCGTAAGCACTTGTGGTTGGGTGATGATAATGATGATGATGATAGCTAGATTAGGCTTCTGAGTAGAACACTCCTAAGTAATGATTGCAATGAAGCAAGAATTTATGACACTCCTTATTAAAATTCTAATTGCATAACTAGGCCTTAAGAAACATATTTCCCCCTTTGGTGATACATACTGATTCCTTCTTTCTAAAAATACCTTGGCAAAGAAATCTAAACCTCAAAGAACCAAAGAAGAAAATTTTCCACAGGACAAAAGACACTAGGAAGAAACAAATCACAGCACTTTGGGAAGCCACAAAATGTAGGTTTTAAACTCTGGTTAAGTCTTTAGTCTTTCAAAGCAAAATAAGTTACTGTTCTTTGGGGAGTAAAAGTCCCTGTGACTGCAGCTTCCGGCATCCTCCCTACTGAAGGGAAAGTGGTTATCGCTCAGCAGTGAGCCTGGGGAAGGGATCACTACTCCAGACCCTCCTTCAATCGCCCAAACAAGCTGTGACTCCAGTTCAAGCAGGCCAGTGTTCTCACCCCTAATTCCTCCATGCCCTGTGTAACCTCCAGATTCTGTGCTGGAGCAAAGGTATACTTGTCTCAAAGTCAGCTGACAGATGACAAAGCAAAAAAGAAACAATCACAGTGTTATAAAAGCAAGATAGTGTCTGTCCTCCAAAAGCCAAGAAGACAATAGCAGCAGAATTTAGCTCACAACATGAGAGCAATCACAGCTCTGTCAGATAGCCATAAACACCTGAACCTGCTGTGTTGGGTAAGTCACTTAACCTCTTTGGGGGCTGACTTCTGCAGTCATCAAGTAGTCTCCCTCTGAGTCCACGAGCTTGAGATGGTTTTGTATAAATCACATAGTACTTCTGCACTGCTGTAATAATTTTCTGTCAATCCTTTAACAACCCACTCTGTTATCTTAAAATCATTTCTAGGAATATAACTAATACTTAATACTTTATTCATGTGTACATTCAACGATATTTTCCCTTACTCTAGGCTCTGCTAGTATGGTCCTTATGCCTCACAATCAAATGTAGACTATGTAGCAGGAACAGTGTCCTACACCTGTAATCCCAGAACTTGGGAAGTCAGACAGACAATCAAGAGTTTGAGCCAACCTTAGCTACATTATGAACTCAAGGCCATCCTGGGATATATGAGACACATTCTCAAAAGAAAAAAAAAACGTCAATTGCATAGACTGTATAATCAACTCTCTAATGCAAAAAAAATGGTAATTATAAATGCTGCTGAAAAGTCAGTTTTCAGAAAATAGCGTGGTGTTGATAATATGCAATTAGCTATGATTACAATACTTGACATGCCAAAAATAACAATTCTCCAGAAACAATAGTAAATTTGGTATGGATACAACATAAGGCTAAGCCAGAAGCGGTGATTGATGCCTGTATCCCTAGTACTCAGGAGGCTGAGGCAGGAGGATAGCTGAGAGCTTGAAGCCAGCCTGAACTGCAGAGATTGTCTCAAAAAATAAACAGAAAAAAAGGTACAAGGCAGATTTTTTTTACATTAAATTTAATTTTTAAAAACTTTTTGGGAGGCAGAGTTTGAGGCCAGCCTGGTCTACAGACAGAGTTCCAGGACACCCAGGGATCCACAGAAAAACCCTGCCTTGGAAAAATAAATAAATTAAATAGATAGATAAATAAATAAATACGCAAATAAATAAGAAAATAAACAGTGAGTGTTGCTCAGGTTCTCCCCTGAAGATAAAAAGACTAGGAAAAAAATATGTACGAGTATGGCTGTCCCGCCCACAGGTGCTCCTGGGGCCTGTGAGGAGGGCATCAGATCCCTCGGAATTAAGTCTCACGTGGTTGTGAACCACCATGTGGCTGCTGGGAATTAAACTGGAGTCCTCTGGAAGAGTAGCCAGTGCTCCTCACTAACCACAGAAACAAATCTCCAGCTCTAACAAGGTTAAATTTCAAGTGTCTCAACACTAGGCAAAACTAGCAGACTATCAAACACAACCTATGGCGAAATATTATCTAAATGATTATTCCTGTCCTGGACATTGTGTTTTTTTTGTTTTTTTAAAAAGCTCCTAAGCCAGGCCTAGTGGCACAGGCTTATAATCCCATACATTAGGGAGGCTGCAGCAGGAAGAGGTCAGGACTAACTTTGACAACCTACTGATACCCTTGTTTCCCAATAAAAAGTAAGTAAAGGACTAGAGATATGGCTCAGCGGTAGAGCACTTACCTAGCATGCTCAAGGCCCTGGACTCAATCTCTAGCACTTAAAACAAACAAAAACCCTCTCAGTAGCACTGGGGACAAAACTCAGTAGGAAAGCACAAGCCAGAGAGGCCTGGGTCCAATCCCAAGCACTCCCTCCCCAAATGAATTCCTGTATAATAGAGCCACAGCGTGCAAACCAGGTCATGCAGCATCAGAAAATTTGAACATTCTGTCTCTGTTTTTAAGAGTTAACACTGACTTTGGCAACACTGAAGTAACAGTTAAGTTATAGAAGTAAGTAGAATTGGTTAACAGTTCTGTAGATACAAGTATATAGATTGAGGTATGAAGACTAAAAAAACATATTTATGAGGCTGACTTAATCTAAAAATCAACAAGAGTAAGATACTAGAAAAGGCAACACTAGGGAATTTAAAACCACAGATCAGTCCAGATCTGTTCTGCAGTTACTCTAGATCCAGTTCTATCTGAAAGTCAAATTAACAAACTACAAAAACCAGAAGACCATAAGCAACAAAATGAACAAAGAGTTTCTGTGAATTTCCCAAATCTAGGCCCAAATTTGGCAAATGAGAGAAAACAGGAATTGGAGTGAAAGCCCGGTGTCTTGGAAAATACTGTGCTCTGATGCCACCTAGTGGGGTTGGTCCGTGATTCCTGGACTGGAACAAGCACCCTGAGCCTCTCAGCACCCACTGTTGTTTAAGGGGATGTCCCTCAGTGAAAGAGGGCTTGCCTATGGCCAGAGAGTCCATATCTAACACAACAAAAGCAAACTTTCTTCTTGAAGCAAGTACTACTTAACAATTTTCTGCATGCTGACAGTATCCTAAAATACGTGGATTTAGACTCTAAATTAAGAGCACACACCACAGACAGAAGCACCATCCTGTAACAAACCAGAGAAGCCTTGTCATCAGCTAGCTAGAGCGATCAGTAGCTCTGAGAAAATGCAATTCTGGGTTTTCTAACCCAGAGCTTTCAGAGCTTTAAACTCTGAAACCAACACTAAACAAGTGCTGCCAGGCGGCATGCGCCTTTAGTCCCAGCACTCGGGAGGCAGAGACAGGCAGATCTCTGTGAGTTCCCAGGTAGCCAGGGCCATTACACAGAGCAAGCCTGTCTCGAAAAGCAAAAGAAAACAGACAAAAAAAAACAAAAACAAAAAACAAGTGCCCAAAATGTTCTTGGACAGTAAAACTAGCATAAACTACATAAACCACTGGGGATATCATTTAAAAAAAAAAAAAAAAGTGGGTAGGGTGGTGTACACTTTAATCCCGGCACACAGAAGACTGAGGAAAAAGGATCCAGAAAAAAAGCCAGCTGAGCCTACACATGGAGACCATGTCACACAAAAGGAAGGAGGAGAGACTCACTCTCCTAAGGCAGGATAGACACTGAGGGTCTGTGAAGTGCGACTTCTTCCCTTCGCTGTTCAGATGAGCTAGGGAAGAGCACACGCCCAAAAGAGCTCAGCCTACAAAACAGGCTCTCAATGATTTTATACAAGCGACAGGAACCGCACAGAGGAGGTGTGTAGAATTGCAGAGTCCAGATAGCCAGGCTTGCCCAGAGAATTCCCTCCCACCTGGCAGGTCTTGGTACTCACTCTTAATCTTGGGACTGTTCATATTTGGTAAAAAGCTCCCGTTCTTACATCTTCCAGTTTTGTCCCAGCACCCACTGCTATTCATGTCTCTAAGAAAGTGATTTATTTATTTATTTTGCTTGTTTTTAAAAGAGACCAAATATCATTATGTTGCCCAGAATGGTCCCAAACTCCTGGGCTCAAGCAATCCTCCTGCCTCAACTTCCTAAGTAGCTGAGACAACAAGAGCACATGCCACAGTGCATGGAGTCTATCCCAATTTCAACGTGATTCCAAGCCCAAATTTTTTGATGTGTGTGTACAAAATTCTTTGCAATATCTTTTCACATATGTCTTGCATCTCCAACTAGAACATGAACACCTTGATGAGCTAGTACCTTTCCTTAGTTTCTCAGCCTCTCTCTCTCCCAACTCCTCTCTCGGATATAAGTAACTTGGAAACTCAAAAAGAAGCCGTTGATTTCACAATGTGCCTGTAGTCCTTTTCCTCACACTGTACAGAAACTGTGCTCTGACGATCTCAATTTGGGTTCCTCTAAAACTGAACTACGGCATTTGGAGGGAAGGGAGAGGTGTGTTAGGTCTCAAACTCCAGACAAAGTGCTGGCTGAGATACCTATTTAACGTATCAAAGTGAATCTGGCTGCCAGGTTCTCCCAGCATCCCTCAGTCCCTCAGCCAGGTCCTCCTGGCTGGCACGCCCCGCCCCCTCTCCTGAACACTCCAGTCCTGGAGGCTTGGGTTGCTCTTCCCATCATAACCCAGCCATTTTGGTTGCCTCTCTTAGTCTCTCTTGGCCTCTTGGTCTCCAGGTTTCCCTCTCTCCTCTCTCCCCTCCCCACTCTCCTCACACAGCCTGGCAGAGTCTGGTCAAATCCACCATGGACTCTCCAGATGCCTCTGCTCTCCCTCATAGCTAACCATGTCTCCCTTTTATCTACAATAAACTTTCTCCCCCACCATACCCAGGAGCAGTCATGCCCTTTCCTTTTTATTTCTTTTTTCATTCAAGGTGAACTTTTAAAAGGTTAAAGAAAACCAAAGCTACTGAGGATGTAGCTACTTGGTAGAGAGCTTGTCTGGCAGCTGCAGGCCCTGGGTGCTAACAAAGAAAAAGAAGCAAGGTAACCAGTCGATATCTTTGTGGGCACACCGAATGTTTTGGAAGGACACAGGTTGAATATAGAGGAAGAACCACTCTGACCATAAGGAATGTGTAATATGCAACTAGACAATACTTAACTATTGCAAAATAACCTTGACTTTAGGCCAAAATCTTGAATTCCAAGCTGATCACAGGCAACTGAAAAAGATTCACTTATAAAAAATGCTCAGGTAATCCAAGGACAAACTAGACATCAAGGCAATACAGCAGGGATTGTTAGTCATGTCATTACCCAGCAAAATCTAAGCCCATTGGCAAGTTCACAGAATGGTTTTGAGATGGAATCTTACACCAAGTGCAGTACATAAAATAATGACAAAGACAAGTTGTCACACTAGAAAGTTCTTTAAATGACTGTTAGTTCCACTTTTTCCTATTTACAAAATACTTAAATTCTCCGGGGGTGTGAAGGGGTGACCTAAAATTTCCTTCTTTTCACTTAGATACTCTTGAGAGTCATACATGGCAGAGAGGGCTGACCTGGAGGACAGGTTCCCTGGATTCAAATCCCAGGCCCATCTTTTAGCAGCAGTGTGACACCTAGCACAAAAAGAAAGCTTGGAGCAGCGTCTAAAATTTAGGCTCTAAATGAATTAGCAGTACCTCTGTGCCAGGCGTGAGGAGGGCATTCCAGGCACTGGCCGGCCTACATACACTCTTGGGAAAGAGTAACTGGGACAATCAGCTCAGAGCAAAGAGAGTATGTGACAAAGTATAGGAGAGGCTGCAAGGAGCCGATAAACGGTAAGGGCTCAGGACATACTTCCATTTATGCAAAAGCCCTATAGAGTTTTGTGCCAGGTATTGGTCTAAGTATTTTAACTCCCTACAGAAAGACAACTCCCATCTTACAGATGATGCAAGTGAAAGGGCTTAAGCAACTCAGTTCCTCAGAGGCAGCACCAGGGACCAAGCCCCATATGTCTATGACTCAGGTCATCCTCCGCTACATAGCAAGTTCAAGGCCGGCCTGGGACACCTGAGTTCCACCCCTAGAGCCCATGGAGGTGGAGGAGAGAGCTGAATCCACAAAACATAGTCCTCTGGCCTCCACACTCGGCTGTGGCATGTGCATGCCCTTTCACCCCAGTAATAACTTTTTTTAGGTTTAATTAAAGTAAAAAATAAATAAAACTAAGCAAAAAATGCTAGGCAATAGGAATTTTCCAGCTCTGTTGTAAGTTTATGGGGATACTACCATACATGCAGACAGCACTGCTGACTGGAACATCATATGGCTGGTGATTTTAATGATGCATCCATCATCCTTCTCTTCTTGAACTGACAGTGCTTCCACTGAGACACTACGTGAGCTACTTACCCTGTCTAATCCTGCATCTCCCCTCTGGAAACAAAATAAACAATAACACCCATGTCCAAAATGGTCTTTATCACTACTAGCCCATCTGGGAACTCAATAGCTCTTGAATGAATAAATGAAGCCCTGTCGTACAGATGGAATCATGCACTTAAAGCACTGAGTATGATACGTGACATACAGTCACTGCTCTTCCCTAGTCCTTCATCTCACAAAAGAGCAGGCACAGGGTCATGCAACAACAGCACTAACCATCATACTCCCTACCTCTTCACCAGCTCACCCTTCACCCTGGCCTGTCCATACCACAGACCAACTATTCACAGGCACTGCCCATATCCATAGGACATAGGCAGAAAAAGAGGGTGACAGTCTTTCTTCTGTAATAAGAAGTTCCTTAGTGCACATACATACATCCTATATACAACCTATAAAAAAAAAATAACCACAACCATAATTTCCAGGTGTAACATTTGGGAATGTATTTATTTCTATATAAAAAGCTTACTAAAAATACCAAAATTATCCATTCTGTTTTCCTCCACTTGAAGGGTCTTTCTGTTATGGACAATGTCTACTTGTTATATGGTGTGACGGCCTGCAATGTTGGCGTTCAGTTGATCACAACCCCATTTGGTGGTGGTGGTGAAGAGGTTTAAAATGCTAACCAACATGAGGAGGCTTAGTTTTTCATGTAATACAGTATTAGAATCTCCCACAACTCAATTTCGAGAAAATTTTTATATTTGGCTCATCTCACTGATAGATTGAATTATTAGAGCAAAATTCCAGCCTAGATAAGAAGTAACATAACCGTTTAGCCTCCTGGCAAATTACATTCAGCACCCACTTTCTCAAGATGACAAATATCAAATCTCTCAAGTGGAAAAATCTTCTAGAGCATCAAGCCAATTGTGCAATGCAGCAAATAGAGCAGGAGGGAGAGTCCAGCCCCATCTCTGCAGCAAAAGCCCTGAACTTACTCCATAAGGTGGCATGACTCATACGCAGCTACCACTAGGTCTAAAATTGAGTCCTCCTGGAAGGCCACTTCCATCTGACCTTAACGAGGCCAGGAGTTCCACAAGGTACTGGCTTTCTTTTTTTCCCTACGGCATCTGCCATCTCCTTGCATCAGCTTGGCATAAAAACATGACAGACAGTGAGACTATTTGCTTCTCTAAGCTCTCTCTACTGCCATAAAACAAACCATCATTACTTTTAACAGAGTATTCAAACATCATTTATAGACGGTGTTTCTGCTGTAATTTGCAGTCCAGGGAGACGCAATGACTTAACAAAAACCACAGATAGTGCCCAAGGTGATGCACGCCTCCTATTTTAGGCCAATTACAGCCCTTTCTGCTCCTTCTTTCCATGAGGCCCCAGGCATCACACATCCTATGACAAGTGTGCAGAGCGAGTATTATTGGTCCCACTTACTGGTGTGGAAACTGAGGTCCATAAATCTTAAGTATACATCCCAAGCAGAAGTGAGTAGGAAAGAGGCAGAACTGTAAGCCTCAGCCTGTCTCATTTCAAAGTCCTTGTGCTTTCTATTGCTGCCTTGCTACTCAACAGACCCGCAGATTTGCATCATCTGGAGCTAATTAGAAATAGATGTCTCAGCTCTACTACAGAACTTCCAGATCAGAATCCAGCCAGGTTTCATTAAGATCTCCACGTCATTTGTGTGCTCATTAAAGTTTGGAAACTGTACTCCACCACTGTGCCTCCCTGACTGCCACTACTGCTCCCTTTCTACAGATCCGCACTGGGTTCTCAATTCTCAATGTGTGCCGGGGCGGGGGGGGTGGGGGGGGATCACACCCAGCACATTCAAGTTTGAAAACATTTCTGTCACAGCTGTGGGTAGATAGAAGAATGCTAGTAGGATTAGAGGTTGGAGGACTTGATAAAAACCCCATAATGCCTCTAGGCCTGGTAGCCCAAGCCTGTAATCCACACATGGAGTAAAATCATTACATGTTCGAGGCTAATCTGGACTACATAGTAAGTTTCAGGCCAGCCAGGCATATATATTTAAAAAAAAGGAAAAAAAAAAAAAAAAAACCTGTTTCCAAAAAAAACAAAAAAAAGAAAAAAATTCTACAGTGCACAGGACTGCTACCCAAACAACAAATCATCTGGCCCAAACATCAGCAGCACCAAGGCTGAGAAACCTACACCCTTGTTCACATTATCCATTATTTTTGGATTTACAGATCATTTCTTAAAACTTCTTTTTACTATTGGGGGGGTATTTAGAGACAAGCTTTCTCTTTGTGGCCCTGGCTGTCCTAGAACTCACTCTGTAGACAAGGCTAGTGCCAAACTCAGAGTTCCTCCTGCCTCTGTTTCCTGAGTGCTGGAATTACAGACATGAGCCGCCACTCAGCTATTTTCACTATTTTAAATTATGTGTATGTGTAGTAGTCTGTGTGTAGGTAGGTATGTGCATGTATGTGAATCCAAGTGCACATGGAGGCTAGGGGCAGATCTCTCTGGAGCTGGGGTTACAGACGATCCTGAGCTGCCTGGCATGGGTGCTAGGAACCAAACTCAGGCCTTCTGCAAGTTGCAGCAGTATATGCTGTTTGTTTGGGGTTCTATTTTTATTTTTCTTTCGAGACAAGGTCTCACTATGTAGCTCTAGCTATTCTGGAACTCACTCTGTAGACCAGGCTAGCCTCAAACTCAGAGATCCACCTGCCTCTGCCTCCTGAGTGCTGGGATTAAAGGTGTGTGCTACTATACCCAGCTAGAACATGGTTTTAACCATTGAGCCATTTCTCCAGCTGGGTATGGAGACATATGTCTATAATCCCAGCACTTGGAAGACAGAGGCAGGCAATCAGTAATTCAAGGTCATCTGCAGTTATATACTAAGTTCAAGGCCAACCTGGGCTATATGAAACCTTGGCCTGCTTTCCTCCCCCATAAGAAAGAACAGCTCAGTAGGATAGCACTTGCCTGGTGGGCATAAGGTTCAATCCTCAGGACCACACACCCCTAAAAAGAGTTTTTCCTGACAAAATTATGGCTGAATAAATGCCAAATAAACTTCTTTTTCCTACAGGCTAGTCTCTCAGACTCTCTCATAACATTTAGCAAGAACTTATTAGAGGTCATCAAACTGTGGTCCATAGGAAAATCAAACTGTCCTATTATAGAGAGAGCTAAGAATAATTTATTTTATAAAGCTTTTTAAAAGATTTATTTTATTTTTAAGTACTCTGCCCGCACGCATGCTGTGAACGATTAGCAAGCCTAGTGCCCTTAGAAGTGAGACAAGGGCATGAGACCTCCCGGAACTGGGGTTACGGGCAGTAAGCCACATGGGTGCTGGGAATCAAACATAGGTCCTCTGTCAGAACAAGTGTTCTGAACTGTGGAGCCATCTCTTCAGCCCCCAGAATTATTATTTTTTAATTTTTGGTTTGGTTTGGTTTGGTTTTTTGAGACAGCGTTTCTCTGTGTAGCTCTGGCTGTCCTGGAACTCACTCTGTAGACCATGCTGGCCTCAAACTCAAGAGACCCGCCTGCCTCCGCCTCCCCAGTGCTGGGATTAAAGGCGCACACCGCCACCACCTCACTCATTTTTTAATTTTTATCATTCACGAAATTCAAATTTCCGTATCCATTAAGTTTATGATTAACAACACAGTAATAGCCACTGCTTACATTTGCCCTAAGGTGGCGTTTATAAGTCTTTAAAGATGTAATTCACACAGTTTTAGACTCCGTCTATCTAAATTGTACGGTTCGGTTCAATTGTTTTTAGCATATTCGTAAGTTGTATAGCCACTGCCCGTAGTAATTCTGAGATCTTACTTGGTTTGCAGCACTGGGGATGGGCTCCAGGGCCTCAACATGCTAAGTACACACTCTAACCTTCAGCTCCAAGAACATTTTCATCACTTCAAAAAGGAACTTCATATCCTAAAATACCCCTAAACTCCCAGTGTCTGAGCCCTGAGCAACCACTAATCTAGTCTGTCTCCATGAATAACCTATCCTAGATTTTTCCACGGATAGAATTCTGTGTCCGTCTGTGACTCCTGTGTTTTAAAGGTCTGTCCATGTTGGAACATCTATTGTTACTTCATTTATTGCCAAATCATATCCCATAGAATGCATACGCCACCTGCTGGTGGACAGCGAGCTGTTCACACTTCTTGGCTCTTAGGAGTAATGCGGCTGTGTACGCAGGAGTCGCTCCATAAGCAGTTTCTATGTGTCTCAGAGTGAACTAACAGTGGGGACTGCCACACAGCGTTTCAAAGTGACTTTCTCCACATTCACACTGACTATGTAACTTTTTCATTCCAGGAAGCTTACTGGCTGCCTTTCTTTGTAGTAAAGTCTCATTAGGTTTTTGATTTATACTTTCTTGGTGATTAATGACTGTGAGTATCTCTTTGTGTGTCTATTGGCTATATATTTTCATTAGAAAATGTCTTCTTAGGTCTTGGGTCCATTTATTAAATGGGTTGTCTTTTGATTACTGAACTATTAGAATTATTTATAGCTGGGCAGTGGTGGCGCACGCCTTTATCTCAGCACTCAGAAGGCAGAGGCAGGTGGATCTCTGTGAGTTCGAGGCCAGCCTGGTCTACAGAGTGAGTTCCAGGACAGCCAGAGTTACAACAGAGGAACCCTGTCTCAGAAAAAAAAAAAAATAATAATAATAATAACATGTTTTAGATGTAAGTCTGAATTAGTTTTCTTGTTGCTGTGATAACATATCTGACAAAAGGGACTTAGAGCTTATTTTGATTCACAGATGAGAGGAGTCCATCATGGCAGGGAAGGCACGGTGGCAAGAACATTAGGCAGCTGGTCACAATACACAGTCAGGAAGGAAAAAGATATTCTTATATTCAGCTTGCTTTACCCTTTTTCTTCAGTCCAGCCCCAGCCTATGGGATGCTGTCACTCACATTCAGAGTATTCTGGAAACATGCTCAGACATACTCAAATGTTTTGGAGGGGGATGTTAGACAGGGTCTCAGTATGTAACTATGGCTGTCCTGTAGATCAAACTGGGCTTGAACTCACAGAGATCCACCTGCCTCTGTGACAACTGGGATTAGAGGCTCTTCAGGTATGTTTCTATGGTGATTCTGAATCCAATCAAGTTGACAATGATAAAAAACCTTCACAAAGTCCCTTATCAGCTACAAGGTTTGCTACTTTTTCTCTCACTTAACTCTGCCCTTTGAGCATAAAAATTTTAAATTTCAATTAAGTTTACCTGTATGTGTGTGTGTGTGTATGTACATGTGTGTGGGTACACTCACCTGTGTGAACACATACAAAACATTTTCTTCTCTTATACCTCATTTTATTTTTTGAGACAGAATCTTTCACTGAACCTGGAGCTCACCATCTGGCTGGCCAGCAAAGCCCCAAGATACCTCTACCCCCTTCCGACCCCCCAGGGCACTGTGCACATGTGGTGCGCATAAAATTCATACCTGCATGAAAAACATGCATACACATACAGTAACAAAAACTCCTAGAACTTTGTAAGTTTTTTAACATTTACTTATTTTGTGTGTACATGTATGTTGTTATATGCACTTATTTGTGTGGAGGCTAGAAGATAACTTGGTATGACTCATTCGCTCTTTTCGCCATGTGAGTTCCAGGATCAAACTCAGGCTTTCAGGCTTGGCAGCAAGAACTTTTACCGGCTGAGCCATCTCATCTGCCCCTGACCTTATTTTAAGCAAAAATTAAATCAATGAAACATTAAAATTTTTAATGATGCCAGGTGTGTGGTGCACACCTGTAAGCCCAGCACTTGGGAGGCAGAGGAAGGCGATCTCTATGAATTCCAGGCCAAAGTTACATAGTTAGATATTGTCTCTAAAATAAAATAAAATAAAACAACCCAAATAAATTGGGTGTGGTGGTGCATGCCCTTAATCCCAGCACTAGGGAGGCAGAGGCAGGTGGAACTCTGAGGTCCCATCCAGTCTGGTCTCCGGAGTGAGTTCCAGGAAAGCCAGGGCTACACAGAGAAACCCTGTCTGGAGAGAGAAAAAAAAAACTAAATAAATAAATAAAGTTTTAATGACTTACTTCTCTTTTTTAAAAAAAGGTTTTTTGTGAACGAGTGTATTTTCTGCAAAGAAGTGTGCCACGCACATGCAATGCCCACAGAAGCCAGAAGAGGGCATCAGATCTCCTGGAATTAGAGTTATATACAGTCATGAATTGCCATGTTGGTGTGGGAACAACCTGGATCCTCTGCAAGGGCAGTGAATATCCTTAACCACTGGGCCATCTCTCCAATCCGTTTTCATATTTTTAGATCTTCTTAGTAGCTGCTCTGGAGTCTATCATATAATCTTGACTTACCAAAATTAACTTCAGGTTTATACTAGTTTACTCTAAGTGATCCAGAAATGTTCCAGTGTGATATTAGTATAAACATCTATCAAATTTACACACAGCAACTCACTGTTCCAGCTATTCTTACCATCTGTAGTCATTTCCTTAGCTCATTATAGTTTTATCCCAACACACCTCTTCTGTGTTGTCAGCAAATGTGTTATACATATAACACACATTATATGCCCAACATTACATGCACTTAAGCAGTTTTAATCAGTTAAGGAAAAAACTATGCATTTACAGCATCTTATGTGATGTATCATAACTCAGACCCTACCTGCATGGCAGTTTACCAACTGCACAATCTCGCCTGAAGCCTCTTTTGTTAAATCTGACCCCTGTTCACTCTCACAGGGGCTTCTGTGGCTAGCTTTCCCACACCCACCTCCTCTTCCTTCCCTTGTATGGGTCATACTTTCCCGGCTCTTTGCATATCTCATAGTTTTTGATGTTTTGGACATTTCAGATGATATATTTTGGTGACTCTGGGTACTGGTGCCCCACCCAGGGTTTTACTTGGGTTGGGGCAGCACTCTGTCACTGCCCTTGAGTTTTTGAGACAGGGCTTGCTTGCTATGCAACTCAAGCTGGCCTAGAATGAGATCTCCATTATCCTGCCCTCAGACTCTCAAGTGCTAAGATTACAGACACAGACCATCACATCTAATGTCAAGACTTCCTATCTACTAATTTATTGGGTAACTGGTTGGATGATTTTAATGAAATCCATTTATCCCACACAGTGTAAAGACCTATGATATTTCTTCACAGGGAGGTGCTGCTTTGGGTAGTTACCTTGAATGACATGGCTCTAGTCTTCCCTTTCCATGACCACCTAGCTGTTAAATTCTAACTGTGGCTTGTTTTTCTAATATTTGTAACAATGCTGAGGCACAATTTGTATACAAACTAGCCTACTGAATTACTCTGAGGGAACTGCTTCTGAAGTGGATGTAATAAATATCAGACATCCTTACCTAAGGAGGGTTTCCTAAGAATTTCTTAGCAAACTGAAAACATGCAATCTAGGATCTATCTTCATAAATCCAATCTTCTCTCACAGAAACCTAGGATTCTCAAGAGAGCCTGAGGCGTGAACTTTCCCACTGTGCTTCAGGTGAAGTTATTTCCTTTGGGGGAAGATAAGGACAATCTGGGTCTTGTTTGTTTTTTGGGTTTGGTGCTAGGGGTTGAATCTTGGGCCACCTACACGTGCTCTATCAGAGCTATGCCCCTAGTCAGCAACTCTGTTTTAAGTCCTGTTCCTCTCTGCTCCTCAGACAAAACCTCTGAGCCAGGATTCTAGAAATGGGAAAGAGGATAATAGCAAGCTTTTCTCTGAGTTGTCCCCTTCCCCACCAATTCAAGGACTGAGTTTTTGGTGAGAAAAAACACAATCGGGTGAGGTTTCAACTTGCCTTCCCTGTCCAAAGTTGGGGCAAGAGCAGTTAGGTCCTAAATTATCTCAGCATGCCACACCGCGTTCCACAACGCGGTAGAGATTGGACAGAAAACAGACCTCTCCAAATGCACCTTCCTAGGACTTAGCCTCAGCAACAAGTACTGGGATCTCTCTAGCTCACTGAAGGGGAAAGAAGCATTGACAGTCTTGAGTCAAACGGCTGCCTCTCACCTTTATTAAATTTCCATTGATTTCTTCTTGTAGCATTTGCTGTTCACCCTTATAACTATTTCCAAAGGTTGTTTTCCAGAGGATTTTCATCAGCTTTGGAGCAGAATAAGTCAGCGGAGCTCCTAACACTGCCATGTTTATGTCAATCCTATTTAAGAGCAAAGCTAAAGAGCTGAGAAGTTCCAAAAGAGTCCCCAAAGCCCGTAACTCCGAAACGACTGACCATGCAGCCATGCGCACAAACAACCCGGTAACCCTTGCCTTACTCTCACTGCTACCAATGCCGCTGCCCAGGAATCAGCACTCTGGGCAGCAAGGACTGAAATGCTTAGGAGTCAGTATCATACTGGCTAAAAGCTTAGGCAGAAATCTAAATCTTCTGATTTAGCATATGTAGCATACTCAGCATATGTAAGAAGGAAAACTTAAGGCTCTGTCCCCACCTTTTAAAGAGAGGCTTTTGTCACATTAGGTAGCCCAGGCTGGCCTTGAACTCTCTGGCCTCAGTCTCCTAGATGCTGGGTTTATAGATGTGTGGTGATGCACCTGGCCCAGAATGCTTCACCAAGATGTGTGTAAATAAATAAGCAGGATGGATGCGTGTTCTCTCCACCATCATCAATCAAACAATTCTTTTTGCCATCAGATGCCAGGTGCGTGTCCTTTAATTCAATTCAAGTCTGACCCAATCTACCTGAAAGTAATGTTAAATCCCATAGATAAGACTGCCTGTCTGTGATGCCAGTCACGTGCTTCTGACTAGCTACAAACTGACATACCACACTCCCTCTTTGGGTTCAGCTAATTTAGTAGAGCTCCTCACAGAACTTAGGTAAACCCTTAAGTTCACTTATTTTTCAATAAGGGAGATTACAAGGCGCACAAGACATTACAAGATTTTTTTTTTTTTAATGTAGAAGGCAATGTGAGAAAGGAGGCAGAGCTTGTCTATCCACTCCTAGAATACACGTGAGCTGGAAGCTCTCTAAACCCCAGTCTTTTGGGAGTTTATGCAGGTTTAATTATATAGGCATTACTGACTAAGTCATTGGCCATTGGCGGTCAGTTTAACCTTCAGTCCCATCTTGGTAGAAGAATTGAGAAGTCCCAACCAACCTTAAGGATGCTAACAAAGCCTTTCTGGCAACCAGGCTGAATCCTAACTACCTGCCAACAACAGCCAACTCATTAGCACACAAAAAGCCACTTATTATTTTGGAGATTCCAAGGATTTTACAAGCTATAAGCCAGGGAACCAGATCAATATATCCCAGTGTCACAGGTACATAGCTGACTGTTTTTTGTTTTGTTTTTTTTTTGTTGGTGGTGTTTTGGGTGTTTTTTGTTCGTTTTTTGAGAGTTAAATGTGTGAATGTCTGACACTTAGCAAGTGTTCGAGGCCGTGGATATACCCCAGTGATGGAGTGCTTGCACAGATAGCATGCACAAGGCCCTGGATAACACACACATGCGCACACACACACACACACACACACACACTCAACAAATGATAGCTATTTATCACCATGTTAGAAACTATGGAAAGTAAATGTAAGATACTCTTCCCTCAAAGTTTTTCTCAGAAACTAAGGAAAAGCACAAACTTTCAATAAAACTAGATGTAACCGACCTAGGGTACATACTAATACCTAATGAAAAACTCCCTGGAGTTTTAAGTGCAAGCCTTACACATTGTAAGCCAGTTCGTTACTACGGAAGATTCCAGTTTCCTTCCAATAACAAATGAATGAAATTAAGCCTCAGTGCCAAAACCAAGAGACCCACTTTTTTTTTTTTTTTTTTTTAAAGCAACAACTAGCTTTAACTTGAGATCTGGGCCTAGATCGCCCCTTCCGGTTCCGACCATCTCCACCTATGCCCTTCCAGCTTCCACCTCGACTGTCACCGCGGCGAGGGCGCCCCGTCGGTGAGGACGCGCACCGTCGAGGCTGGCGGCCGGTTACCTCGCAGTTGAACTCCATCTCGGCGTCCATGGTGACGATCCGCACCGTGAACGTCTTGGGCTGCTTCCTCTTGAGCGAGCTGAAGCTCATGCGGGAAGCGATTGCTCCGGCCATGGCGCGGGGCTCTGGCCCGGGACCCGCTCACCCTAGGCCCGCGCTCCGGGTCTATTAGCCCCCCTGGAGGAGCCGCACAGGCCTCAGGGCCACCATGGTGGCCGGCTGGCCGGCCGCGGACAGACCTAGGCTGCGCGGGTCCTCCGCGGCCAGCATGGGCCGCGAGGACCCGGCCCTGCGTGCGGAAGGGCCAGCTAAGGGACGGTGTCCGAGGGCGGCGGGTCGGGACGCGGGCCCGAGCGGGCGCGGCCCGGCGTTCGCGGGCTCGGGCTGGGGGCGCCACTGGACGGGAACCCTAGACGGCTGCGGCACGGGCGCCGCGCGCCTCTCCGAGGCCGACGGGGGTCGCGGGGCCGCGCGGGAGTCGGGAGCGCACGCGCAGGCGAGCGCGCGCGCGCGCGCGTGTCCGCCTGTCACCGGCTCGGGCCCGCGCGCCGTCGGGAAGCGTCCTCCGCCAACCCCCACCTCAGCGGCCCGCCGCCCCCGCCCCGCCCCGCCCCGCCCCGCCCCGCCCCGCCCCGCCCTCGGGACTCCCAGAACGCTACACACGGACGCAACCGAATCCAGCCACTTCCCAGACGCTGTGAGATTGGCTAGGATGGCAAAGGGGGCGGGCCTTCCTCTCCGTCCCGCCTCCCTTAGGGCCACTCCACCAATAGAAAGTTGCACTGAGCCAGGGGCGCGGGTGTGTGGTCGGCGCTGAGTGGCTATGGCGGCGGTCACTCCGAACGCTTTTGTTGAGAAAGGTTACGCCTACTCTAGCAAGACTGGTTGAGAAGGCGCGGGCGGCACGCCTTCCCCGGGAAACCTGTGGAGGCCCGGCCGCCGCGTGCGCTCCCTTCGCAGGGCGGTGAGACGGCCAGAGCGTCGGTCGCGCTGACTTGTACTTCTCACGCTTTAGCTTTAGGGAGGCCTCTTACGTTGCCCCAACTTTCCTACCCCACCGATCCTTCAGCTTCTCTTTAAGAGAATTGTTATTTGTCCTTACGTTATGCACTAGTTGAGACACTGAAGCTTGATTAAAACAAAAGAAAGCTTTCGAAAGGTGTCCTGACACGTGCTAGGTTGGATCCTATGAAACTGGGCTAGCTGTAGATCAAAAAGGCTCCAGGAAGATGAAAGCATTTTCATTTTGTACTCTACTGTTTTTTTTTCCAAACTACATACATGTAGTGCTGGTACCTTAATGTCATCAAGTGTTACAACACGCAGAGGAGAATCTCAGCCTTCTCGGGGAGTTGTAGAGTGTTTTAAAGATGTGTATTCCAGTCACTGTCCTGTTGCTATGAAGAGACACCATGACCATGGCAACTCTTACAAAAGAAAGCATTGAACTGGGGACTTGCTTACAGTCCATTATCATCACGACAGGGAGTATGGTACACTCGTGGTGCAGGAGCAGTAGCTGAGAGCTTGGAGACACAGACACGGGACTCCCCTCGACACACTTCCTCCAATAAGGCCACACCTCCTAATCTTTCTCTCCCTGGTGGCTAAGCATTCAAATCTATGAGCCTATGGGGACCGTTCTTATTCAGACCACTCCATGTGTTCACTTTTATTTTATGCATATAAGTGTTTTTGCAGCACGGGTACCTGTCACTCACGCCAGAAGAGAGTTCCTGATTCCTGAAACTGGGGTTACAGGCAGGGTGTCAGCCACCGTGTAGGTGTTGGAAACTGAACCTGCATCCTCTGCAAAAGCAGCAAATACTCTTAACCACTGAGCCTTCTTTCCAGCCTTTGTCTGATTGTGTATCTTTGAGCTGGGATCTTCCTATGTCATCTGGCCTGCCCTCCCCCTCGGGCTCTCCAATCCCTTAGGACTACTGCCCTGGGGTAACTTCTGGTTTTTGTTTGTTTTTGTTTTGTTGTTGTTTAGTGTTTTGTTTTGTTTGGTGGGGGCAATGTCTCTTCATGTAGCCCAGGCTGTCCAGGAATTCAGTACTTAGACCAAGCTGGCCTCAAATTCACAGAGGCCCACCAACCTCTGCCTTCCTAGTGCTAGATCAAAGGATCATGGCACCCTGGTCTAGTTTAAATTCTGTTTTTAAATTGCTCTCTTGATGTAACAGACAATTGCATGTGTTTTGAGTGAACACTAAGGACTCCATAATGCTATCTCTGTAGCATCCCCCTACTCTTCAGATTACAAAACTGAGGCCCAGCATGATGGAATCTCATACTTGACTCAGATCTCAGGACCTAGGTCTGCTCTGGCCCAGAATTGATAGCATTACTGGTGTGCTACCCTGGGTGAGGCTTCTAAATTCTCCCTGTAGCAGCTTCAAAAAATATGGACCCAGAATGGTGTAGAAGAACACTTGGAAGAAGTTTTGGTTTTGATTTCCTTAAAAACGCAAAATGGCGTTTGGATTAAGTTTGTGTTCCCCCACCACCACCACCACCCAGCTGTGGTGTAGTTGTTACGAATTGAGTTTGGAATGCTTGATGCTGGTGGCTATAATTTGGTTGGGTGCAGTCATTCTGGCACCTGTAGCTTGTTTTGGGGATTGGGTGCCGCAGGGGTTTATGGGAACTTTTGGCTTAGGGTATAAAAAGTCTGAAGCCCCAAGCGTCGGGGTGGGCGTTGGTTGGTGGTTTGTTGGTTGGGTTACTGTTGTTGGTTAGTATGATAATTCCTAAAAGAAGGAAAATTGGAGAGATTGAGTTTACAGACCGTGAGCTGAGGCGCTAGTCTGACTCACTGTCAGCTAGTCCTCTTCGAGCTTAGGACAGCCTAAAAAGATGTGAAGATTCTACCTTTCTCTCGTTCTATAGCAAGGCTGCTTTCAAGAGCGGTGAAGATTTCTTTCTGTCTTTCCTTTCTCCTTCCCTGAGCAGAGGGTAAAAGATTGTAGCGTACTGCTGCAGAGTGGGGCTAGCACGGACAAAGTATAAGGTTGTATAATGTATGAAAAATGTTGTAATGAAACCCATTTTTGTATGCACAAAAAGTTTAAGAAGCAATACATAAATAACGTGGTTGGGATTCTGGAGTATTCGGCAGACAGTGTTGCTAGACCTGTGCTCTCTTCTACAGCAGACGGGGAAGCACTAGTCAGTGCTGGGGAATTGCTGCCCACCAGAGAGGCAGCCCAGAGCATCCTTAGGTGCTGTGGGCTTGGTGTGGGGTTATTTTCATCTTTATTGCCTCAATTCCTCCCTGCAGGTGGGAGAACTAGGTTGGCTTCTTCCTGGGCTTCCTGCAGAGACAACAAATAACCCGTGGCCAAAGATGCCGCCAGTAAGTAAGTGATTTGAGGAACCCACTGAGGAGCAGCCAACAGAAGTAGATCACACAGCAGGAGCTAAAATATAATGTTGATGATCAGTAATAGTTTATTTTTATAGGAGACTTCCTAGGTACTAGGCTCAGGGCTAATCTACAAAATACACTATTTAAAGTTCCTGCGAAGATGTCCAGGTACGATAAGTAGTTCTGAATCTCAAAACCAAAAGCCAGGAATGAAAATGGATACAGTGAGGGCAGAGAGATGGCTCAGTGATTAAGAGGACTTAGTGCTGTTACATGGGGCCTGAGTTCAGTTCCCAGCACCCAAGGGAGGCAGCTCACAACAGCCTATAAATCCAGCTCCAGGGCATCTGATACCCTTTGCTGGGTTCCCCCAGGCACCTGAACTCACATGAGGTATCAGAACCCTAACAGGACACAGGCACATAATTAAAAAAAATGGGTGAGGTGGGTGGAGAGATGGCTCAGTGGTTAAGAGCACCAGCTCCTCTGAGCCCAGAGGACCTGTTCAGTTCCCAGGACGTACATGGAGACTCATAACCATCTGTAACTCCAGTTCCAGGGCATCCGAATGTGGTGCACAGAAAAACAAACATGCACAGAAAAACATTGTTTACATATATGAAATTGTCAAAGAATAAGTGTAAAAATTGTCTTTAAAAAAAAAAGATCCTATATTTTGAAGGCAGAGGAAGGTGGATCTCTGCGAGTTTGAGGCCAGCCTGGTCTGTGAGTGAGTTCCAGGTCAGCCAGGGCTATGCAGTGAAACCTTTTCTTTAAAACAGAAAAGCTGAGGCTGTAGCTCAGTTAGCAGTCTGCACAAAGCCCTGGGTTCAATCCCCAGGACCGAATAAACCTGTGCCTGCCAGTAATTCCAGCATTCCAGAGGAAAATCAGAAGTTCAAGGCCATCTTCCTGGACATAGTTCAAGGCCAGCTTGGGATATATAAGATCCTGCCTCAGGAAAAAAAAGGGAGGGGGAGTAAAGATGAGGCTGGGGTGTATCTCAAAGGTGGATGAGTAGGCCAGCAAGCACAAGGCCATCTCCATAGCAAAATAAAATAATAAGGAACAGAGTCGAGCCAGTGAGATGGCTCAGTAAGTAAAAGCACCTGTGGAAAGCTGACAACTGAGGTCCATTCCAGGGACCCACGTGATGGAAGGAGAGCGCTGACTCCGAAAAATTGTTCTCCACCTCCGCGGATGTGCCGTGGCACACTTGGGCAATCATACACGCACACACCAAAGATAAACGTTTAAGAAAGTAAAGAGAAAAATGGCTCCCCGTGGTTCATAACCTTAGATAATACCCAACTTCGAGTTGGGACAAATCCTGTGAATTGAGCAGCGTAGTCCTCTTGTGGTTCTTTTCATGACGCAGTGACGTCAGCACGTGTAATCCCTAATCTTTTGTGTTAATCAAAAGAGCCGATGGTGGTGCATGCAAATAGGGTACGCTAAGAGCCAGAGGCAGGAGAATCATTAGTTTGAAGACAGCCTGGGCTACATACTTTGTGCTGGAGAGATGACTCAGCAGTTAACAGCACTTGGTGTTCTTCTGGAGGACCCAAGTTCAATTACCAGCACCCACGTGGTGGTTCACAACTACATGTGACTCCAGGTCCAGGGGTCTGAGCCCCCCCATCTGACTTCCTCAAACACCAGGCATGCATGTGCTGCACACACATACATGCAGGGAAAACATCCAGACACATAGAAGAAAAAAGAAAAAAGGGCCGGGCAGTGGTGGCACATGCCTTTAATCCCAGCATTCAGGAGATAGAGATGGCAGATCTCTGTGAGTTCAAGGCCAGCCTGGTCTACAGAGTGAGTTTCAGGACAGCCAGAGCTACACAGAAAACCCTGTCTTGAAGAAAAAAAGAAAGGAAGAAAGAAAAAAGGCAGCTTTTTAGAAAAGCCTATAGTAGCCAGCATAATGGTCCACATCTTTAGTCCCAGCACTTGGAAGACAGAGGCAAGCAGATCTCTATGACTTTGAAGCCAACTTGGTCTACAACATGAGTTCCAGAAGAGCCAGAGTTACATAGTGGGACCCTGTCTAGAAAAAGAAAGAGGACTGGACAGATGGCTCAGTGGTTAAAGATAATAACACTGTCTGTTCTTCCAAAAGATCTGGGATTGGTTCCTAGCATCAACATGGTATCTCACACCAGTCTGTAATTCTAGTTCCAAAGTATCTAATGCCCTCTTCTGGCTTCCAAGGGTACCATGTACATACTTGGTGCACAGACATGGATGCAAGCAAAGCAGTCATACACACAAAATAATTTTTAAAAAAGAAAGAAAGACCCAGGAAGTGGTGGCACACACTTTTAGATCCAGCACTCTGGAGGCAGAGGCAGGTGGATCTCTGAGTTCAAGGCTAGCCTGGTCTACAGAGTTCCAGGACAGCCAAGGCTGTTACAAAGAGAAACCCTGTCTCAACTCACCCCCACTAGAAAGAGAGAGAAAGGAAAAAAGGAAGGAAGGAAGGAAGGAAGGGAGGGTAAAAGAAAGAAAGAAGCAAAGACTGGTCTGGATGAACTTTAAAAAAAAAGATTTATGTATTTCTATTTTATGCCTGAGGAGACTAGAAGAAGGTATTGGCCCTCCTGGAACTGGCTGAGAGCCCCATCCCGTGTGTGTGTGTGTGTGTGTGTGTGTGTGTGTGTGTGTGTGTGTGTAGCAAACATTTAAGGCCTCAGGGACCCAGGAATGATCCCTGCCAATGTCTAATGAGAACAGGCTCCCAGCCTGCAGTCATGAGCAGTGGTGTCACCAACGTCCTGAGGGAGCGTCAAGAAAAGCCCTGAGCTCCGGATGAGAACTGTGGTGTTGCTGACACATTGCCCAAAGCCTTCTGAAATCCTAAGTAGAATTTCGTGCTATGCTAATCCAGGCATGGATTTTAGACACACGGACGCTGGGGGATAATATACACTGGTTGCTTTTAGCCTCTGGATGGGTAGTAACTTGTCACATAGCAATAGCAACTTGATGTGGCCAGAAAGCAGAACAGATTTTAACATGCATAAACCTCTGCTCTATTGTATCCTTGTGCTATTTTTTGGTTTATGATTTATTGATTTTCTACTCATTAGCATGTAGTGAACTAGGTGTGGTGCTGTACACCTATAATCTCAGCACCTGGAACACCAGGGCAGCAGGACAGACACAATTCAAGGCCAGCCTGGTCTCCATGTCAAGTCATAGACCAATCAGAGCTACACAGTAAGACCCTGTCTCAAAAAACCCCAAACCAACAAGTGAACAATTTTTTAATGTCATGAGTATATTTCCATATCACTAAATAGTCTGATATGTTTTCCTAAGGGCTGCACAGGTCTTATGTAGGCAATCTTGTTTTCTTCTTGGAATTTGCTGGGATCCTGGATGTGAACCACCACACCCAGTTTTATGTGGCCCAGGTGATGGAATCCAGGGCTTTGTGCATGCTGGGTAAGCCTACACTCCCAGCCCCCTGCTTGCTTTTCTTAGGTTAACACTTTATACCATATCAATAACAAAGGTGGTTTTTGTTGTTGTTGTTTGAGATAGTCTCACTATGTAGCCCTGGGTAGCCACAAAGTTGCTATGTAGACCAGGCTGGCCTCACAGAGACTCGTCTGCCTCTGCTTCCTGATTGCTAGGATTAAAGGTGCTTGCACCACCACATTCAGCCCACAGAGTTCCTTTTTACAAATAAAACATAGACTTTTTACATTTAAACCAACGTTAGAGGCTGTAGAGACGGCTCCGAGGGTTAGAACACTGGCTCCCCCTCCAGAGGACCTGGGTTCAATTTCCAGCCCCCACATGGCACAGTCCAGTTCCAGGGGACCCAACACCCTCATCTTCTGGCCTCTGAGCATATGCCAAGTACACATGTGGTACACTTACATACATGCAGGCTAAACACACATATACAATAAAAATAAATAAATGGTTTTTTTCAAAGGAGCAGGAGCAAAATGATATAACCCACATAATAAATAAACAAACAAGCTAATGTCGGATTTCATCGTTTCCCTGTGGCCTTCCCTCAGCTTGTCTGAATGATGCCATCTTGCTTACGATAAAGCATTCAGATTCACAACATTGTGCATCTGGAGCTGGACAAGTGGAACATGCCTGTGCTCCCAAGTATTAATGAGGCCAAGCCGGGAAGAAAGCCTGAGCCCAGGAGTGTGAAGACAGCGTGGGAAACATAAGAACGTCTCATGGCTGAGGGTGTGAAGTGCTAGCCCAACAGGCAGGATGGGCTGGGTTCAACCCTGTGTCATGGGCAGGTAGCTGGGCAGACAGGCAGGAAGACCGGGGAGTGAGGCAGAAGGGTGGTTTGAGCCAGGGAATTGAGGACTGTAGTTGTACTGGTTAGTCTCTGTCACCTTGACACATAGAAGAGTCAGCTGAGAAGAAGGAGCCCAACTGAGGAATTGCCTCTGTCAGACTGGTCTGTAGGCAAGTCTGTGGGGCATCTTCTTGATTAGTGAATGATTCAGGAGGGCCCACTCAGCAGGAGATACTCCTCCTAGACCTGAGGTCCTGGGTTATATAAGAAAGCAAGCTGAACAAGCCAGGAAGCGGCATTCTGTCACAGTCTCTGGTTCGGTTCCTGCCTCGAGCTTCTGTCCTGGTCTCCCTTGATGACGGACTGTAGCTTGTAGGATGAAACGAAACCCTTTCCTCCCCAGTGCTTCATCATGGCAACAGAAAGCAAACTAGGAAATAGTGTTGTTCAAGTGTGGTGTATGGAAGGAGGGGGAGCCATGTTGCCTGTGGATGCTTGAACAGCCCGGGACCATGAGGTCAACATGGGGCAGGTCAAGCACACAAGATGGTCTGTAGCAGCTCGATAACCATCTTTACCCTCAATTTAGGGAAAGAGAAAGGAAGGATATAAAGAAATCTTCACTGCTCTTGCAGGCAGCCTTGAGAAAGAGAGAGAGAGAGAGAGAGAGAGAGAGGGAGAGAGAGGTAGAAATCTTCACAACCCTTTAGGCTGTCCTAAGCTTGAAGATCAGGAGCTGACAATGAGCTAGACTAGCATCTCAGCTCACGATCAGAGAGCCCAATCTCTCCAACTGATGTTCTTCTAAGCAATATCCAATGAACCAGCAATGAACCAACAAATGATCCACCCTGGCTCTCGAGGCTTCAACCCTTATATACTCCAAACAAACGTTCCCAGAAACCCGAGAGACATGCAATCGTAAGGACAAGCTACCCATGGCAAGACAGCGGCACGTAACCAAATTACAGCCGCCGCATCGAGCAGTCCCAGTCAAACTCATAATCATCCACCACGCCTGGGAGGTGGACACAAACGCCATTTTGTGTTTTTAAAGAAGCCAAAAATTAAAACTTCTTCCAAGTTCCCGATACAACGATCAGCACTGATAGACCCTGTGAGTAACCACCGCACGGCCGCCTGTGCAACACGAGGTACCAGCCTCTGAAATACACACCAGAGAGCTGTGCAGCATGGGGGCAGACACCTATGAATGGACATTTGAGAGGAATGGGGCTGAGATAGGAAGACCGTGTGTTCAGGGCCAGCCTGGGCAAGCAAGACATGTGGAAGGAAAGAAAGATGGCTGACGTATTGCTCACCGGCAAAGTGCTCATGTGTGTCTTGTAGTGTGTCTAGTCTGGAGGGTTTTCTGGCCTCCATTCCCATCACCACAAAATAATAACAACACCACCAAGACACTACATCTCATTAAAGACCTTATTGCTATTTCAACAGTTTTTTCCATTACTGTCCCTTTGCTGTTTCTGGATCCAGGGTAGCATTTTGTTATTTCTCCTTCCTCTCCTACAGCCCATAATACTTCCACAGTTTTTCCTTGCATTTTATGACTTTGACACTTTTTTTTTTTTTTTAAGAGAGTCAACCAACTATTTGCCAAATGTCTTTCAGTGTGGTTTTGTCTTCTATTTTTCAATATTCTGGAATTTGGTTTTGGTTTTGGAAACAGTCTAAACAAATAAGCCCATCCTGGGCTGGAATTCAATATCCCTCTCTCAGGCTCCCAAGCAGCTAAGAACACACACTCAGCTTCTGGATGCATTTCTGGAAGCTGCATCACGTTGCTCTACAGATGGGGTGGAGACAGAAGCCATGTAGACAAGGAGGTTCTTGCTCACTAGCAACCTGAGGTTCAGGGAGGCGACTGGCCCTGGTGATCTTTGCATGGCAGGATGCCTTTCCAAGGTGCCAATCTGAGGCACTGAGTTGGTTTTAGTTTTGTTTGGGATAGAATCTCACTGTGTAACCCACCCTGGCCTAGAACTCGGTTCAGCTCACAAAGACCTGCCTGCCTCTGCTTCAAGAGTTCCAGGGTTAAATAAAGGCTTGTACCGTCACACCTGGCCGAGCCACCGAGTTTGAATGGGAGCTAGCTGCGGTTAATAACTTCTATGTAAAAGCACATCGATAGAGAACCATTGTTGGAACTCTGGTAGTCCCTTGTTCAATTGTTATCTGAAGACATCATAAGTTAAATTTCAGAATTGAAAATCTGTTGTGGAAATTTATTTTTAGCTATGTATAAAATAATTGTTTTGTGCACTGTTGGGTGAGGTCCGACTTGGGTCTTGGTGATTTGTATTGTCTGCAGGTGTTGGATTTATGTGGGGGATGTTCACGGTCTGCACATGCTATCACTAGAACAACCAGAGAAGTTCTAAATCAATAAAAACACTTGAGCTCAGACGCTCGGGAGTTCCACTGTCGAGTACAGTGCCTGCCATGATGGTGGTTCCCTCTGCTGAGGTCTGGCAGGTCTTGCACATATGAATATGGCTCCATGTCTTCCTTGGTGAGCTGCCACAGCAGCATACTGCTACAAAAATCCATAGGTTTGAACTGCACGCTGTTCAGTACGGTGAGGAAATCATGTCCTGTCCTGCCCTACCCTGCCCTGCTTTGCTCACCTGGAAGGTGAATCATCTCTTTGTGAAGCTCATCCTGTCCTGGCTCTGGGCCCAAAGTATTTTAAGGGCCCAGGGCATGTTACTGGAGGGAAAGGACTTTGTCAATAGAAGCCACTGACTAATTCACAATTTACTGCTGTTTCTTTGTCCCATTAATTGATACATTTGGTTTTTGTTTGTAAGGTTGGATCTCACTGAAACGGGCTAGCTTTGCTTGCGAGCTTTCTGCCGCGGGCTCCTGAGTGCTGGGCTTATGGGCAGTCACACCAGGCAGATACTTTCGGGTCTTCGGCTGATATTCTATTAGTTTTCTAGGGCCACTTGTACCAAAGCATCATAAAATGGGTCCCTAGAAAAACAGACGTTTCAGGCAGGGGAAATGGCTCAGTGGGGAGCACACTCGCCACACAGCACGAGGAGCTGAGTATGAATCCTGGAACCCACGTAAAAGTCGGATGCGCGGATCTATAATCTGCTCCTACAGGGACACGGAGGCAAAGACAGGACGGTCCCTGGGAGGCTGGAAGCCTTGGGAGCTGCTTGGTGTATGAAGCACCGAACCATAAAGAGAACCTGCCCCACAAGGGAGACGGCAAGGGCCGACACCCAAGGCTGGGCCTGACCTCTACACACGTCACGATATACATGCACTGGCGTGCACGCACACTCATGCAAACACAAGAGGACAGAAAGGAAGGAAGATGGGAGGAAGGGGAGGAGGGAGGAATGTTCTTGTCTCATAGCTCATTTCTCCCATGCTCTGGAGGCAGTAAGTCTGAGACCAAGGTGTCAATCAAACCTGCGTTTCCTCTGAAGCCTACAAGGGGAAGGATCCTTCCTCATCCTTTCCAGCTTCTAACCATAGATACTGCCTGGCTTGTGGCAGCGTATCTCCAGTCTTTGTAAAGCCTTTTTCTCAGATTTTTAAAAAAGATGTATTTATTTATGTGTATGAGTGCACAGTCTGCATGCCAGAAGAGGGCATCAGATCCCATTACAGACGGTTGTGAGCCGCCATGTGGTTGCTGGGAATTGAACTCAGGATCCCTGGAAGAGCAGCCAGTGCTCCTAATGGCTGAGCAATCTCTCCAGCCCCCTTCTTAGAGTTCTTCACGCCATTTTCCCGTAGTACTTGTCTGCCTCTGGTCAAATTCACCTTTTTTATTAAGACAGCTATTGCTGTGTCAGAACACCATGAACCCAGGGCGATTTATAAAAAAGAAGGCGTCTGATTGGGCTTGTGGTTTCAGAGGGTTAGCGTTCATGATGGCGGAGCATGGTGACAGGAACAGCTGAGAGCTCACACCTTAATCCACAACCAGGAGGCAAGGAGAGGCACACTGGGAATGTCCCAAGTCTTTGGAAACCTCAAAGTCCATAATGGCACACCTCCTCCAACAAGACCACAACTTCTAATCCTTCCTAAACAGTTCCACCAACCGGGGACCAAGTATTCAAACATAGGATCCTATGAGGGCCATTCTAATGACCTCATTTTCATTTGATTGCCTTTAAAAAACGACAACCTTTCAATAGGTGAATGAGTCCATGTCTGTGCAAATAAACGTGGGCGTCTATGTAAGCCAGAGGCGCCAGATCTCCTAGAGCTGGAGTTACAGGACATGGAAGAGCAGTATAAACTCTTAACTGGTAAGCCATCGCTCCAGCCCCCCCTACTTCCTTCTTTAGAGATAGGGCTTCACTATGTAGCCAAGGCTGCTCTGGAACTCATCACGTAACCTAGGCGGGCTAGCCTCAAACTCGGGTCAGATGCCCTGCATCATTTGATTTAATTACCTAGATCAATCATTTGATTACCTCTGTTAAGACCCTGAATTCAGTAGCCAGGCATGATAGTCTGTGCCTGTAATCAAAGCACTCAGGAGGGTGAGGCAAGAGGCTCAGAAGTTTCAGGTCAGTCTAGGCTACGTGGCAACACCGTGTCTCAAAAAACCAAAACCAAAACCAAAAAACAACAACAGCAAAACCCAAACAAGCAAGCAAACAAAACAGGCTAGAGTGAAGCTCATCAGGCAAAAGTGCCCTTAGAACCCATGATGGAAGGAGAGAGCCGACTCCTGAAAGCTGTCCTCTGACCTCCAAACACGTGCCATGGCTCACCCATGTCCACATGACACACACACACACACTCACACTCAGCCCAGTGTGACCAAGCCTCTCCGGAAACAGGCTTCAGCAGCCAGTTTTATGCCAGGATAGCTGGGGAGCCCGGGGAAACCATATAGCAAGGACGCTTCCTGGAAGCTCCACAGTTTAAAACTTTGCGTTCCAAGCCCTGTTTTCCCCCTATAGAAGTGGAACCACCTCTATACAACCACTTTACCACAGTTTTGCCTCTGATGGTGCTGTATGCCTTTGTAGCAATATGTCTGTCCGTGGAAACTCTCTAGATAAACGGTACCACCAGTCACATGGGTGCATCTTATTTGCTTTATCGTACCCAATACCTACTCTAAAAGTATTGATTGTGTGTTGTGTGTGTGCACATCTCTACTTTGTGCTCATATGATGTTGCTATTGCTCTTTAAAGTAGTTTATACTTGGGGCTGGAGAGATGGCTCAGCAGTTAAGAGCACTGACTGCTCTTCCAGAAGTCCTGAGTTCAACTCCTAGCAACCACGTGGGGGCTCACAACCATCTGTAATAGAGGCTGATGCTCTCTTCTGGCGTGCAGGTGGATATACAGAGCACTCATATAAATAAAATAAATAATTTCTAAAAAGGTAGTTTATACCCAGTGAAAGACCAAAAGACAGCTCAATAATCAGAAAAATCAGTTGCTAGAGTCCAAAAACAAACCATGGCAACAGCCAGACACACTCAGGAGAGACAAGAAGCAAGCATTCATTTCCAGGCTAAGGTGGTGCCACCTTGTGGCCATAGTTTGTAAGCACAGTTTATAATTCATTCCACGCCAGCTCTGAAATTGTTCAATACCTGAGGTAAGTTTTGGGGAGCATTTGTATTATTTATCACTTACACACAGAGCAGATTTTATTAATATGCTTATGTAGTACTATGTCAAAGTCGCACCATTCATAGCTGCATATGATGTCTAGGACCAAAGGCCTGGGACTTAGACTGTGGCTCGTGCCCCAGCAGAGGCATAAAAGCTTTCTAGTCGCTCTCCCGTAGGAGCTGGAAATACACTTCTCTGAGAGCAGTTGAGCCTGAGCGTAAAAGCCCATCAATAAAGAGCAGGTGGCAGTACCACAGCTGGGTAATTTGTCTCTTTGCTCTTCTGCAGGCTATTCGGTGATGATCTATTTGTCCCAGGGAATAGATGATGGCAGGTTTGTCCATATTTTACACTTACGAACCTGCCTGCTCCCCTCTACCCAATGCCGCTCATCCATCTCTGTCCCTGGCTCCTCTCGTTTCATTCCACGAGTGGACAGCGGCCTTGGCAAAGAGTTATGAAGGCGGATTCTAAGAGGGTAGTTTGGGAATGAAATGAAGAGAGGACTGGGAAAGGCTGGGAGGGAAGCTGAGAGCATGTTCCCTGCAGAGGAGGAAGGGCACACTCGGGAGAGAGATGCCCCAGACTTAGGGGTGGGCAGGAAGGGACCTTAGGGAGCAAGGGGGTGGAAGCAAGGGAAGATGGAGGGAGCATGAGACAGGACGAACTGGAGGTGCTGGGGAGCTTGCTTGTAGAAGACAGGGTGAAGGGACTGGGGGTAAAGTTCTTGCTCAGCGTTCTTGTTGCTCTGGGTTCTACCTTCAAGACTGACAAGGGACTGGGGGAAACATTCTGAGCTTGAGGAATTGAGTCCGATACAAATCATTAAGTTGGACCTCTTAACTTAACAAATTTAATTGTAATAACCAGCCTCCAATAGGCCCTGAGCAGTTTTGGATGTTGGCAGTCACACGCTTGGTACTAGGAACTGAACCTAGGGTCTTTGTATCCTAGGTAAGTGTTCTACTGATGAGCTAGATCTTCTGCCTTTTTTTAACTTTTTAGTTTGAATAAAAATGGCCCCCTGGAAGTATTAGGAGGTGTGTCTTTGTTGAAGTAGGTGTGGCTTTGTTGGAAGAAATGTGTCACTTGGGTGGGCTTTGAGGCTTCAGAAGCTCAAGCCAGGCCCAGTGGCTCATGTCTCTTCCTGCTGCCTGCAGATCCGGGTATAGAACTCTCAGCTACCTCTCCAGCACCATGTCTACCTACATTCCACCATGCTTCCCATCCCTGATGATAATGGACTAACCCTCTGAACTGTAAGCTGGCCCCAGTTAAATATTTTTTCCTTTCTAAGAGTTGCTGTGGCCATGGTATCGCTTCACAGCCATAGAAACCCTAACTAAGACAGATACGGTCTCACTAAATTGCCCAAGTTGCCCTTGAACTCATTCTGCAGCCCAGACATTCTGTGCACCTGAGATCCTCCCGACTCAGCCTCCTTGTAGCTGGAATTACAGGCTCAGCTTGTGTACACGCTCTTGTATAGTCCACTCCCACGCTGATCGGGCTTAACGTGTAACAAATAGGATGGGTAGAAATGACGGAGTGCTGCCTGCTTCCGAGTCCTTGGAGGTATCAGCTTACTCCTTTGCTGCTCAGAATGCACTGTCAGGCAAGACCAGGTGCACAGCAGCCGTGCCCCCACCAGCTCTGTCTGTGATAAGCAGCTCAGCAAGCAGGGCGAGAAGGAAGAAGATTCCCGGATGAGGTTGTGCATCCTGGGTAGTAAAGCCATAACTGAGATAACTTCATCCTCCGGTACCTGAGTGGGTTCCTGGGACAAGGGACTTGCTGTGCTAAAACTGACACATTCCCAGGTAAACTGGATTATGTTGGTCGTTCTAACTAGGGTAGAGGTAGGGACGTTGAACCTGGCTCTCTAGCTAGCTGACACATCTCATGGTTCCTATGAGCCTGTTGTCCATTGCTGTAACAAAATTGAGGGTAAGTAATTGAAAAAGCAAAGAAATTTATTTATTGTAGTTCTGAAGGCGGGGGAGTTCAAGGTTGAGGGGCTGCATCTGGAGAGGTCCTCCTTGCTAGGTAAGATTCTACAGAGTCATGCGTCGACAGAGCACCACATAGCAAGAGAAAGTCAAGACAGCCAAACTGGTCTATGTTTCTAGGGATAGAGTCTGGGCTTCACACATGATGTAACTCTAAGCTACACCCTAATCTTACAATACATCCATTGTCATGACTACTAACCTACTTCCTCAATAACCCACTGATCTATTAATCTATGAATTGATTAACCATGTATGAGGTCAGCACCCTCATAATCCCATCACCTTCCAAAGGTTCCATCTCCAGTTTCCATTAATGTATAGCTTTAAGGACTAGGCTTTCAACACAGGAAATCTGGGGGACAAACACTCAAAACATTTCACACGGAATAGGAAGACCTGTCTTTCATCTCTCCTAGTCAAGAGTGGAATGTTCCAGAGCCAACTTATTTCAGCTTCCTGTCCAGCCCCAGCTGAGGTTGGGGAAGGAGGGAAAAATCCTTCTTAGAAATGCAAAGATCGCCAGGCTTTGGTGATGCACACCTTTGGTCCTAGCACACAGTCAGGGAGGCAGAGGCAGGTGGATCTCTATGAGTTCAAGGCCAGCCTGGTCTACAGAGCAAGTTGCAGGACAGCCAGAGCTATATATATGGTAAGACCCTGTCTCAAAAATAAATAAATAAATAAATAAATAAATAAATAAATAAATAAATGCAAAGATCAATAAGAAAAGCAGCAAGTTGCCCCTTCTTCTATTCCATTCCTCTTTCCCTTCCCCTACTTCCTTCTCCTCCTCCCCCACCTCAGCAAAAGACTGAGGCATTCAGAAACTGCAGGCTTCCTGCCAAGTGCAGTGGCTCATGCTGTCAGATCAGTACTTGGGAGGGGGAGGCAAGAAGATTACTGGAGTCCAAACCAGTCTGGAATACAGAGTGAGACCTTGTCTCATGAAGCAAAATGAAAAGAGATGAAATCCTGGGGTCTGGTGAGGTTGTTCCCTTGGGCCAGCAAAATCGGCACCTCCTGCCCAGGGGCTCGATTCCCAAGAGCCTTTATTGGTTACACGGCCAGAAGGCACCAGAAGGGTCACCAAGACAACCCATTTGGACGTTTTCTTAAAGAGGATCCCTTGTAGAAACACCGCTGCTGCTAAACTCCTCCCCTGGACTGCTTTCTGATTGGATTGTGCTTTCTTTCTGAAAGTTCTGCGTGGATTCTGCAATGGTGTGCTCAACCAGTTGTGGGTTGGAAACATTTGGGAGAAAGATATCTGTGTGCTGAACGTGTACAGATGTTTTTCTTGCTATTGTTCCCAATGTAGTATAGCAACTATTTATAGAGATTTCACCGTGTCTTAAATCTGAGTAATCTAAAGACAGCAACTGAGCTAGTGGTGTAGGCCTGTAATCTCAGGTATTTGTGAAGTTTAGGCAAAAGAATTGCAAGTTCAAATCCAGGCAGGGCAACTTAATGAGAACTTGTCTCAGGAAAAAAGGGGGGGGGGCAAGGCTGGGCATGGTGGCACACACCTTCAATTCCAGCATGTGGAAGGCAGAGGCAGGTGGATCCCTGTGGGTTCAAAGCCAGCCTGGTCTCCATAGTGAGTTCTGTGCTAGCTAGGGATACATAGGGAGACTCTGTCTCAGAGAGAGAGAGAGAGAGGGAGGGGGAGAGATTTTATTTATCTATCTGTCAATCTGTCTCTCTCTCTCTCTCCCTCTCTCTCTCTCTGTTCCCCCCCTCTGTTTCCCTCTCTCTCTCTCTCTCTATCTCTGTGTGTGTACCTGCATGAGCTTAGTGCATCACGTGTGTGCAAGTGTTCATGGAAGTCAGAAGAGGTCAGGTCCGTTGGAGCTGGAGCTACCGTACTTGTGAGAAGCTGAATGCGTGAGCTGGAAACGGAATCCTAGGTCCTCTGCAAGAGCTAAGTTGTCTCTCCAGCCTCTTGATTCTTTTTCTCTTTTAATTTTTTAATGGCTTATTCATTTTTATTTTATGTGCATTTGTGTTTTGCCTGTATGTATGTCTGTTGCGAGGGTGTTGGATCCCCTGGAGCTGGAGTCACAGATAGTTGTGAGCTGCCATGTGGGTGCTGGGAATTGAACCTGGGTCCTCTCCACCAACCAGTGCTCTTACCTGCTGAGTTATCTCTCCAGCCAAAAAAAGTGTTCTTTTGCGGTTGTTTTGTTTGTGTGTGTGTGTGTGTGTGTGTGTTTTGTTTTTTTATTTTTTGAGACAGGGTTTCTCTGTCATAACTCTGGCTGTCCTGGAACTTGCTTTGTAGACCAGGCTGGCCTCAAACTCAGAGATCCATCTGCCTTGCCTCCCCAGTTCTGGGATTAAAGGCCTGTGCCACCATGCCTGTCTTGCTTCTTGCTTCTTAAAGGAAGACCAGCTCCCACCACATGACAACAGCAATGTCTCCATTTGGTAATCCTCCATGCAACTGTCTGGGTTTCTCCTGAATGGCAGTGGACTGGGGACCCTGTGGACATCACACTGACTTCTAAATGAAGAGACTATTCTCTCTCCAGGTCCAGTTGTGTCTCTGACGCCCTTTGTGTGCTTTGCTTTGCTCACACAGAGCATGAACTGCAGGCTGGCAGCTGCTATCGTAGCTACAGTCCTCAACTTGGATTTCTCACTGCCTTTGCTTAGATAGTCCCACCTGCTGTGACAACTGATTCTGGTTTGGGTTTATTATATTGATACATAGTTTCCTTTGTAAACAAATTACACAACATAATTTGTGTTCATTGTAGCATCTTAGGAAAACTCAAGGGGAGGGCTGGAGAGACAGATCAGTGTTAAGTGCACTGGTTGCTCTTGCAAAGGACCTCAGTTTGATTCCAAGCACCCTCATTACGGCTCATAACCATCTGTAACTCCAGTTCCAGGGGACCCGATGCCTCTTCTCACCTCCTCAGGCACTGCATACATGTGATGCACATACCTATATTCAGGTGTATACACAAAAACATAAAATTAAATAAAAAAAACACACACACGCACAATTAAAATGAAATAAATCTTTTTTTAAAAAAATGTCGGAGAGTTTGTCTTTTGATGAGATAATCACTGGCTGTTGATGCCTTGAACGTAAGGTGTGGGCAGAGCACTTGCCTAGCCACATGTGAGGCCCTGTGTTCCACCCCCACAACCAAGTAGGAAGGGATCACAGACACACATAACTTGTACACAATTCCGGGGGTAGACAGGACTTCTTTAGTTTGCCCACGGAATGCCCAGGTCTCATTGATCGATGCCGGCATTTACCGAGGTGAATTCTGAGGTACAGAGCTGGGAAAGGGTAGTTCAAGGGAACAGAGCCAATTAGCTGCAGAACTTCAATAGCTCAGAGGGTGTGGACACGAACCGTGCCGCTGTGGACTTGGGGGACTCCCACCTGGCTGTGCTCCAAAGGCAGGCTGACCGGCGAGGGCGTGGCTTTCTCTAGCCCCGCCCCTCCACTGGGCTGGGGCGTGGCCTTCCTCGACCTGCTCGGGTCCAACATGGCTCCGCGGCTGTGCATCATCTCTGCAGCGGCACGGCGGCTGCTGGGGAAGCCGGGACCCCGCGCTGGGGACCTCGCGGCCGCGGCTGCTGTGCGGTGAGGGGCCGACCGCGTGCCCGGAACAGGGGCAGGGGAGGGGGCTGGGATGAGGAGCGGAGACTATTGGGTTTGGAATTCAGGGGTTAGAGGAGATGCCAGGATGTAGGCCTGAGGAGTCTGAGAAGGAATGGGGGAGGCGGAAAGGTATGGGTAGGGTTTTGTGTTTTAAACAGGTTCACACTACATGCGACTCGAACTCGGGATCCTCCTAGATGTTACTGGCGTGCACCCCCGTGCCTAGCTGGGCAGGTTCTTTGTCCTGTTAGGGACCTGGGTCTGGGCTGAGAATAAAAAATGAGGTGGGTGGGAGGGACGGGTCTTGAGCTCTGGGCGGGGGGGAGGACAGCGGTAGCAGCCCTGGTGTCGGGCCTTTGTGATTTAGCACGCGCTGGGGGCTTCAGGACCGGGCAGCTCCTCTCTGAGGAAGTTCTTAGCAAGGTTGAGAAACCACTGTTTCAGAAGGAAGGGGAGGAGGACTGAGGTACACTGGGAATCCCAAAGTGTTTTCCTCGTCCTGCATTGTACAGGTGGGTCAGCAGGAGCGGGTGAGAGTTGTTCAAGGTCAGTGTCCGTGCATGCGGAGGCAGCTCTGGATGGAGGACCCAGGCAGGTCTCATGATGTACCCTGCCCTTTGCACCACCGTTGGTGGCCTGGTAGGAAAGAGGCTCAGCTCTGGCTTTGGAGGGCTTGGCTTCCCCTGACTGGCTCTGCGCGGCTCCTCCCTCCTCCATGCAGGCTCCTCCCTCCTCCATGCAATGCCCGGGGTTACCCCCATCGCTGCACTTGCCACTCTGAGCACCTCTGACCCTGTGCTAACCTGTCTCCCTAATCGTTCTCCAGCCCCACACCCTCACAGGGTTGAGGACAGGGTATGTGCAAAGAACATTAGCTAAAGAAGTGAGAACGCCTGTCCTCACACCTGTGGAAAGGAGTCTGCGTGTCCCCCGTCCCGTCACCCCCCAACCCCCAAGCATGTTACATCACTGTGCACTGGGACTTTTGGACACGTGCCCTTCCCCTCTGTGCTGGATAACAAGGGAGAAGCCGACTTTGGGAAATGAGTACCTTGTAAACTCAGCCTTTTGTGGAGGGATGACCTTGGGTAGGGGCAGGAAACAGGATGTGTCTGATTGGATTGTTTGGTGTTGCTAGGAAAAGAGTCCAGGAGCTCAGGTGTGCTAGGCTAGTCCTCTCTACCATTTATACCGTATCTCTAGCCCTCATTGGATTTGAGAATTAAAGAGGCCATGCTGGCGTTACCCTCGCCCAAGCCTACGACTCAAGCAATTTCTGTCATTGTGAGAGTTGCGCATCCAGGAAAATAATCGTTTGTTACATTAAACAATTATTCTGAACCTGGTGGTGTTGGCACGCCTTTAATTCCAGCACTTAAGAGGCAGAGGCAGGAGGATCTTTGAGTTAAAGCTATCGAGGTCTATCCAGCTCCAGGACTACATAGAGAGACCATGTCTCAAAAAACAAACAAACCCCCCCCCAAACAAACATTACTTTGAGGGCTAGAGAGGTGGCTCAGCACTTAAGAGCACTGGCTGCTTTTTTAGAGTACCCGGGTGACACCCGGTATACAGCTGTTTGTAACTCCACTTCCAAGGGATTTGATGCACAGTTCTGGCCTTCGAAGGCATCAGGTGTGTAAGAGGTGCCCAGACACACATGCAGGCAAAACACCCACACATAACAATTTATAAATTATTATGTATTATTGTTATTTTTTCAAAACAGAGTTTCTCTGTGTAGACCTGGCTGTCCTGGAGCTCACTCTAGACCAGGCTGGCCTTGAACTCACAGATACCCACCTGCCTCTGCCTTCTGAGCGCTGGGATTAAAGGCGTGCGCCACTGCTGCCTGGCTTAAAAATTATTTTATGTACACTTGCAAGAGAACCCTTGTATTCGGTGTGTGAGTTTTTGTGTCTGTCTGTGTGTGTATGTCCTTACTATGGCACACGTGTGGACATCACCACATGGTTCCCAGGCATTGAGCTCAGGTTGTCAGGCTTGGCAGCAGGTATGTTTGCATCTCACTGGCCCAAGATCACTATTTTTTCTTTAGATAAATTTACTTTTATTTATGTGCATGTAGGGGAGAGAGAGAACGGGAATTGAGCTGCCCACTGATTGCTTCCCTCCCTGAGCATGGCTAACCTATTGGCTGTGCCAGCTCAGCCTCTGGGAAGGAAAGCACAGGGCGTGGACCAACGCGTCCTGTCGGGTCCCAGATCGGAGGACTAAGACCTTAATGAGAGCGAATCAGACTCATGCCATCAGAGGAGCATCTCTCATTTATTAAAGCGAGGGTGGTTATATATAGGGCCACAAGCAGGGGCGGGGCTTTGGTGCCTAGGTTGGGATCCATTGGCTAAGACAAGGATACTGGAGTAGCCCCATTTGCATGTGGAGCTCAAGTCTAAGCATCGAGGTCCTGCAAGGGTGCCTTCTGCATGAGGTGTGGTCCCACAGGGAAGAGAGGAAGGCACCGTATCAGTAAATGGACTCATCCCTAGGCTTCCAGCTACAGCGCAGATAAGCACCAACCAAGCCGCATTCCTTTGTTTCTGGAAAGCAGGCAATATTTAATATTTGGCTGGGTTCTGGCCAGGGCTAAGGAGGAGCAGCAGAACACCTTCCATTTTCAAACCCTAGGGGCAATTATGGGTTCAAAAGCCAGCTTCGACCCACTCTTAGTCCTTGGACAGCCCCACACCTGAGACCATCCCTGCTTGCTGAGCTTCAGCCTGCTCCCTTTCTTTCTAGAGTCACTCATGGGGGAGCAGTAATACTTTCAGAATCAGAGTTTTGGGGTGAAGAGATCGCATGGCAAGCACTTTACTTGAGCCGGATGCTGGCCCCTCACTGTTTTAAAAATGTACTGTCAGACGAAGGATGGATATGGTTAAAACACGTTGGACAAGATCTTTGAAGAACTAACAAAAATTTTAAAAAGCACTGTGTGGATTAGCTTTTAGTATGTAGTAGGTATGTAGTAGCTGCTCAATAAACAGTGCTCATTAGCCAGGCCTAATGGTACATGCCTGTATTCCTAGCACTGGTAGACTGAGGCATGGGGATCATGAATTAGAAGCTAGCCTGGGACATATAGCGAGACCCCTTTGGAGGAAAGAAATAAACAGAAAGAAGTTCTTGTTACTTGTACGCTAATCTTGTCAACAGAACTTAAGTGAGTTATGTTGGTTTTGTTTGTGGGTTTATGTGACCGTGGAGATTGAACACGGGACCTCACGTATACTAGGGGAGCACTCTACCTCTGAGCTATATCCCTAGACCCGAACCTTAGTTCTTATAGCTGAAAACACCTCTCTCACAAGAAGCCGAAATGTGGCCCCTTTCTAAAGTCGGCCAGCTCACATTAAGATGTTTCAGGGCTGAGCTTCCCAGTCTAGAAAGTTCTAAGGTTCTAGCTGTTGATGTGGAGAGGCATCGGACGTTGATTTCCATTGGCAGGGTGAATATGACATCCAAGGAGATGGAAATGCTCTCGTCTCTGTCAAATGATAATTGAGCCGTCGTGTCAAGTGTTGTGCTGGGTCGTGTGGGGAACAGAAGGACAGTCTGCGACTTGCTGATAGCTGTGGGAAAAGCAAAGCTGTCTGAACTAACCAAAGAGTGGAGGGGAAGGGGCTGGACTGGTCTGGCTGGGGTGGGTGTCACTTTTTGATTCTTCTCAGGACTGGGGTTGAACCTGGGGCCTTGTGAGTGCTAGGCAAGCGTTCCACGACTGTACCGTATCCCTAGCTCGCTAACATGTATTTTGAGACCTAGTCTCACGAAGCTGCTCAGGCTGGCCTCGAACTCAGTTCGTAGCTCAGGCCTAAGGTGAACTTGGGATCATCCTGTTTCAGCCCTCTGAGTCCTGGGGATCACAAGCGGGTGCTAGCTATATAGGCATTTGTTATTTATTTGGTTAAGTTTTTTTTTTTTTAAAGAGATTAAAACAATTATTTGCCTTATTTAGATGTTTGTTTGCATGAGTTTATGTGAACCATATTTATGCAGGAGCCTGCTAAGGCCAGCTCTGGAGTTGAAACTGGAGTTGCAGGCTGTTATGAGATGCCTGATAGGTACTAGGAAACAAACTCAGTTCTGCTGCAAGAGCAGTAATTGCTCTTAACTGCTGAGCCATCTCTCCAGCCCTTGTTTTGTGCTTTTGATACAGGGTCTAACTCTGGAATACTGGCTGGCCTGGAGCTTTCTCTATAGACCTCACAAAGATCTACTAGCCTCTGCCTCCCCAGTGCTGGGATTAATCACCACCTCAGTGGTGATGGCACAGGCCAGAGGCAGAGGCAGGCAGATCTCTGCGAGTTCAAGGTCAGTCTAGTCTATAGAGTGAGTTCCAGGACAGCCAGAGTTATCTGAGTGTGGGTGTGTGGGTGTGTGCATGTGAGCATGGGCTAGGTAGCCCAGAGGAGCACGTCAGAGTTCCTGGAGCTGGAGGGGGTTGTGAGCTACCAGACATGGGTGCTGGGAACAGAACTCAGGTCTCCCACAAGAGCAGTAAGTGCTCTTAACTACTGAGCCATCTCTCTAGTCCCATTAGTGATTGTTTTGTTTGGGGGACACGGTTTCCATATGTAGCCCTGGCTGTCTTGGAACTTGCTATGTAGACCAGGCTAGCCTCTTAACTCACAAAGGTTGGGACTGAAGGTGTATACCATGATGCCGGCATCCTTAGTTTTTTTGGAGACAAGGTCTCATAGCCCAAACTCGCTATGTGACCTTGAACTATGTAGGCATGCTTCACCTAACTTGGCCTGGGTAGGCTTTTAAAAACTCTGATTGGGGTTGGAGAGGTGGTGTGGTAGTTAATGGTGCTAACTGTGTACCCATGAGGCCTGATTTGGATTCCAGGACCCATGTGACAAGCTGGGTATGGTCTCATGTGCCTGTAGCCCCAGTACTATAATGGACAGACAGGAAGATCACTGGGCCTTGCTGGCTGCCAGGCTAGGGGGAAAGAGGCAGAGGGTGGGGGAGGCAAGCTCCCAGTTCAAGGAGAGACCCGGTCCCAAAAGTATACAGGAGGAACCAGAGGCCCTTTGCTTGTGTGCACAGATGTGTGCACAAACTCACACTCACACTCTAAGATGCAGATTGTAGCCATGCACTCCTAGGCAGGAGGATCACCAGAGTGAAGCCAGCCTGTACTGTCTAGGGAGTTCCAGGCTAGCCTAGGCTGACCCCTCACCCCCACAAAAAGTGAAATTACTGGGCCCACCACATAATCCCACCCCCAGAGCTTTTTTGCCATACTCTGGGTTGGAGCCTGAGGTTTTTGAATGAGTTCTTGGGCCGTTGCTGATAGCACTGTGGGCATCAAGTACCCAAATGACATAAAAAACTAATGCTTTCCGGTTGGGGACACGGCTCAGTCTGTAACGTGCTTGCCGTGTGAACATGAGAACTTGGGTTCAGATCTTCAGCATCCATGTAAAAATCCAGGTGTGATGTGTCCATGAAACTCTTAGTGCCTGGAGACAGAGACGCAAGGCTCCCTAAGTCTGCCGACAACTGCCTCGCATCAGTGAGCTCTGGGGTTAGTAAGAGACACTGTTGTGAAGACATTAAGTTGGAGAGCAGCAGAGGAAGATGCGGGACACTAGTCTCCAGCTCCTATGCCTGCACGCACATACATGACGCTTTGAAGAACAGGGTGCAGGTCAGAGGTGGAGCGCTCGCCTGGAATATGCCAGGCCCTGGGTTCTGTTGCAGCACTACAGGAAACAAAAGTGATTTTCAAAGATTAAGAAAGGCGGGAAATGGTAACGAGGAGGTCCATTAGGACGTTAGAAGGAGTGGTGTTAACTGAAATGTTTGCATCTAAGCCCCAGGAACCAAGGAGGTCCATTAGAAGTAGCCATGTTAGCTGGACTGCCATGCTGGACCTCCATACTCCGTCCCCTAATTTATACAGGAGAAGCTAAGCTAGTGTTGGAACCTGGGTTTGTCCCAGTGATGTGGACAGGGTCTCTAGTCGCTCGAGCACTGATTCCGCTGTGGTCGTTGGAGTGGAAAGGCCCCTGAGTCTGGGTCCCTTTAACTCCCTTTAACCATTTTCTTTTCTTTCTTTTTCACCTACGCCCCATTTCATTCCCATTCATTTATTTCGCAAACATGGATTGAGTGTGTGCTCTGTTCCAGCCTCACTCCAGTTACTGGAGACACAACAGAACATGCCAGGTCCCCACCCTTGTGAGGCTGCATCTCCTGGGGAGACAGACAGTAAATAAAGTGTAACAATCAAACAAACAAAAAGAAGTCTTTTTGGTTCTGTTAAATTTTTTCCCCAGCGCTGGAGATGAAACCCAGGGTGTCATGCACACTAGGCTGTCAAACCTTCTCCCATGGGTCTGTTTCCCTGGCTCAGGCAGGCTTTAGGTGTTCCTGTAGAACAAAGCAAGGGAGCAGAGTAGAGAGACTGGGCGGCCCAAGGGTAGGAGAGCATCAGAAATTCACTGGAAAGATGGCTCAGTGGTTAGGAGCACTGGCTGCTGTTGCAGAGGACCTGAGTTCAGGTCCCAGGACCCACACAGTGACTTCCAACCATCTGTGACTCCAGTTCCTGGAGATCCAATGCTCTCTTCTGGCACCCATGCGGTGCGCATACATGCGTTCAGGTAAACACTCATGCACATTAAATAAAAGAAAATTTAAAATGTGCACTTGAAGGTGTTGGCTTCAAATCGAGACTCCCCTTGGATCTGACAAGGCCCTTATTACATTTTCACACATATACAAGATCTTCCTAGGATTGGAGAGATGGCTTAGCAGTTAGGAGCACTGGCTGCTCTTACAGAGAACCAGGGTTTAATTTTCAGTACCCACGCAGAGGCTCTCCACTGTCCTTAACTCCAGTTCCAGGGGATCCGGTGTCTTCTGGCACAGAAGTGGCGCACAGACATACATGCAGGCAAGACATCCATATACATAAAATAAAAAATAAAAGACCTAGCTGGATAGGCTGCCATGTCTTGCTTACTCAGTGTGGCAGAAATAGACCTGCAGGCAGAGTTAGAATGGCAGGAAGAGATGGAGGGCATCGAGGCCTTCCCTCCCCATATTTGAAGCCCCGGGCTTGCTCTTCAGGACTGGCCACTGGATATTTATCTTGGCCCCTGCTGACGTTAATGAGTTACTGAGAGCCTAGCTCTGGAGCAAAGGTCTCTGTGGGCAGGCAAAATAGAGCCACTTTCCTCCCTGTCACTACCTCCTCCTGGGGAAGCAGCCCCTATCCATTCAGAGCAAAGGTCATGCCCTTCAGTGACCCCCTGAGATGTCAGGCAAAATGCTCTGCTCTCTAGTTTCCCCTATGACCTTGGCAAGTCCCTTAGACAGGGAACGTCTACTTTACCCTGAAGGTGACAGTAGTAGAACCCACACTCCATAGTGTTGTGTTGCTTCAGGGAGTTCCTGCAGTGCAGTTCACAGAGGCTCAGCGGTGCCCTAAGTACACGCATGTCCCCCTAATAAAGCTTGTCCTTTTGCTGTCTGTAATTAAACACATGCGCAGTGACTGCAAGGGCCTATGAGTTCAGAAGTGCTGAAGCGTTATAAAAATTTAAATCTGCCAGGCTGTGGTGGCTTACCCCTTTAATCCCAGCACTTGGGAGGCAGAGGCAGGCAGATCTCTGAGTTAGAGGCCAGCCTGGTCTACAGAACAAGTCCTAGGACAGCCAGTACTACACAGAGAAACCCTGTCTCAAAAAAACAAAAACTAAAATAAAATCTAACTGTTGATGTCTTCCCTGTCCCAGGTAAGCAGCACAGATTCCTCATTTGCTCCTGATTACTTCCCTTGTTGGGACTAGTCACGTGACAAGAAGCAGCTTAATGGGGAGGGGCCTCTAAGTGTCCACCACGACGTCAGCCAGAGCCTGGGGTGGCTGGTCCTCTTGAGTCTGCAGTCAGGAAGCAGAGAAAGAGGAATTCAAGTACTCACCAGGCTTTCCTCCTCTGTCCCCTCTCGTATACAGTCTAGATCTCCAGCTACTTTAGGGGTGGTCTTAAAGGAAGCATGAGTTCCCAGAGAGGAAAGTCACGCCACTGAAAGGGAATGGACCTCCTTTTTATAATAGTTAAGGGGTATGCTATTTGGTTTTACCCTTGTGAGACTCTTGTCCAGGCTCATATTTGAGGCCCTCTCATTATCTTCTTTCTGTGACGTAAGTTTTCTTTCTTTTTTTAAATTTTTTTAAAATTCGATTTTATTTTATGTGCATTGCTGTGAGGGTGTCGGATCTCCTGGAACTGGAGTTACAGACAGTTCTGAGCTGCCACATGGTGCTGGGAATTGAACCCTGGTCCTCTGGAAGCAGCCAGTGCTCTTAACCACTGACCCACCTCTCCAGTTTAAGTTGTGTTTCTTGAACTGGCTATTTGTGTAAGCTGCCATGAGTCCTTAGAGGTTAGTTCCAGATGTTTGTGTAGGATATGGATCTGAGTTGGTGAGATGGCTCAGTGGTTAAGAACACTGACTGCTTTCCCAGAGGACCTAGGGTCACTTCCTTGAAACCACATTTTGGTTCAGGACCATGGGTACAGAGTGCACATAATACAGTTACATGCTGGCAAAACACTTATACACATGTAAAAAATAACCTTAAAAAAAGATATCATAGATCATGCCAGATTGTTAAAATGGAGATTTTGCTTTTATTTTGGGTCTTCTTTTTCCCTCTGCATTCCCAAAACAGCTGAGCCAAGTCAAGTCAAGGGATGAAGATCTCCCTTCTGCTCCACAGATCTAAGTAGGGGCATCGCAGGCCCTGGGTGGAGCTGCTGATTTACTTATAGGATCAGAGGGCTGTAAGGCTTAGCAGGCTCCAGAAGTGGTTTTTTTGGAAAGGGGGAGGAGTGGCAATTTCAAGAGGTGGAGGGTCAGACTGTGCATCATTTGGAAATTAAAAGGTCTTCAGAGGTGAGAGACAGGGGTTGATGTCAGTGGTGATGGCTGATATCCCTGGAGACTATATAACTTGGAGTAGTGACATACCCTGGAAGATAGTAATTGTACCAGAGAGTTAAGTAAGCATGTGTCAAAAAAGGAAGGTGAGGATTATGCTAATGAGCAGGGCCAGGAATGACAGTAGCCAGGAAAGCCTGCCTCTCCATTGAGAGCCATCCTTTGGAGGTGGTCTTTCAGATCTGATGTCTTGTAGCTTTTGACTTCATGTACTAGCCCTGATGAATAGGTTTAGCTGCAATACTCTCCCAGGGTCAGGTAGATACCCCTTTGAGTTACCATAAGTAGGTCAAAGGCATGACACTGGTGCATTACTGAAGCACCTTGGTCCTCCAAGACTGATGAGAGCTTAAGCCTAAGCTTAAGCAGCCAATCAAGTCTACATCTCCCGGTACCTGGTACCTGGTACCTGCTCCTGCGGTAATGCCCAGTCCTGATAGGAAGGGTTTCAGGTGGACAGCTCTCCTAGGTCAAGAGACACCCCCTAAAAGAGACGCAAGAAGACATGGTTGTTAGGAGCAGTGAAGACAGGAGCCAGTCCAATAGGCCTGAAGGTGGGCTTTAGTTCCACATAGAAGAACCACCTTGAGTTCAGGCACACGATGGTGTTTGATAGAAAGTAAATGGTTAGTTATTCCAGGAAAGGAGGAAGCTGAGGGGTGAAAGAAATAGAGCCTACGGCTGTTTAAGGAGGTGTTGAGGGGCTGAAGCTGTTTTCCCAATACATCTAGACCCCGTGTCGGGGGTCTATCAGGATGGCTGTAGAACAGGGGAATTTAAAGGCCTTTTGCGAGCAGGTACATGCAGTCCTGCCAGAGAGACATGCTGGGATGAGCAGATGGTCAGGTGTGACTGAATTGAGAGTTTTTCTAGGGTTTTACCAGGCAGCCCAAAGAGTAAACCAGATTCTGTGACCTCTGAAGCCATGTTCCGCCAACACCTGTGAGCCGGGTGGTCTGGGGTGGGGTGTCGTAAGGAGGCTCAGGGTGAGGATCTGGCTGTAAGTTTTGTAAGTCTTGGAGTTTGTACAAGAGTGATATGCTTTGACTTGAGAGTGTCAAGTACTTGAGGGAGTGTCTAAGCAGGCATGCTCCGTCCCAGGGTTAATTTGGAGGCCCTTCCAGCCGTAGGAACATCACTGTCCCACCACCGGGTCTAACGGCTTAGAAAGGCCGTTAGGGGTTGCGCTCTCAGGGCTCCCAGGATTTGAGTTCAGAATCCCCAGTGCTGTTCTTTATTCATGTGGATACGGAGCACTGGCTTGGTGAGAAAAGCCCTGTGGGACATTGGAATAAAGTAGGAGCTTGCAAAATTACAATCCGAGAACCCAGAAAGGCAAAAGAGAGCATCTTGGCTCCTCGTGGGAGCAGAGAGATTGCCTGCCTTAGGAAACCCAGGGTCTTTGTTATCACGAGGTCCCACCTAGTGGGCATCAGGCAAGGAGGGTTTGGGGGTCCATCCTCTTAGCAGTAGACCATGGTTGTGTGGCTAGAGAGGAGAACCCCTGGGAAGGGGATGAAGGAGGCAGAGATGCTGGAGAGAGGCGGGAGGCACAACCTCTCCTGGCCTCTTAGGCCCTACAAGGCTTACCGACACAGACACAGACCGGGCAGCTGGGATCTCTCTAGAAGGCTGCCCAGATGAAAGCATTTCCCTCTCCGTAGCTGCCGTGGGAGTCCATGGCCCTGTTTCCACAAATGTAGGTCATCAGGCTTAGGGAGGGAGACACCTGGGCCGGGGAGTTGCTGGGGCTTTGTGCCTCCACGTGGCCCCCTCAACCGTTCTTTCCCACAGCTCCTATTCCAAGGACAGTGAAGGCAGCTGGTTCCGGTCCCTCTTTGTCCACAAGGTGGACCCTCGGAAGGACGCCCACTCCACCCTGCTGTCCAAGAAGGAGACGAGTAATCTCTACAAGATCCAGTGTGAGTGGCAGCCAACTGGCTAGTTGCACCCTCAGGCTAGCTGAACCCTTGGGCTTTTTGGGGGGTGGGGGTGGGGCTGAGCTATGTACTTGAGCCTGAGGATGAGAGGAGGGATGTCCCATGCTATCCATGCTATCCCTATCTGGGGCCTGCTCACTCGTACACCCCCCCTCCCCCGACGTGGGTCGGGATTACATAGGCTTCACCTTCTGCTCTGTCTTGTGTTGCAGTTCACAATGTGAAGCCCGAATTTCTGGATGCCTACAACAGTCTGACGTGAGTGTCCCCCTCTACTGTTCCCAGCCACTGCTGGATGTCATGGGTAGGGGCCCTCTTCCCCCTCCTATCAAAACAAAACCTCTTAGAACGTCCTCTGCCTCATTCTGCCAAAATCAAGGAGTGTAGATTCTAGAGCGAGAAGCCCTAAGGATATCTTCCCCACCCATGCTTCTTAGAGAGGAGGAGCAGGCTCAGCCCTGGGGCCCGAATTGGAACCTTTAACTCGGGGCCCTTGGTGGCCAGTGCAAGCCCTGACCCTGCCTGTGCCCTCCCACAGGGAGGCAGTGCTGCCCAAGCTGCACCTGGATGAGGACTACCCCTGCTCGCTTGTGGGCAACTGGAACACATGGTACGGGGAGCAGGACCAGGCAGGTGAGGTCCCCTCGTCTCCACCCAGCCCGGGTCTCCCGTGGCTCTCAGGTCTCCCCTCTGCAGCATCTCAGGGGGTCTGGGGAAGCGCTTTTCTTCCTGGATGCATACCTCATTGCCCCACTCAGACACCTGTGTGGTTCCCCAGTGCTCTCAGTGGCCCACGAGGCCTGTGAGTCCCTCCTCGCCCAGCCGCCAGCCCTCCTCAGCACATCTGCGTGCTGTGCTGCCCTGCCCGTGGCTTGTCCGCTCCCGACAGAACAGCTCTGCTCTCTGGTTACACGTGGCCAGCCGGAAGCATTTTTTTCCTCTCTTGCCTACTTTACTTGGTTTAACTTATCTGGTTTTTTGTTGTTGTTTTTAATTTTGTTTGAGATGGCGTTTTACTGTATCATCCAGGCTGGCCTCTGTCATGTACTCTTCCTGCCTCAGCCTCCTGAGGACAGAAATGGTTTGATCGCTTGGCTTTGGCTTTTTCAAGACAGGGTTTCTCTGTGTAGCCCTGGCTGTCCTCGAACTCGCTCTGTAGACCAGGCTGGCCTCAAATGCAGAGATCCGCCTGCCTCTGCCTCCCAAGTGCTGGGATTAAATGCATGTGTAATCACTCTTGGCTTGTTTGCTTGTTGTTTAAAGTTATTTTAAAAAATTTATTCATTTATTGCATGTGCGGGGGGGGTGTGTGTGTGAAGGTGTACAAGTGGCATGCCTGTGGAGGTCAGTGGACAGTGGTTCTGTCCTCACCTTGTGGAGGCAGGGGTCTCCTTTGGTTCTGCTGCACTGTGTGCACTCCAGCTAGATAACAGGTGGACGCCTCTGCACTGGCCTTTCCCGTGGGTTCCGGGGATTCAGCTCAGGCTGTCAGGCTTGTGTAGCAAGAGCGTTTGCCTCCCAAGCGACCTTCCCAGCCCTCACATGTCTTACTGTTTTATATTTTGGTGTAGATCAAAATATAGCGTCCTTCTGAAAGACTGGATTCTCTGCACTTGCTGGTCAGGCACTGTCCTTGCTGGTCAGGCACTGTCCTTGCTGGGTCAGGCACTGTCCTTGCTGGTCAGGCACTGTCCTTGCTGGGTCAGGCACTGTCCTTGCTGGTCAGGCACTGTCCTTGCTGGGTCAGGCACTGTCCTTGCTGGGTCAGGCACAGTCCCTGGTTCTCTGGCCTCCACTATTCACCTCTTCATTCCCTGACTATGCACCCCTGTAGCTGCCAACATACTTGCCTACCTTCTTATATAAGTAGTGAGTTCTGGGGGTCAGGGCCTATATCTCTTTGTAATACTGAATACCAAATGCAAATATTTCCTCTCTTTAAAAAATTCATTCTATGGGGGCTAGAGAGATGGCTCAGAGGCTAAAAGCACTGTATGTTCTGAGGACTCAGGTTCCATCCCCAGCCTCTGCATGGTAGCTGGCAGCTGTCTGTACCTTGAGTTACAGGGGAATCTCGCCCTCTTCTGGCCTCCACAGGCACTACATGCACCTGGTGCACAGACGTACATGTGAGCCAAACACTACAGCCATGCAATTAAAAAGTAAATATTCCTCAAAAAATGTTTTTTAAAAAATTTGTCCTGGAGCCTGGAGTGGTAGCTCAGTAGATAAGAGTACTTGTTGTACTTGCAAGAGAACCTGATTCAATTTCTGGCCTCCATATGGTAGCTCCTAACCATCCACAGTTCCAGTTCCAGGGAATCCATGCAGTCTTCTGACCTCATGGAAAGCAGGCCCATAGGTGGTGCACATACATGCATACAGGAAAGTCCTCATACACATAAAATTATTCTTGAAAAATGTGACATGTATCAAGTACCCACTGATAGGTCTGCCTGGCTTATTGGTAGACAGCTATAAACATTTCCAGTATGGCAGAGTATTGGTTTGGATGGTCTAGGTAGAGACCATATATGCCTATATAAGCACAGCCATTGTAGACAATCCTCTCAGCTTCCCTTGCAGACTCCCACAACAGGAACAAGCCAACCTGTTTCAGTCCTGATAAATATGTTTTAAAAAAGAAGAAAACAACAAAAAATGAAACAAAAAACAACCCAAAAAAACCCGTGAGCCTAGCATTATGACACACACTTGTAATTCCAGTACTTGGGAAGTAGAGGCAGGAGGATCACCATAAGTTCAGGGCCAGTTTGATTTATATACCAAGTTCGGGCCAGTGAGGGATTTGTAGAGAGACCCTAACTCAAAAAATAAAATTAGGAAATTTGTACAGAGAGAAACAGATCTCCGTAGTTGTCCATTCTATCTTGGTGATAGAATCGATATTAACACTGATAAACAGGAAACAAGCCATTTGCCTTTAGCGTAGCACTATGGTTTCTTTAATCGCTGATGAACTTGACTGGCAGTAGCAGAACTCCTTGGCTTCTATTAAGAGTTTACTGGTTGAGCCAGGCTTCATGGTACATGCCTGTAATTGCAGCCCGGGAGGCCGAGGCAGGAGGATTGGGAGTTTGAGGCCAGTCTGGGCTTTTTAGCAATACCCTGTCTGAAAATAAATAAATAAAAAGTACTTGCTAATTGTGAAATGAAATTTGACTTTATAATGTACATCCTACACGATCTATATCTTGAAATTTATCACTCGTGTGTGGGGTCATCTGAGGATCAGGCATTAGAGCCAGACACAGGGCACAGGAATGAATATACATTTGAATAAACTTGCCCAAACCACCAATCTATCTTCTCTAGGTCCATTGTGGTTATTAGAGACTTTTTTCTTGGCCCGTGGTGAGGCCCTTTAACTCCTCATATTAAGATCCCTTTGCCATAGGTCAGTATTCTTAGTTTGTCAGGATATGACAGATTTCCATCCATACAACAATTATGGTACTTCCCTGTGGAATGAGTCCCTTAAACCGTAGGGTCAGGCCATTTGCAAGTGGGAAAACCAAAGGCAGCAGTAAAGTCAGATGAAGGGTAGGCTAGCCTCGGAAGTAACAGAATCTGTGCTTTCAAGTCACTGGCCAACCAACTACTCTCAGCTCTGGCATGCCTCGCTCACCTGGGGGCCTCCTTCTCTGCACGCTGTGATCCCAGGTCAGTGAGGTCGGCCTCCTTCCCTACCTTAGTGCTCTCTCCTTTGCCGCCTTCTTCATTGCTTTGCTTCATTCTTCCTTTTTCCCCTCCTCTGTATGTCCCTTCCTCCCTGGTTCTCTCTCTCTCTCTTTCCCTCTCCCTCTCTTCTACCTTTACTCTCTGATGTGAGGCCTAGCTCACGGTTTGCTTACTGGGAACCAGGTTAACTACTTAGGGCTGCCGGAATAAAATACCACAGACTCAGAGCACAGGAGTGCATTCCTCAACTCTGGAAGCCAGAAGGCAGAAATCAAGATACTGGCTCTGTCTAGGCTTTGAGGCCTCAGGGAGGATCCTTCTTGCCTCTTGCAACTTCTGGTGGCTAGAAACCCTTGGCATTCATTGCATGTGGACAGACACATCATTCTGAGCTCCGTCTCCTGAGTCACACGGTGTCCCCTTTGTGTGCAATCTCCTCTTCTGATTAGGGCACGAGACATTGGGTTGAAGTTCTGTCCATTGTCATGCAGGCTTCACTCAGTTGTCTACAGAGACCCTGTTTTTTCAAACATTGTCACATAGTGAGGTTCTGGCAGGGCATGAATTTTTGAGGGGTAACTATTCAAGCAGAGAATATGACTGGGGAAAAATCTGATAGTATGAAGCGTGTTTTCAGTGAGAATGAGGCTGGCCACCTCATGGAGGCCCAAGCGGCCTCTATAATTGCAGTCTTTTGAGCGTCTGTCAGGAGGTCGTGTGCACATTGGCATCTTGTACACGTCCGCCTAGCCCTCACCACATGCTGTGTGTTTCCTGTTCCCGGTCTATTCCTTAGTCTGTTTCCCTTCTTTCCTTCCGTTGCTTCCTTCTTCCTCCCTTCCTTGCATTTTTTTGGAGACAGGGTCTTATGTAGCTCAGGTTGGCCTTAAACCTCCTGATCCTCCTGTCTCCACACAGATCTGTGTCAGGAAGCCCAGTTTTATGCAGTGTCTGGGATTTGAACCCAGGGCTTTGTGCAGGCTACCAGCTGAGCTACACCCGCAGCCTGCTTCCTTCCTTTTTAAGGTGGCTTGTGGTGTCATCCTGCATTAGCTTCCTGAGTGGCTGGGGCTACATGTCCCTGTCTCCAGACACAGCCGCGCAGCCCTTCTGGAGTGTCCTTCATTGGCCTATCAGACTCTCTCCTCCTTGTGCCCTTCCTGTTCCCTTACAGGTATGCTGTTCACCCC
>JAMJFZ010000567.1:0-61530 GCA_026225945.1 Cricetomys ansorgei | reverse complement strand
AATCTCACTATTCCTTAGTTGGCCTGTAGTCTCTTTGTCTAGGGCACCAGCCCCAGAATTCATTATATACACAGTTCTGCTACCAGGGTTTTACAGATGTGCAAACACATCGTAGATCTCAGTCCTCAGAACAGAAGCAACACATTCTTGTTTCTCATGGGACCCTTTCTTTCTCTTCTATGTTGTTTTTAGCCCAAACAGTATAATACTTTGGTCCCTGAAGTACTATACTAACACTTGCTGTGAATTGAGGTGTCTTCCTATGAAGTCACAATTTATACACACACACACACACACACACACACACACACACACACACACCTACACTTGCTTAGTCTGTTTAGTGTTACTTGTACATGTATAATTTCAGGTCTGGCTACTTGGTATTGGAGAGCCAATTAGGGCGCTCATCTCCAAGGAAGACTTTCTTTCACTAGAAGCATTCCCTGGTTACAGTGTAGTTCTTTGCCACAGGCTGGGGCCCTGTGAGATTGCCTCTTTCCATGTTAGCTTGTCTGTTGTTCAGATCTTTATTAAGGCAGTTATATTGTTGAAGTCTCATGGATGGTTCTTCTCTATAATTTCTAGAAAACACAATCTCACAGCAGATTTTCGTGGTCTTCTGGCTCTTACAGCCTTCCTACCCCATTTTCTACAATGCTCCCTGAGCCTTAGGTGCAGGAGTTATATTGTAGATGTATCCATTGGGGCTGAGCACCCCCAGCCAGCCATTCTTTGCACTTTGACCAGTTGTGATTTCTCTGTAATGGTCTCTACTTACTGCAAAGAGAAGTTTGTTTGGTGAAGGGTGAGAACTCCATGTTATCTATGAGTAAAAGGCTAGTATTTAGAATTCAGTTGGGAATTAACTGGTTTAGTAAAGTGGTGGTTGTAGGTTCTCCTCTAAGCTTCATGAATCTCATTATCCTTTGGTAGTTTGGCTAGTTTTCCAGTGCCTTTCATGATTTCTCTCCTGATGAGGCTTTAAGTCCAGTGGGGCAGCTGTTGGTTATCGCCAAGACATGAGTGCCACAGTTGCGCCTTTAGGATATCTTGCCGTGCTGGTAGTGGTTATGGTTCGTAGGCATCACTCCTGGGTAGGACTGTTGGTCTCTTCCCTCCTTTGGAAGCTTGCATAGCCCCTTCAGGTACTCTGACAGTTAAGGGAGGAGGCTTTCAGGTCCTCCCACCCATTTTTTTTAACATGGGTGCTAGAGGACCCAAACTCAGGTTGTCATACTTGTGTGGCGAGCATTTTATCAACTGGACCATGTCTTCAGTCTCTCGTTTTGTTCTAAAAGTGTTAAAATTATTAGCTCAGTTCTTTTTACATTCGCTTCCATTTCTAAAGTAATCTTACGCAGTAAGAACATTCTCATAATTTCTATTGCTTATTAAAAATGAATGACTGGAATTTGCAGTGAGAAAGGTAAAGTCTGCAAGGGGCTGTTTGAGTACAAGATAAATTAGGAGCAGTGCTTATGTAAAACAAATGTGATAAGATAAATATTTAAAGACCCTGATCTATTATTTCAGGAAGCCAGAGATATGCCAATGAAGATAGGATTTTCTTTTTTATATGTTTGTGCCGAAGCCCTTAATTATTTCTTTGTTCCCATCAGTAGATACTATAATTACATCAAGTTTGTTTGTTTATTTTGCATTTTAACTGGATTTATAACTTCAGGTGCTGCCTGAACTGCTAGTGCTTATTCTTGGTAAAAAGTAATTGAATTCACAGCAGTGGCAGTCAGCCCTGAGGATGAAGTGGTGTCCTTTGTTTCAGTCACTGTCCTGTTGCTGTGAAGGGCACCATGACCAAGGCAACTCTTACAAAGAGAGCGTTTAACTGGGGGCTTGCTTACAGTTTCAGAGGCTTGGTGTAAATCTCACCGGTTAAGAATAAGACCATCACCACAATTGAGCCAAATTTGAAGCAAACTTTAATTAAGGTAATTAAATACTGGCCAGGAAGATGGACTCTGACCAGGTCCATTCTGGGGTTCCCATGGAGTGATCTTGCCACCTCTCTGAAGTTTGCACAAAATGGCCCGGAGTCTGCTTAAAAATGCAGAAACCATAAGACTAGTACTTCCTACCAGGTCCAATCAGGTGCTTCCTGTCTGGGTTATCTCCTGCCCACAAGTGACTAAGTATATCCAGTGCATTTTGAGCACATGTGGTGAAGTTGGAGTAACCAGATGTAATCTACATAGCCCCCACCCAACATTCCAGGAGGTTATCTCTCCTTGGGCAAGTAAGATTACAGGATTATGTCTTTTTGTATCTGACTTGAACAGCCCCACCCAGCATTCCTGGGGGTTGTCTTTCCTTGTTCTATAGATCTCTTAGGCAAAGTAATCACATCAGTACGTTATCGTCATGGCAGGAAGCATGGTGACCTACAGGTAGACACTGGAGCAGTAGCTAACAGCTACATCCTGACAGGTAGACACAGAGAGACAGACAGACAGACACCTTGGACCTGGCATGGGCCTATGAAACCTCAGAGCCCACTATAACTGACACACTCCTGCAGCAAGGCCACGTCTTCTAATCCTAGTTTTTTCAGATAGTGCCACTCCCTGGTGGCCAAGCATTCAAATACATGAGCCTATGGGGCCATTCTCATTCAGACTCCACACTGACCAAGTACTGAGCTGGCTGCTTTCCATTTGCATCTGTCACTTAGCTCCAGGACCTAGCTAGTCCTCTCCCCTAAAGTTGGTGTGAGGACTCTAGACACTTGCCACAAACTGTGTCCTTGGCCATTAATTGTAGCGTAATTGTTCAGGGTCCCTTTTCATATAAAAGACCAGAGCAGTACTATGTAGTCTCCAGTACCTTCCATATATTTAAATTTTTTCTTTAAAAACTTGATTTTGGGATCGGGAAGATGACTTAATGGTTAAGAACACTTACCTGTTCTTGCATAGGAACCCAGGTTTATTTCCCAGTACCCACATGGTGGCTCACAATTGTCTGTAATTCCAGTTCCAAAGAGATACAATGCCCTCTTCTGGCCTTCACTGGAACCAGACATGTGCCCGCACACACACAGAGTAAAAAAATAAATATTTAAAAACAGTTTTATTTTGAGCACAAGAAATTAGTGCCTTCCCAGTCCAGATGAGTGGAGGGCTTCTTAAAGAAGCAGTTCGTTGTATCTGGGTATTTAAATCTCTTGTAGGGATAAAAAGAAGCTGTGGCAATGATGGGCACTGAGTAAGCCATTCTTCTAGAGCTGTGGAGGGCTGGGGGGATGGTGTGTTTCTGTTCCAGTTTACAGCAGCACTGAGGAGTACTATGGTCCCCGCTGGTGGCCATCTCTGCAGTAGAGCTGCTCTCTCAGGCACAGAACCACTGGCTAGCTCATGCCATTCAGTGAGACTCAAGAAAAGCCTCTGCTGGAGCTTTGTTTACTGTCTCTGCAGCAGCAGGGAGATATGAGTTATTCATCTCTTGAGCCTTTTGATTTCTTCTAAGACAAATGAGAATAAACAACTGGCCCAGCAGGAAAACGTTTTAAATGAATCTATCCAGGAGATGGGAAATCTTGAAATTCAGCTTTACCCATGACAAACTTATTGTTCATTAAATAGAAGGAATCTTGTCATATACTAGGGGCAAAGCTTGGGACACAGCAGTGATGGAGACATAGTGTCAGCATCTGAGTCACAGTCTAGTTGGAAAAACAGTTCTGCTGTTTGCCTGCCAGCAAGAAAGATTTCCCTGTCTTAGACTCTTAACAGAAAGTCACATTCGTTCTTCAGGTTTTAGTACACCAGCTTTATCTTATAGGCTTTGTCTAGGCCTTATCTCAAAGATCCTGGACAGAATTATTCCTTCTCTTTCAGTGTTTGAAGGGCTAGACTTGTAGCCCTAAACCACACATCTGGCCACATTTGGGAAAAACCAGAACTTGTTTGGGGGAATGAGGGGTGGAACATGTGAACGTGTGCCAAAGAGGCAGTTCTTTTTATCTGATAACCCCTAAAGGATTTTTGGAAGGGGGGGGTGGTCTTTCTGAACACAGTCTGAATTAACTCAGCAATATTATGTGGCCATTGTACCAGTTTTCAGACATATGTGATAGGTATTGTTTGTACCACTCTTGTTATGGCATCCAGCTTACTTCTTATCATAGATATATGTGTATTTATGCATTTGCTTTATTTTAGCACGAGGGCAGAGTTGGTAATCATGAAACAGCTTTTACATTTCTCATGTGCTGCCGGTTCAGCTCCAGCCAGGGTTTCAGCTACCTGTGAGGGAGGGGCAGAGTGGAGGAAATAGTAAGGATTAAACCACTTATGGGTGGGACACACTTCTCTCTTTATTTCCTCTCTCCTTCCTACTGTTCCTTCTTCTACTTCTACTCCCACTCCTGCCCCTTCCTTCTGCGCCTCTACTGTTCCTTTCTTACTCGGACTACTCCTTTTCCTTCTGACCCTCCTTTACTCTCCTTCTACTGAACTGCTCTTACTACTCCCACTGTCTGTCTGATTTCCCATGGATCTTACATATTTTTTAGACAAAGCCCCTCATGGGGAAAGGTCACATTACAATCACATCTTAATCATAAACTTCATATAATGATTACGTAAAGGTTTTACATTTTAGTGACAAGTTTCCATATCTTTTAAAAATAAGTTATCTTAAAACCCACACCTGAACACCTAGTTTTCCATATGTATTTTCTGCCACAGTATGTCTATATCCTAGATGCAATAGTTTTTCCATTATAAATTAACAGCGTTTTAGCAAGCCAACTAATTTCACAGCCAGCTTCTATTGTAATTGGTGGGTTACATGTCATAGTGTCCTAACGGACACAATTCTTATTTAGTTACCACAGGGAAACAAGTTTATTATAACTAGAAAACTTTAAGTCAGGGGTCTTTTTTGCTTTTCTTAGGTAAAAAGAAAGTCTGCTGCATAGCTCTATATCCCCAAGATATACTCCAAACCCATCAGCAAATTTTCGATTATAGAGACCAGGAAGGAGTCAGTTTTATTTGTGGTTGAGGAAGTTCAAGCCTAACAATGGGCACTGAAACTCGCTTGTTATGACTTGATCGTGGGCCTGTTTTTCACAGGTGAAACTCGTGGGCCCTAGCAATTAAGCATTCTTTGTTCTAGCTATCTTAACCCTGACCAAAGAAGTCCCTAGGAAAAATGTGTTTTCTTCTTAAGTTACCGATTCTAAGGCAGCTGGCAAAACAGATGTTTTTGTTAGATATTTAATTTAACCCTGTAACTATATGTGAAAAACACCTACTGTTTTTAACTATACATGTTTTTAGTTATTTCTAGAGTTTCAGTAGAGTCACCAATTTAACTGAATGCCACTACCTTTCCCAAGTGGCATTGCTCGAGGGAAAATCATCACCATTGTTATGTGTGCCAGCGACACTGCCAGTGAGGGGTTAGAGACCTCCATAGAACTTTCATACCACAAGAGATCTAGGGAGACCATGGTAGCAACAAGCCCAGCAGTAGCAAAGGGCATTCAGGAGACAATCCTGCAGGCCAAAGTAAAAACCTACTGTTGCCTGTAGGCTGACTCCTGAAGTTCCAGTGCTGGCTGCTGTTTCCCTGCACTGCTCCCAGCACTCCTGGGTCTCAGAAGAGTCCATAAGAGCTATTTCTTATACTCTGTATACCTAGGACCACTTTCCCCACTGTACCCCTTTTGGCAAATTATCTGTGAAGAGCTAGGTGTGGTGGTACATACCTGTAATTCCAACACTTGGAGGCTGACGTAAGAGAGCTGAGTTCCAGAGCAGCCTGGGCTGCATAACAAGACATGATGCCATAAAATCATAAAAATCAATATTTTCCTTGTCTTCCCTTTCTTATAGTTGGCTTTCAGCTCTTGAAAGCACAAAATGGCTCCATCACCTGTCTGTGCTGTTGAAGTCAGCACTTCTTGTGGTGCACGCTGTGGACCGGGACCAGCGACCAGTGCTGGTGCACTGTTCTGACGGCTGGGACCGCACGCCGCAGATCGTGGCGCTGGCTAAGCTCCTGCTGGACCCTTACTACCGGACTGTAGAGGTGAGTGTGTGTCTGAGGGAGGGAGAAGGGGGGACTTCAGGATAGCTGGGGGAAACCTCGGGGAGGGTGGTACAGTCAGTTTGGAGACCAGATGTTGGATCTAGACAAAGTGCGATTTGTTGTAATCATGCCTCTTTCCCTTGGAGCTGTGTGGGTAGGTGCCTCGTGCTTAGTTCTTTTACCTCTTTCAGTGGAGTGCAGGAAAATGTGCTTCTACAGGAGAATGCCCCGTGCTTATGGTGGGTCTAGACAGAACCAGACAGTGTTTGGGAACAGGAAAGAGAACACCTGCTCTGAAAGAACTGTTGTTGGGTTAAAGTTAGAAGAGCAAAACATAAAGTGACATAAAACACACATATTTATAAAAACATGTACTGTGGAAGGATTTTTATAAATACGGTTTTGTAAATGTAACATCAAAGGCAAAAATCTCTAAATAAAAAGTGAAATTTGGGTAGGCAGCATTTATACAGTAAATGAGAGAGGCTACACAAATACCCAAATCTGTAGTCAGTATCCTTTACATGAACGCTGAATGGAGTTGGTGGGTTGAGACATTTCTGTAAAGATGTGCCATCAGGAAGAGCCCTTGCTTGGCTCTGAGCCTGGGCAGAGGGACTCACCAGGAGTCTGTGACGGGAGATTGCTGTTGGTGACAGGAAGCTCAGGGTGTCACAGGTGAGAATTACTGTCCAAAAAAAAAAAAAGAGTGCTCTCTTACCGGCGCCTCTGTAGGGTTTCCAAGTCCTCGTGGAGATGGAGTGGCTGGATTTTGGCCATAAGTTTGCTGACCGGTGTGGTCACGGGGAGAACTCCGACGACCTGAACGAGCGCTGCCCGGTGTTTCTGCAGTGGCTTGACTGCGTCCATCAGCTTCAGAGGCAGTTTCCTTGCTCTTTTGAGTTCAATGAAGCATTCCTTGTGAGTTTTGACTTAATAATTCTACATTTTGGGAGCCACCTATGCTTAGGGGGATGTTGGCACAATGTTAGTGGGCCTTTTTCACCCAAAACAATGTATTTTTCAAATTTAATAGGGAGAACTGTTAATTTAAAAGTGACAACAGTTAACAGGCATTTTGTTTTTCACTCAGTGAAACAAGGTTTTCCTCTGTAAACACAGAGTTTGTTTTAAACTTCACAGCTAAAAAGTAGTTAGAAATGGAAACAATCTGAATGTGCCATGCTCCCCTCCAGCCCTTCTACCAATGATGTCTGCCATGCTTTCTGCTCCCTCTTCTTCGGTAGAAGATGTACTCTTCCTGCTTTAGCCCTCTGTTCCCCTCTCCTCCAGCTCCCATACCCTCATGTCTACTGACTGGCTCAGTGTTTCTCCACTCTGTCTCCTGTATTAACTTGTCTTTGGCATAGGAGTGCTGGTGGTTGGAGTCAGGCCCTGCAGTTGGTAATTGCGAAGAGGAGGTCATATATTGGCTATACATGCATGCGTGTGCATGTGTGCGTGCGCGGACGGATGGACGGACGGACCGACACACACACACACACACACACACACACACACACACACACACACACACCATCCCTGAGTGAGCTGAACTATTCTTGGGAATGCATGGTGAAGTGTTCAGCTGGACTGACCTCTGTTCCCAGACCATTTACCCCATTGAATGATTCTGCCTCATTGGACTTGTGCAGGTGAAACTGGTACAGCATACCTATTCCTGTCTCTTTGGAACATTCCTGTGCAACAACGCCAAGGAGAGAGGGGAAAAGCAGACTCAGGAACGGACGTGCTCTGTGTGGTCACTTCTTCGGGCAGGCAACAAGGCTTTCAAAAACCTACTGTATTCATCTCAGTCAGAAGCCGTATGTACCTTTCCGCCTGTCTCTGTGATCAGCAGAAGGGATTTGGGTTGGGGGCACATGTGGGAGCTGGTTAGAGTACTGCCTGTTTTTGTGGAAACGTGCCTGCTGTCTCAGGTCCTGGTTCCATTTTTCCATTTTCCACCATTCTGTCTAAACAGAGCCTATTTTGTGATAACCCTCTGGCTTACCTATGAGCAGTCTGGTTCCAGGTTGATGGTGTAATGCACATCTCTACTTTGCCACCTTAGACGTGAATCATTGTCCATACCTCCTCCAGAGCTTACTGTATTCCTAGCATGTTTCAGTTAAGCAGAGGGAAAGGGACTAAGATTCTTCCTCAGGTGCCTTTTATGGCCAAGAAGGGTCAGCTGCCAGGCTCCTGGTACCTCCCCGTGAGCCAGGCAGTGGGACCCACTGCAGTGGCTGTGTCAGCACAGAACTCTTCTGATGTTGGCATGTGACTGTCTGCGCTCCTTTTTGCACATGGAGAGCTGGCAGGACTTTTAAGACTTTGTTCCCTCAAAAGAATCCTTTCTGCTAAGCTGAGAAACGGAGGCACATATGTCTGCATCAAAATCTGTTGATGCTCCCTCATCAGAGGCATTAGGCTCATCAGAGGTTACATTACTTTGCTGGGCAATTAATACACGTCTCATTAAGGTTAAGTAGTCAACAGAAAAGATGGACGCTGCTTCCCTGGTCCTCCCTTCACTGTGCCTGCTGGGAAGTGCCAGGAAGGGAGGGCAATTCCTTTATTTTCACATGATTAATTCAAGTGATTCTATAAAACAGGTTTGACAGTTTCTGCTGAAGCTGAGCTTCAAGGAAACAGACATTTACCATCTATGGAATGATTTCTTAACATAGTAAGAGCAGTAAATCAGACTGCTGAAAGTCGGTCGTTCAGTAGAGATGACCTGAGATAATTAAGAAGTCAGTCTTCAAAGGATCCGTTAGATTGTCATGCTCACTAGAGGCTCTTAAGTGAAAACTGTTGCCAAACAAGAAACCCTGGTTCTGTGCCTGTCCTCTTGAGAGACACACCTTCATTTACTGCTGCCACCTCTGTGTTGATCTGGGACCAGCTGTGCTGAGTGGCCCACCTGGCTGTGTTTGTTCATGCTCTTTATTTCTAGACATTTCTAAGAGACTTACTGGACCGGCATAAACCTGTGTCCTCCACTTTCCTCAGGTGCTATACCCCGTGTGCCACGTGCGGAACCTGATGCTGTGGAGTGCCGTGTACCTTCCCTGCCCATCCCCATCCACCCCCGCGGATGACAGCTGTGCACCGTACCCAGCCCCAGGCACCAGCCCCGATGACCCCCTCCTGAGCCGGTGAGCCCAGGCTGATGCCAGAATCTCAAGTCCTATGTGGCGGTACTCTCTCTTACTCTCCTCCCCTCCTCCTCCCCACTCCCTCTCCTTTCCCCACTTCTGCCTCCCTCTCTCCCTCTCCCTTCTGTCCTCTTCAAGCTGACCTCAGACTTGCAGTGATGTGAGTATTGGATTTACTGGCATGAACTGGCTGAAGTTTACCTTAGGAAAGATAGTGCGGCCTTATTTCTGGAAGGGAGTTGAGCTGTTACTGTTACATCACTCTGCCACATCAGTGAGCGGCTCAGTGATGGAGAGCCCGTTGGGTCTTGGTAACTCTGGTTTGTCTGCCCGCTACTCTCTGCTTCTTCCTCCCTGTCTTGATTGGTTTTCTGAGACTTTACAGTCAGGTGTGGTAAGATGAGAGAAATTGTTTTTCAATTAGCTTTATTAAGCTAATTAATTAGCAGTTTTCAATTAGCTTTATTAAGATCAGAGTGATACCCTGGCAGTGGTGGCGCACACCTTTAATCCCAGCACTCGGGAGGCAGAGGCAGGCAGATCTTTGTGAGTTCGAGGCCAGCCTGGTCTACAGAGTGAGTTCCCGGACAGTCAGAGTTACAACAGAGAAACCCTGTTTCAAAAAAACCAGAGGGGGTGGGGGTGGGGGGAGGCAGGGTGATGGGTAATAAATGAGCTTAAAATACATAGTGTGAAGAACCAGCTCGTTACTTTGCCACCTAAGAGGCACAGAGCACGGTGAGGAGTGCCTGTTGAGGCCTGAAGCAGCTCAGGTGATAGAATACTGACATGAAGCCCTGGGTTTGAGCCCCAGGGCTGCATAAACCCAGCATGGCGGCACATTTCTGTACTGTCAGCACATTGGTGGTAGAGGCAGAGGACCAGGAGTTCAAGGCTATTCTTAGGCTACATAGAGAGTGTGAGGCCAACCTGGGACACATGTGTCCTTGTCTCAAAAATCAAAAAAGAAAGGAAAACAACGAAAGAGTGCCTTTTAGAAATAGTGTGTGCTCTAGCTTATTTGGGGCCGGGGACTGGCAGTGAGCAGTGCAGGCAGTGCCGGCAGAGGCAGGAGGCTCACCGCTCTGGGAGTCAGCCTCACTTTCGACATGTGGCTGTAATGGTCCAGCGGTGAAACGGTGACGTATTGAAAGCCTGTTGTCCCCTACTGCCCTCTGAATAGCCTCCCAGACTCTCATTTTCCCCAAACCCTTTCCTTTTAGGCTACCCAAGACTAGATCATTTGACAACCTGACCACAGCCTGCGAGAACACGGCGCCTCTGGCCAGCCGCCGCAGCAGCGACCCCAGCCTGAATGAGAAGTGGCAGGAGCACGGGCGCTCACTGGAGCTGAGCAGCTTTGCCGGCTCTGGGGAAGAGGCGCCTGCTGCGGACAGCCTACGGAAACCCAGCAAGCCGCTCGGAGGTGCTGAGCTATCTGTGGCAGCTGGTGTGGCCGAGGGGCAGATGGAGAACATTCTGCAAGAGGCCACCAAAGAGGAGAGTGGGGCAGAAGAGCCTGCCCACAGGGAGCACACTGAGGCGCCAGAGGTCAAAGAGGAGGCACTCTTAGCAAAGGAGAACAGGATAGCGGCTGAGGGCTCAGTGGGACTTCACCAGGAACCAGAGCTGGATGATGCTACTCCAAGAAGCCATCTAGATCCTAGCCCGTCTTTGTTCTCACAGGGTGTTCCTGAACAGCAAGACGGGCACAGTGTTCTCTCTAGCTCACTCCAGGCTCCCCTCAGGGGAGAGGACTCTGAGGAGGTCCCTGTAGAGCAGCCTCAAGTAGAGAGTATTTCAGAGGGCAGGGAGAAGGTAGCTCCTGCTGTCCTGGTAGACGCAAAGGTTGGCCTTGGTACCTCACAATCTAGTTCTCCACTGCCTTCCCAAGTCCCATTCGAGACAAGAGGACCACACACAAACAGCTCCATGCATATGTTACTAGAAGATAAGGTGAAGCCAGAGAGTGGGCCCCAGCTCCATCACAGACCTTGCCTGGCAAGCAGCTGTAGATTCAGTGGCAAGGACATGCTTTTTCCTGTAGCACCGGAGCCCAAGTCTACCGAGAAGCCCCAATGGGACTCTGTGCTATATAGGACTTCATCCCCAGGAAACACCCTCAGCCTGATGCGGGCTCCTTGTGCCGTGCCTTTAGACAAATGTAGACAGGGAATTGTGTGCAACGGTGCCCTAGACACCGAAAACAAGGCCTCAGAACAGCCTGCAGGGTTTGGCACCCTTCAGAAGTACCCTACACCCAATGGTCACTGTGCCAACGGGGAGGCTGGGAGGAGTAAGGACTCATTGAGCCACCAGCTCTCTGTCACAGGCTGCAACTCTGCCCACTTACACTCGAGGAACTTGCACCATAAGTGGCTGAACAGCCACTCAGGGAGGCCATCTACTACCAGCAGCCCTGACCAGCCTTCCCGCAGCCACCTAGATGATGATGGCATGCCTGTGTACACGGACACAATCCAGCAGCGCCTGCGTCAGATAGAGTCTGGCCACCAGCAGGAAGTGGAGACCTTGAAGAAACAAGTCCAGGAGCTGAAGAGTCGCCTGGAGAGCCAGTACTTGACCAGCTCTCTGCGCTTCAATGGGGACTTTGGAGATGAAGTGGTAAGTTAGGTCATGATTCCTTTGAAGCTTTCGGTGGAGATGGCACACGGAGGCCGGGAGCCCTTTGCACCCTATGCATGGTTATTGGAACAGATTTCTGAAAGGATTAGAAAGGTCTTAAATTGCCATGTTGAGAGAGATTGTATGGAAATTAGTCTTGGCTGTGGAGACAGCAATCTGCCTCTTTTCTGCTGTGCTGGTTTTCTGTTCCCTCCTTGGCAGTTAAGAGAAAGGGAGGGAGTTGGTGCATGAGATGGGGATCAGATCTCTTCAGAGAGGGTCCTGTGTCAGCCAGCCTTTTTGGCACCTACCTGTAATCAAGCACTTGGGAGGCTGAGGCAGAGCGTTTCCGCAGGTTTGAGATCAGCTTGAGCTGTATAGTGAGTTTCAGGCTAACCTGGGTTACGGTGTGAGACCCTGTCTCAGTTCACCCACCCCCAAATACAAATAATGGGCAGGCTTTGCATGCCTGTTCTAAATGGCATTTATAGAGCATGCTGATCCTGTTACGCTAAAGTGTCCTGCCTTAGCCACTAGTAAGCTGCCCGGTTTCCCAGCCTTGGGGAGCTTTGAGAGCTTTGCTCATTTTGACCAAGTGTTTGTACCCATTTTGTGGCAGGTGCTGGCAGGAGAAATGGAGGGAAGGGGTTTTTGATTTTTTTTTTTTTTTTTAAAGCATTGTTGAGGGCTTAGTGCTGGTGAGGCTTGGTGGCTAGAAATGAGGGCACAGGGTTTCTGGGCTCCTGGAGGGGCTTTTTTGATGGCCCTGACATTACAAGTGTTAGGCAGCTTCTGGAGTAATCATCCCAGATCCACTGACTTTCCAACCAAAGGAACTTTCAGTTTTTTCTTCATACTAATTATAATTAACAATGGTTTGTCGTTGTCCAAAGAGTCCTTCAGAAAAAGGAGGACACGCCCACTGCAATCTTTGTTTTCATTAAGTGCTGGTCTGGATCATCAGGCTTACTAGAACAGTTGACACAGGGAGTCATGTCGTTACCCCCTACCCCCACCCCCAACACTTCACTTGCTTTCCTGGACCCTTAGGCCCGTCTTTCAGTCACTTCACAAAACCTTCTGAGCTCAGCCCCTTCTGCACTTGGTCAGCCCAAGTCTCAGTGGTTGATGTAGCTGCACCTTTGGCACCTTAGCACTCAGGCCCATAGACCCCAGTGCTCCATTCTTTCTTTGGCAGAGACAGGTTCATTCTGTTCAGCTGTGTTTGTTTGCCAACAGACTTCAATCCCCGACTCGGAAAGCAATCTGGATCAGAACTGTTTGTCTCGCTGCAGCACAGAGATTTTCTCTGAAGCCAGCTGGGAGCAGGTGGATAAACAGGACACAGAGGTACAGGCTCAGCCCCTGCTCTGCGTGCCATCCGTACAGGTGGCCTACAGTTCTTCTCCACTCCCAGCCCTGCCCCATACCCCACCAAGGAAGCAACGCATAGTAGACAGTCTTCAGCCTCTGCATCTCAGCTTCTGGGACCCACATCTATCAGTTCTAAGCCAGGGACACTCAGTGAGCTGGCCCTCTCTCTCTCTCCATTGCCTCTGTCAGCTCTCATGGCAGCCCAGGAAGCCGCTGCTGCCACATTGTCTCGGGGGATTGGAGTCCCCTCCAGGCAAACAATTCGGACACCTTTCTTATGCTGTTGTCAGCGGGCCTGCTGGGCAGGTACCATTGGAGCCCATGTAGTCTATTGACTCTTGCTCCCCCTTGTGTGGCTCTGTTGACTTGAGCTGACTGGCCCACCTCCTGTCACTAACCTGGTCTTGTGTGTTTTACAGATGACCCGCTGGCTACCTGACCACCTGGCTGCCCACTGCTATGCCTGTGACAGTGCCTTCTGGCTCGCCAGCAGGAAGCACCACTGCAGGTGCCATTCGGGTGGCTTTTAGGGTGGGATGGGTTATGGAGGCTCAACTCTGGCATCTTACCAGCAGTGTTCTGTGTGAGCTGCTGTTGGGGTCACATTTCTGTGCCTCTGAGGTTGGTTCTTCCAGAACTGTATTTGGGAACACTGTTCCAATTCAATGATCGTTATTAAATTTTGAAATGTGGACATAATTTTTTTGTTTCCCAGATTGGTGGGGTAGCAACTACCATGCAGATCATAATTTCTTATTCCTAGCATAAAACTAAGCATGGCTACTGTGAGCAAAAACAGTGTTCTAGCTGTGGACAGGAGCTTGGTTTTCCTACTCTTTCCTGTTCCCTGCCCCCTGTGCTACTGCTGAGCAGCTGGGGATAGTAGACACAGCTGAGGGCAGTCTCCAATCCTTGCTGCTCCCAACTTCTTTCTCCTGGGTTGGGCAGTGAGTCAGTCACTAAGGCTGCTCTGCCCTCGCTGGGGTGGTCACTGTCTGGCAGATGTTCAGTGTTCTTTATATAGGAAGTTTATCAAACTCATACACTGGCCCACATGTAGAAGTGAGCCTGGATTGAAAGTAATGGAAAAATCTCTTTGTAGATAGATGACACTCTCAGGACCATGGGTCTCCCCAACCCTGCACCCCCTTGGCCAAATGGCTTCTCTGAGCTCTTTCTCCCCTCCTTGCAGGGACACTGACCGTGTTGATCAAACGTGGTGAGCATTTGCAACAACTTGTCTGTGATGTCTGTACACCCACAATAACTTCTCCACACTAATGCTGCCATTCCCCTCTCTGCACTCATTGGGCTGGAGCCTCGTAAGGGCAAGCACAGGCAGGCAGATGGGCGTGGGGGATCCGTAGCAGCTGATGAAAGAGGCTGCAGGGGCGTGTGCAGCAGCTTTGAGCTCCGCTCTGGGCTGTACAGACCAGCTGGGCCTTTGCACTCCTGATGAGAAGTGGTGCCTGCAGGGCTGACCTTTCGGGGGAGCCAGTGGGCTTCAGGACTTTTTGTGTTGGAGAGGGGTCAGTCATTCCTTGGTGCCAGAATGCTGCAAGTAGCATTCAAGTCAAACGGCATCACCTTCTTGTTTGGATTTTATAGACAGAAATGAACAGACATGGGCTTTCCAGAGAATTACTTATCGTGGAAGACTCCACTTGGGTCCTTCAGGGTCTCTGAGAGGAAGTCAGATAAAAAAGCTTAATTGATCAAGTTCATGTCAGGCTTTTAGGCTGAACTTCAGCAGGTATGTTAAACAAGTACAGGCATTCAGAAGACTTCTCGTGTAACCACAGGTTCTTGATGACGCATGCTTCTTAGAAAGTTATAAAGTGCTCCCTACGTTCTAGAAATGGAGGATTGTGTCCCGGTCCCCTGTCCTGCCCTGTGTCCCACCTTCCCGTCCACATGTTGCTTTGTCACATGTGGCCTTCCATGTCTGCTCCCCCTGGGCCTGAGTGGTCCTTAACCACTCAGTGTGGTGTGCATTCTGAGTGTGGCTGAGAAGGTAGCATGGAGGAAGCTTTCCAGTGAACTTCTTAATTAACTCTGAGAGCTGTGTCAGGTGCGTTGGAGTTTCCTGTGCTGACTGGCTAGTGTTGGTTTGTGCTCAGTACTCAGCGAATGTAGGATTGTGAGGCAGACAGGTCTTACCCTCTGCTGCTTACCTTTCCTGTGCGATGGGCGTTGGTCTGGCTGTGCAGACTGCTCACAGATGCAGCGATGTAGGGATCTTGGCGGAAAGGAGAGGGAGCCTGGAGCATGGGTGCAGTATGGCCTTTGGGTATCGTTGAGTGTCCCTGGAGGTACATGGGTGGGGCAGTGAGCCGTAGGCGACTGACCACTGTCTAGTAGGGATGTACTGTGCATGTGTTTCTCCGTGGCCTTGTCCTTCTCTCCCTTTCACGCTGCGCATGTGTCATGTGCTGCCGTGACTCTGGCTTTGCATGCTGCCAACAGCAGTCTACATCCAGCTTGCCTCTGAGGCAGTGGTCATTAGACAAGGTTCCTCATCCCCAGCTGGGTAGTGTTGTTGTTTCTTTTCCTTGTGGGGCCCACAGGCCATTTGACTTTGGCCTCCTTATAACCTCAAGCTACCCAGATGACAAGTGCCAAGGCTGGTGTGGCCACTGCGTACATCCCCAGTCGAGACTCAGCACTGAGCTGGCAGCTGCTCCAGTGCTCGGACATCTGCCCAGAAAGGCTCTCCTGAGCGTCTCCCTGTGCGTCTGACAGCCTTAATGCCCGAGTGGTGAGGCAGTGCATGCCATCCTTGGCCTGAGGTGGAAGTGACTCCACTAGGTAGACTTGTCTTCTCACTCAGCTCCTTCCCAGCCAGGGCTAGAGAAATGAACATGTTTCTAGCACAACCAGACTGTATATACCACGTGCTGCTTTCTAAAGGTTTTTTTCCCCTGACAAAAACCTACCAGCTGAAACTAATGCTGTTTTATTTCTTCATGTCTCAAGGAATTGTGGGAACGTATTCTGCTCCAGTTGTTGTAACCAGAAGGCTCCGGTTCCTAGCCAGCAGCTCTTTGAACCCAGTCGAGTGTGCAAGTCTTGCTACAGCAGCCTCCACCCCACAAGCGCCAGCATCGACCTGGAACTGGACACATCTATTGCTGCCACTTCCAACTGAAGCCCAGTGGGCTGGGTGGACCGCGGCCGGGGCAGTCCCTTCAGCAGGCTCAGCCTCAGCTGGGGCAGTCCGAGAGGCCCGCACACTTGCAGGGGGCGCGGAGCAGCCTGTACAGCTCGGGACGCACCACTGGATTGTAAATTGACTTTTGTTTCATCTTTCCTTCCTTTCCATGCTCCCTCTGCCTTCTGAGAAAATGCCCCCCAGTTGTCTTAACTTTTTTTTAATGAAGCCCAGAGGTTCCAGGCCCCTGTAACTGCTGGGCTGCATGCTGGGGTGACTCAATGCCCCCCAGTGGGAGGAGCCAGAGTGAAGGCTTGAGACAGCAGGACAGAAGGTCAGCGTTAGTGACATTTATCACATCATAGCCGTGTCAGAGCTGACGGGTAAACCTTTGCTTCTGGGAGGCTGGAGCACTTTTCTCGAGAGGGTAGGGCCATCCTAACTCCCAGATAAGAACAGGGTGACACTGGGAGGAGGGTACACAGTGAGAGCTGCTCCTTAGGCCTCGCTTGGAAAGGGGAGCTATGTGCTTCTTTTGAGTTACTGAGGGGCTGGGTGGCTGACATGGATCCTATCTTCAGCTTGACCAGATTGGTAGGGCTCCCTTTGCCTCCTTGGGCTTCCAGACTTAAAGGTGCAGACTGGTCAGAACGCAATCTCCTGCTGCTGTGGTCAAGGCCTACACTGAGCTAGACACCTGGGAGTCCCCTCTGGGGCTTGGTCCCACAAACAATCTCTTCCTCAGCCAACACAGGGAAATCCAGACTCAGGGTTCCACAAGTACCCCGTTCCCAACACAAACCAATCATGATCTCCCCTTGAGGGACAGAATCCCCGCGGTTATGAAGCTCCACACAATCAGCCTTCCTCTCCCCACTTCTGGGGCAGCAGGAAGGACCCAGGGTGTCCTGTCCTGTCCTGCTTCTGGCTGCTGGAGTGGGCACATGCCTCACTTCTGCTACCAGTGAAGAGCCATGTGATGATTGCAAGGTTCTTAGAAAATGACATGGCCTGGAGGAGATCTGGGGTACCTTTCCTCAGTGTGCTTTGATGTGGTCCAAAAAAAGAGCCTTAAACCAATAGTTATCTGTGGTGGAGGTGTGTGTGGGAAGGATGGAGAGTAGTTTCAGTTTGTGCTTTGAATTGTTGGCATCTATGTTTGTGCCTGACCCCACCCCCCACTTCACAAGAAGGGCCATGTTTGGCTCTGCTAAAAGCTGCAAACTGGTAACAGCAGATTGTAGTGTGTGGGCTGGGTGAGATTGAGGGGACGCCTCATTCTAGCTGTGTCCATGCCCCTCCCCTTTGGAAGCTGTTACCTGGCCATGGGCGTTCTGTATCTCAGGAAGTGGTTCTGCATGCTCCTGAGTGTGGGTGTGAGAAGCCCAGCAGCCTTCCCTAGCACTGTCGGCTGAAGCGAGGCCAGGGTGTTGGGTGTTGCCCGCTCCTGCAGCAGAGGTCAGGTTTACTGGAACAGGGTGAAGTTCTCCACGCTCGCTGTGGTCTGGGGTGTGGGTGGGGAAGGTTGGCACGGTTGAAGATTGTGCAGTTCCTAGTGACAGGTGCCAAGAGGTTGTGATACGGGTTTCTTGGGTCTGTTGTACAGTGTGAATAAATGCTTGCAGCTTTTAGCCCTTTTTGATCAATGAAGCACTTTTTTATTAATATTTCCTTTGTATGTAAAGGAGGAACCGTAACTCTCCGTAGCTGTACATATAACCCTTTTCTCCTAAAGAGGAGTCAGTGCTCCTATATTTTTCATTTTTTTTTTTTGTCAAAGCAAGAAGTAAATACTTTAGAATTGTTAAATATATAGATAAAGTAAATAAAGTTGAGTGTCCGCACTGTGGCATCTGCTAACGAGTTCTAATTCTTTGCCCTGTAGTTTAAACTCTCCTTGTCCTTTTCCCCCTTGCATGGGAACGGTTTAAGGAGCTGCTGGGAATTTGACTCTTGGCAAAGGAAAATGACACATTTCAACTGAGGACCTTGGCAAAGGGGCTTCCCAAGACGCCCAAGCACTCTGAACCATTTCCTTAATGATTTTGCTCTGAGGTCTTCCATACTGAAAGAGGGCAGAGCACTCGGGCACCATAAGGGACCAACTGCACGTTCATGGTAGTTAGCACTGCTGCTGGCCTGAGAGTCTCCCTGCCCCCTTCCCTCAGACAGGAGCTTATTACCAAAGACTGACACGCGTGTCAGCTGGAGCCTTTGCAAGGCCTCTGACTGATAGGATGCTGGTCTAAGACTGTCCGCTGAGCCTAGTGGCGCTGAGTGCCGGAGGCTTTCTCAGGACACTTGAGTATGTAGAACTCTGGTGTTTCATACCTGGTACACAGCGGATAAGGGCTGAAAAGCAGCCCTTGAATGGTTTTGTGTTGTTTGCTTTTTGTTGTTTTGTTTCGGGACAGTTTCTCTGATTAGCCCTGGCTGTCCTGGATCTAGCTCTGTAGACCAGGCTGGCTTTGAAATCAGAGATCCATCTGCTTCTGCCTCCCAAGTGTTGGGATTAAAGGCGTGTGCCGCCACTGCCCTGCAAATTATATATATATTTTATTTTAAGCACCTACTTGACTTGTTTTTCAACAACCAAAGAGCAGTAAGCATTCTTAACCACTGAGCCATCTTTCCAGTCCCTAGGTCGTGATTACATTTGTAACATTTATTTGTTCATTATGTGCCTACATGCATACGGCGTGTGCCATGGCACACGTGCAGAGGGCAGAGGGACAACCTGTAGCCATCGGTTCTCTCCACCATAGCATGTGGGATCTGGGGATCAACATCAAGTCGTCCAGCTTGGTGACAGTACCTTCACTAGCTGTGCCGTTCTGATAGGTGACAAGAAGCCTTGCTGCCAAACCCTGTACCGGCTTCTCTATTGGAAACCTTACCACTTCAAGGGTAGGGCACAGAATAGTTCAGTAGTGACAGATAATGTAACCAGATGGCGTGGGGCTCTTCTCTCACTTGACTTTGCTCCTCCCCTGCCTCCAGGACTCTGTGTGTCTTCCCTTCATTTAAAAAAAAAAGGGCCACGCTCTTCCTTCATTGGGTCCTGACCCCTGGGCTGTGTGCTCGTGTCCCCAGGGGCCGCCTCTCTGGCCTTCTTAAACTTACAGAGCACCTCTGTGGGTGCTTCTGCTCCTGCAGCTCCCTGGGCACAGGAGTCCTGAAGTCCCAAGCTCTCTGACCTCCTGTCACCCTTCCTTCCTGGAAGACTGAGCACTCAGGCTGAGAGCAGCTCAGGGTGAGGCGCTTGTTAGCATTGGTACGGTTCAGTGACCCCCTCCAAAAGAGTTCTCAAAATGGGAGCCTGTTAGGAACCACAGTCCCATATGAACCTCTTCCAGTGGTTCATTGGAAGCCCTTTCCTCAGCTGTATCAAGTGCACGCGCCCGTGTGCGTGCGCGCACGCGCACACACTCACACACACACACACACACACACACACACACACCCCTCCCTCCACCATGCTTATGCTATGCCTCACCCTCCTGGGACTAGACCTCTACTAGCCCAGCCTCTGTGCTCTGCCTGCAGCATCTGGTTTGGCCAACATGATACCAGTTTGTATGCTTCTCAACAACCTCAGGAAGTTTGCCTTCTAGTTCCCTGGGCCTGGGGAAACCCCCCCATTTGGCCTGATTAGGAAGCGTGGCTGCATTTCTGACCCAGAGCAGGTGGCAGTGAGTCCCAGAAGGTAAAGCTGCTTCACAGGACTCTGTGTGATGCCAAGGGGCTGGCAAAGGACCGATCAGGAGGACATTCCAAGTGCTTTGCCCATTCTGTGCCTTCCAGGTAGACTGGCCAATCAGAATGCCTGAGGTCCCCACGAGGGCTGAAGGCAAGAGCCTCAGTGTCTGCTGCAGCCCCCACTATCCCTTCATCCTGACTGTCACCCACCCTCCATTATGGGGACCCTAGCTAAGGCCCCAGCCATGGGACTTGGTGCTCATCAGCTGTGAAAATACCCTGTAACTGATTGATTTAACATGTGATCGGAGGCTGAGGCTCTGTCCAGGCTTCATTGGTGACTCAAGTGCTCCCTGTCTTGCTGCTCCGTAAGATGGCATGCCGTTTTGTCTCTGGCATTTTTTGTCCTCAAAAATATGTTACATTCTATGAAATATCAGCTAAACAAATATATTGAAAGACTTATTAACTAAACATAAGCGGAACCTGAAAAGTTTTCTCAGAGTCAACCAGTTAAAAGGGAGACCAGAGTTTCACCCCCCTCATAAAAAGGTGCAGGAACCAGCAAAATGTCTCAGCTGGTAAGGACACTCATTGCTAAGCCTGACAGCCTGAGTTTGTTTCCCCAGAACCCACGTGGTGGACTGAGAACCAGCTATTCCGTCTGAACATACTATTCACGGATGCATGGCTGGAGCGCCCACTTCTATATAAACACACAAACATAGAAAATGCTAAAAAAAATCATGAAAAAGGTAACTCTGCAAATTCTAGTTTTGAAACTTAACAAAATATTACTTCCAGCCTAGCTAAGAGCTATTGACAGTTGATGAATGCTAAGGGAAAGAGCTTTCTTCAGGGCTATGGTCCTTAGTAGACTGACCATGCTCCAATACATGAGCTGTGCAAATTGAATTTGTTGGCTTATAAAGAGAGCAGGGCTGTAAAGTTGGGAAGGGAGAATAGAGAGCTGAGGTGGATCTGGGAGGAGTTAGGAGAAAAAGAGGCTGAATACAATCAAAATACATTGCATACATTATGAAATTTTCAAAGGATTAAAAAAAATATTTAAAAACGAATTGCTGGGTGTTGGTGGCACACGCCTTTAATCCCAGCACTAGAGGCAGGCGGATCTCTGTGAGTTCTAAGCCAGCCTGGTCTACAGAGTGAGTTCCAGGACAGCCAGAGTTACAACAGAGAAACATTGTCTTAATAATAATAATAATAATAATAATAATAATAAATAAAAATAAAAGCAAGAGTTAGGGAGCTGGAGACATGACTCAGTGATTAAGAGTACTAGTTGTTCTTTCAGAGGATCTGGGTTCAGCTGCCAGCACCCTCATCAGTGGCTCACAACTGCCTGTAACTCCAGGACCGGGGTGCCTTCTGGCCTCCTCAGGCACTGCACAACCATGGTGCATATACATACACTCAGGCATATAAAATGAATGAATGAATGAAAAGTATTCTAAACTAAGTTTTATGTTTTTTTAATTTTATGTGTATGAATATTTTGCATGTGTGACTGTGCACCGCAAGCATGCCTGGTGCCTGCAGGAGTCAGAAGGGCTTCGAATCCCCTGGAACTGGAGTTAACATGATTGTGAACCAGCATGTGGGTTCTGGGAATCAAACCCAGGTCCTTTGGAAGAACAGTCAGTGCTCTAACCCATTGAGCCATCTCTCCTGCCCCCTGAACTTATTTTTCATTATTTAGTGTGTATAAATGCATGTATGTCAGTGTGCCGTGTGCATGCCTGGTTCCTTCAGAAGCCAGAAAAGGGCATCAGATCCCCTGAGACTGGAGTTCCAGACGCTTGTCAGCAGCTGTGCATGTGCTGGGGATTGATTCTCTGGACGAGCAGCCAGTGCTCTTCAGTTGAGCCATTTCTTCAGCCTCCGCCCCACACTGCAGGAACGGCTCAGAGGAAGAAGGAAGCCCATGGAAATGCCAAGCCAGAATAGGCCAGCGTGAGTTTGGGCAGGATGCAGGTGTGAGAGCTGAGCTAGGGAACAGGATTAGTGAGTGAGGAGAGGCAGCCAAGGATCTCCCTCCTGTACCTAACAGAAGACGAACGGACATGGCCACCAGTTAAGGCTTACTCCAGGTCAGTGCAGTGGAAGTACTTCCCATGAATCTTGTCCCCTAGCAAAGGAGACACTGTTCTATTTCTGTCTGAAAGAAAGGCTATGGAGCCTGTAGAACTGTGAAGCCCCATGTGCAAGGCCATCCAGCGGATAAAGAGCAGAGCCTTGTATCCAGCCTTGAAATCAGAGATCCATCTGTTTCTGCCTCCTAAGTGTTGGGATTGCGTGTGCCACCACTGCCCTACTGTATATATATATAGCGCCTACTTGTTTTAAACAACCAAAGAGCAGGAAGCATTCTTAACCACTGAGCCATCTTTCCAGTCCCTAGGTTGTGATTACATTTGTAACATTTATTTGTTCATTATGTGCCTATGTATGTGTGTGTGTGTGTATATATATACACACACACACACATACATAAACACACGTATATGGCATGTGCCACGGCACATGTGTGGAGGTCAGAGGCATTTCCTCACTTGAGGCCCCTCCTCTGAGATGACTCTAGCTTGTGTTAAGCTGACAGAAAACTAGTCAGCACAGGGAGTTACCAGTTTGAGGCTAGCCTAAACACTCATGTAACTCTGGGTCAGTGGACCAGGGAATCGCACCTTCCTTCCTTCGCTGGTGAGCTTAGATCTTCTGACTGGAGCACCCAGTTTCTGGCTCTGACAGGTCTGTTGTAGGTGACCTTACCTAACCTAGGCGTGGGATTTCTGGGGAAGTGTGGTTTGTTTGAGACAGGTATCACTGTAGTCTAGGATGGCCTGGAACTTAGTATATATAGACCAGGCTGGCCTTAAACTCACTTCTGAGCTCTGGTATACAGGCATGAGACACCAGACCCATTTCCTAAGGAAGGACCTCGCTTCATACTCCAGGAACCACCGCTGGTGTGCTAGCTTAGGCTTGGCTGCCTATCTGGCGTTATGAGAACCTTGGCTTACATCTGGGGTTGCCAATCACATAGCAGTAGGTGCCCGGGCTTCTGTCAGACCTGTGTTAGGTTGGTAAGCCTGGATCCTTGCCCTTCTGAGGGACCACTGAGAGAAGACATGGGAGAAAGATGCTGCAGAGTAGTCTAGGGACTGCATAGAGCCAATTGGGAAAGCGGTCTCTAAGGAAGTGAGCTGCACTCTGGCCCGGAGCCAAAGAGGGAACTGGGATGTGCAAAGCCATCATGGTCTCCCAGCAACCCTCTAAGACTGACATTGTTCCCACTTCAGAAGAACTGAATCTCAGAGAGGTTGCCAAGCCTGTTAGTGTTTTTAGTCACCCGTGATGGTCCATATTGACTATCACCCTAGCAGGACCCAGACTCACCCTAGAGACAAAGCTCTGGGAGTGTCTATAAGGAAGTTTGTCTACCGGGTTAACCAAGGCGTGAAGACCAGCCCAGATATGGGCAGGGGTCTCTAAACAAAAAGGAGAAAGTGGGCGGAGCACCAGCACCCCTCTCTGCCTCCTGTCTGCAGATGGTGAAGTGTGGTCTCACTGTTACCGCCATGTGCTGTAACGGGTTGTGTGCCGTCAAACCCGGGTGAGGATAAACTCTTTCTTCCTTACTTATCTCTTGCCAAGCATTTTGTCACAGACACACGAAAAATGACTAGTTTACCGCTCCACCCTCCTCCTTGGAAACAGTGCCCCTGGCCGGCTCATTCTCATCTTCCTGGGCTCCCTCCTCCTCGTCTGCAGAGGCCCTGCCACAAGAGGAGCCCACTGTGAGGCCTTGTTCTTTCTGCACCAGCAGCACTGGCTTTGCAGGCCGCACTCTCTGCAGTGCTAGGGGCCCTGCCCTGGGCTCCGTGTGCCTGTGCTGCAGGCCTAACATTCAACAAGAGGCCCCACGTGTTTTGCACAGGCCCACAAATTTTGTGGTTGTCCCTATATATATGTCTGCACCGCAATGGTCGGAGCCAGTGAGTGATAGTCTGTCCCATCTGTGAGAAGCAGCATCGTTTCCAGCTGGGGAGAGCCACAGCTTTTAATCACAGGGAGACAGGGAAAAAAGATGCTTCCTTTGTTTCTATGAAATACACAGTTTTATGTGCAGTTTTATGTTTCTTCCTGGCAATAACTTAGGAGGGAACAGAACCCTTGGGAACAGAACATAGGAATAACAAATTATGGGTCATTAACTGTGCCTAATTGTTTCTTTATGGCTTAGAGTGGAGGCTCTCCTCAGCGGCTCTGGTGCTCAGTTACAGGTAGTGAAGGAGGACCTTGGAGAGGCAGAGGGAGCAGCCATAGAGGAATCCTGGACTGCTTCCTGAGGCTCCAGCCTCCACCTTGAACTCTACCCAGGCCTCACCTATAACAAGGCCTGTCACCAATGTGGGGAATGGGGCACCTTACCTGAGACCCCAGCATCCTTCTGGGTGATGTGGAAGTGACTGACAGGCAGACCCCAGCACTCTTCTGGTATGACTCAGAGTTATCCAAAGAAGCCAGTCTCACCCGCCTCCCAGGCCCCAAATCTCTCCAAACCCCCGCTAGGCTCCCCAAACCTTGTTTAAAAGCTAACCTAGGCTAGGGGTGTGTCTCAGTGGCAGTGCAATGAAGTATTCATGGGACCCTGGGGTCAGTTACTAACCTCTCCCTAAAGGAAATTAGATTAACCCCCCAACCTTAAATGTTTTTAACCCTTAAAAACATTTCCTGCTAAGAAAAATGCAGAAATACTAAAAAATGCCACTGCCCCCTTCACGTTCTCAGCAAAGTGGCGGGATGTGAGGATGCTGAGTGTACAGCCCCCCGCAGAGCGTCAGTGCCACGTGCTCGGTGCCCACGGAGTACAGAAGGGAGACCCGTCCCCATTTCCCGTTTCCAAAGACAGAGCCAGCTCTCCATCCAGACCAGCTGTGGAAGGCTGTAAGGATCCATCAGCCCGTTCTGTTTCTTTCCACCAAGCTGTTGTTTCATTGGTTGACATTCCTCCAACCACAAAATCTAACCCTAGGTTTTGAGTCCTGCAGCTCACCTTCCCGGTCCTTTTCTTCAGGGATGTAGCCACGTGTGGTAAATAACCCCCCACCCTCCTTCATGCAAGCAACCCTAATTAAACTCAGTAAGAGTCAGCCCCCACACACACACACGATAGGAAAACAGGAGGGGGCTTGTTGGGAAGAAGGGACATGAGAAGGGGCTGGGAGTGGGTAATGGTGATAAAATGACCAAAATACACAAAATATGTACGAGATTGTAAAGAAGAATAATAAAAGAAATATGTTCTTTGAAGAACAAGTACTGTGAAGTGCAAGGGAGGACCTGGTGGGAAGGGAGGAGAGACCACCTAGAACATGGAGGCCAGGGTGTGCGCAGCTGGAGCTACTGGCAGGGGGAAGAGAGGTGTAAAGCAGGTTGTGTGACCCAGTGTAGAGATTTACTTTCCATCAAAACCAAAATGCATGCTCCTGGGACGTCAAGCAAGGCCACATCCCCGTTCCCTCCCAAACAAACTCTAGCTGCAAAGACGTGCCGATCAACAACCGAAATGTCCTGCTGCCACGTGCCACGCCGCCATTAGGTCTTGGGTGACAGCAGTTCCCGGCCTTTCCTGCCGCCGCAAACACCTAGTCTGTCTACATGTCAGGTCCCCTGTCCCACAGTGGCCAGGACTCCTTGTCCCTCTGGGGACCACAGGCAGCTATGTCTTGGTTTATGACACAGGGTATCACTGTGTAGCCCAGGCTTGTTTCAAACAAGTGATCCTCCTGCCTCAGCCTCCCAGTTGTTACTGGAATTGTAGGGAGTGGAAACCTGGGCCCTGGCAACCCTGACAAGCCACTTGTCCCCAAGAAGCCAATTAACAGCCACGCAGAGAAAGCAGACTTACTCAACATGGCCATTTGGGAAGAGGAACACATAGAAATGTCTAGTGACCCCACCCCTCCACCCTGTGCACCTAACCTCGTGTGGGGATCCTGGCATGAGGTGTAGCTTAAATGGAGGTGGGAGTATGCACGACTAGGCAGTTCTGGTCGAGGTATGGTCCCGCCATCATCGTTGTCCAGACTCCAGGCCCTCCTGCTAGGAGGTCTGACATGTCAGAACTTAAGAATCCCTTCCTGGGAGACAAGTTCCTCCCTAGCTTGAGATTCCTGAGGAAATTGCAGTCCCTGAGATCCACCGAGTTAACTGGCAGCCAGAGGGAGGGCGCAGTGTCTCTGGAGTAGCCCTTCCGCTCAGGACGGCACACAGGTGCTGTGTCATAACCCCTTCACGGGTTTAAAGGCCGCACAGCGCCCGTGACCTAAATACACCATTACTGTCCCTGCACACCTGCTGCTGCACAGCGTCCATGTTGGAGAGTTTCTGGGTTTCCCGCCCAAGGAGCTCTCACGGCTGAAATCAGGCATCGCTAGCCCGCCACACTCGAGGTACGGCTTCTTCGTGTTCTTTGGGTGGTTGGATTCTTTGCAACGTGGTCCCTTTTCTTCAAAGACAGTATCAAGGGATCTCCCCATGACAAATGCCACTCCGCTGGAAATCCTTTTTTAAACCAACCCATCCCAAAGCTCTCCCGTGTGACATGCTTTCTAAAGGGTTTACTAGGCTGGGCCCACGCTGCTCAGGGGTGGCGGTGCAGCGTTTTCTTATTAAGAGCATGTATTTTATTTTTAACTAGCATTACAAACCAACTGTTACCACATTTAATCCCAGCACTTGGGAGGCAGAGGCAGTCGGATCTCTGTGAGTTCAAGACCAGCCAGGTCTGCATAGAAAGTTCCAGGACAGCCAGGGTGACTTGTCTCAAACTGAATAAAATAATAGAATTACAAACCAAACTGGGCTGGATATATCTCAGTGGGAGCATTCTTATCTATCATATATAAGACCCCAGATCTACTCTCAGCCCTGAGGGAGAAAAAGACAAGAATACAAACCAAATCAAACCAAGCCTGTCCCATCTCTGCTGGCCTGTGTAATGGGGCTACTGGTAGAACCTGAGCATTCACAAGTCCTGGCCACACCTCCGGAAGGTCATGCACACCGTCAGGAGACCACTCCTCCCGGGACAGTGCTCAGCCATGTAGACAGGTTATCTGTTGTGTATCATATGCTTTAACATTCTTTTGCATGCTTTGGGACTATTTTAATTTACAAGTTATGAAAAGTGGTATTTCTGGAGCTGGACAATATCACATTTTATTTTTTTTCAAATGTGCATAGATTTTTGTAAAAGAAGTTTCGGGTAGCTTAATGTCTCCTTGAACTTCCTAGGCTTGGTGGGTGGCTTAGTGCTGGTGCATCAGCAGGGCTCAGCTCAAGCCCCGGCGCCTAGGAAGGAAACTTTGGACTCTGAATAGTTTTCTGCAGTTCTGGTGTGGAGGTGGCGCTAGGAACCAAACTCGTGGTCTTGACTGAGCATGCTCAGAAAGCACCCGGCCACTGAGCCATACTCGCGGCCCACACGGCCCCTTCGGAAGCCCACTCATACTAATTGGAGGTCTCACACGGGCAAATAGTTTATGACGGCCTTCAACACCTGATCCCCATCTCCACCTCCCTAATTTGGGGTTACAGAAGAGCCACCACGCCCGGGAGAAAGCCGTGTCCTGTCCCTACGGTATCCGGAGTTCTTCCGCAGAGAGGCCCTGCCATCTCCTCTGTCGGTTTACACATTCATTAAAGGTGAAATCGCTGCCCGGGGTATTTACTTCATACTTCCGGTTGTGATTCCGGGGTGTCGTGGGCCTGTGTGCACAGCTGGCGCTGCTAGTCTCCGGGTGACGGACGCGTACTCTTCACGTTTAGCCGTCTCTTTAATGGTTTCCTGTGTCATATAACACTTCCGACTTCGTTTTTGTTGCTCAAATGAGTCCACTTTTGCCGCTGGCGTTCTTTTGGCTATCCCTCTGCCCATGGATTTTCATGGTGATACCATTGCTGCTTTGTTTTTAAGTTCTCCACAGGAGCGCCCCCGCCCCCCCCTGCACGCAGTCACGTGCCGCGTGACGACATTCTGGGCGATGGCAGCACGTCCGTCAGTGGTCCCAGGAAAACGTGATGGAATTGAAAATTTCCTATTGGGGAAGTTTATTTTTTTAGTTATGTTTGAAATTGTTTCATGCACTGTTGGGTGAGGGGCTATCCTAGGTCTAGGGCATTCTGCACTGTCTGCAGGTGTTGGATTTCTGTGTGTGTGTGTGGGGGGGGGCTTTGATTGCTAATGACCTGCACATGGTATCATTAGAGCACCTAAGGAATTCTGAATCAATAAAACACCTGAGCTCAGCGCTCAGGGTTCCACTGTGAGTGTGGCACTGACTCTGAGGTGGTTCCCTCTGCTGAGGTCTGGAAGGACTTCCACGGTAGAGGTACTGCTACAATCTTCTGTCGGGCTGGAGAGATGGCTCAGCGGTTAGGAGCACTGGCTGCTCTTCCAGAGGTCCTGAGTTCAATTCCCAGCAACCATATGATGGTGGCTCACAATCATCTGTAATAGGACCAGACGCCCACTTCTGGCATGCAGGTGTACATGCAAGCAGAACACTCATACACAAAATAAATAAGTCTTAAAAATAAAAAAAGAAAGTTTCCTTTTGCCTAATGATATTGTGGTCCCATAACGTCACAGCGTGGTGTGTGCCACGTCTATTTGTGCTGGTGCTGCTGCCAACAAACCTACTGTGTGCAAACTGCCAGTGTGCAAAAGCATGCATTCCGCACGCTGTGGAACAGCTCAGGGTAATGGGCAGCTGGGTTACTGGCTTAAGGGCTTACGTAGGCTGTGGGTATCAAACCCAGGGTCTCCTACAGGCCAGGCAAGTGCTCTATCACTGAACCCCCAGCTCCCCACATTTTGTTTTAAATTTCATTTTAAGACAGGTCTCAGTAAGTTGCCCAGGCTAGCCTTGAACTTGTAACCCTCCCGCCTTAGTGTCCTGAGTAGCTGGGATTTCAGGCATGTGCACCATACTCAGCTTGGACTGTCTTCTCCTTACTGTGTTTTTTAAAAAATCATTACATATCTGAATTATGAACTTCCAGTTAAACATACAGACCGTCCCAAGTTACGTTGGTTTGACGTAGACATTTTCAGTTTTAGGGTGACGATGTGGAAATAATCCTCACTGAGTAGCGACTCTTCTCTCTTGAATGTTATGCCTCTCCTGGGCTAGAGATATGCAACGAGAGGCTCAGCCACGCCCAGGGATTTACCCGGGCCCCAGCATCCATACCATCTCGAGGGACAACAACCATGTATTAAATGCATTTTTCACTTAGGTTATTTTCAACTTAAAACAGAATTCCTGAGACACAGCCCCACTGTAAGATGGAGTGTCTACAATGCAGTTCTAGAAACTGGCGTCTTCATTGGTTACAGTGCTACGCCATTCCCTTGAACCTGCCATTCTGCCCTGTTTTGCCACACAGAACTCCCCTTATCAAGTTAGCTTCCTGATCAGTCTTAAAAACAGGGGACGCTAGATAGAAGAGGGTGGGTATGACTGCTCGTCCCTGTTTTCCTTGGTGCTCCAGCCAATTCCCGTGAAGACAGCATTTGGGGTCAGTTTTCAACCCCTTGCAGCCATCCAAGAAAGAACATGATCGCAACCCGTGGCAATATCAGTCAGCAATATGAGCTCTACCTGATGTAGTCAGAATAATGGCCCTCCAAAGATGACCCAGTCCCTAACCCTTGGAACGCTTTGAACATGCTGTTTTACAATGGAAAAGAGACTGTAGAGAGGCTTCCAGTGAGCATCCGGAGATAGGAAACTGTCTCCACCAATCTCACTGTGTCCTTAACACAGATGCTGCTGTAGAGAGGCCGGGGTCAGACAAGTGTGGGCCAGCTTTGGAGACAGGGAAGGGAGCGAGCCAGGGAATGGCGGCTTTGGGGAGAAGTGTCCTCTAGAACTTCCACAAAGGAACACAGCCTGGCCAGACACTTGAGTTTTCAGCTTAGTGAGTTGAGCTGAGGATAGCTGCCGAGTTTTGTTAAGGGAGCAGAACTAAGGACACTGCACTGAGTTTTGCCCAGACACTGCCACTAACTAGTTGGCTTTGAGGACGTAACCCCTTTCTAACACACTGTGGGCACCGTTATCTCAGCGTGGGCGTAAGACTCCCCATCCCTAGGGTCCCGCAGGACAGTGGGATCACACTCCGGCTGCGGCACCGGCACAGGCTGCTGCGCAGAGCGGGGCTGGCTCTCATCTGCATTCTCTTCAAAAGTTCCGCGGTATTTTAAGGCCCAGGCCACATTTCCCCTTCCCACAAATCCCCTCCCTGCCCAGCTGATCTCTTAGTCTGAATCTCTCTATAGTCAGTGTCCTCCATAAACCGGAACTAGAGACACTGTCGACTCTTTGCAACTGGGAGGCACGTTTCTCATCCGCATGCTCCACAGGGAGAGGTCCACACAAGGACATCACAGACGTGCCCAGAATGATCCTCAGCACGAAAAAGCCACTTCAGTGGAACAGAGGAAGAAGTGGGCCACTCGATGTCCATCCGAGCCGTCTCTGGATGATGGAGTTTATCTGCAAGCCTGGAGATGTGTGTGATTAAGGACAATGGGATGTATTTTCCCTGTCTCCGAAAGGCTCTGTGCTGCCTCGAGTGCAGACGTTGGAAGGAGCTGTCTGAGACACTGGCAGTGTTAGTCACTGCCAGCAACTCTGAAGCCTGCTTCCGTCTCCCTTACATGGTGCACCGGATGCCCGCACACAGACACTGAAGTATGAAATGGCCACCTGCTTTCCTTTCTTTCCTCAAAGTTTTGCTGTTAAATATATTCTCCTTAGGAAGATACAATTAAGTATTAGGGAAATCAAAAGGTTGTGTTTTGTTCCATGGTTTGAAGGTGCGTTCCAATTTCAAATTTAAGACAATTTATAAGGAAAATCCCTAATGTATCTATCACTAACGAGGGGAAAATTGGAGAATGCTCATGACATCGATAGAGTCAAACTAAGGTCAGTGGGTCTGAGGAAGATGGAGATTTTCCCAAACCATTAAAGACAAGTTTCAGGGTTTGGAGAGATGTATCTGCAGTTCAAAGACTTGCTGCTCCTGCAGAGGGCAGCGGTTCAGCTCCCAGCACCCACTGGGGCGCTCACCACCGCCTTTGACTCCAGTTCCTGGGAACTGATGTGTGTGTGTGTGTGTGTGTGTGTGTGTGTGTGTGTAATAAACACACACGAACACAGAAATAAAAGTAAACACAGGGCGGTGGTGGCGCACGCAATTAATCTTAGTACTAGGGAGGCAGAGGCAGACAGATCTCTGAGTTCAAGGCCAGCCTGGTCTACAGAGTGAGTTCCAGGACAGCCTACACAGAGAAACCCTGTCTTGAAAAACCATAAACAAACAAACAAACAAACAGGCAAAATAAAATCTTTACAAATATTTCACGGGCTTCAGGGAAAAGAATGTTGAGAAATCCCGAGAAGCCGCGGGCGTGCGGTGGGGGCAGGGTGCACACCTTCCACTGCCCGGGACATGGAGGCAGGTCACCTTGAGGCCGCCTCGGCCCTGCTGGGCTTCCTTCTCCCTGCTGCTCGGATACAGTCTCCAGCTGAAGAGAAGATGACAGGAAAGACGTCCTGCGCACCAAAGTCGCCGAACCCGAGCGCTGTCGTGGAGGGACGAGTGGAACAGCGGGAAACGCGGGAGGCACTGGGTGCAAACCCTCGGTGAAGGCATCTCACCGAGGCATTTAATTCCGTTTCTAGCCAAGGGAGGAGGATCCGAGCCAGAGCTCAGCTCGCCACGAGGGGACCCGCGCTTCTGACTCCGCAGGGTCGTGGGGTCCAAGCTGCTTTCCTAATGAGTCTAAGCTGCCATTTGTCTTCCTGTTCGCGTGCCCTGAGTGCACGCTGGAGTTTCCAAAGGCTGATCAATACGAGGCTGCAACAAATTAAATGCAGGTGCAGGTTTTCGAACTCAGCTGTCTTCTTTTAAGCCAGATAGTAAAAAAAATTTGCAAAGTAGCACAATAATGTCGCCCTTCTTACCAAGGAGAATGTGACTGTCAGTTTTCTCACGAATATTTTTGTTTTTGTATTTGGAGACAGGGTCTTGCTACTAGCCCAGGTGGGGTTAGAATGTGCAAACCTCCAGCCTCTGCTTCTCAAACGCTAGGATTACAGGCGTGCACACTGTGCTGTGATGCTCTTATCATTATCATTATTAAGATATAGAGTCATTTTTCATAAAGAAATTATTTACACTAATATGTAATGATTTCGATATTATTTTAATGAGTTAATATTTTAAAATTTCTCTTTCAGCTTCTAAAATTTAATAGACAGAAAACACAGGCAGCAATTTTTTTTACTTAAAGTTTTAAAAATTGATATAGGGCTGAGTATGGTGAGTTCCAGGCTAGTCTGGGCTACATAGCCAGTGCCAGGCAGGCAGAGTTACATAGTGATCCCTTGTCTCAAAAAAAAAAGACAGTTTATATACAGTAAAGTACACACATCTTAAACATACACCTTATTTTTAACGTATATGCATATGGTCTAACCTGAGCCCACTTTAAGGAACAGGTCACCTTTATTGCTTGGAAGGACACCTGTGTCTCATTAAGGCCCAGTCTATCAGAGGTGACCAGTCTGGTATGTATCACTACGGATTAATTTGGCTTAGATTAATGGCATCTAAATTAAACCATGTAGTATGTATTTCAGAGCTTCAAGCCAAACAAACCCCCATCCCTTTTTGAGACAGGTCTTGTTCAATTGCCTAGGTTGGCCTTGAACGTGTGATTCTCCTGACCCAATCTCCTGCACAGGTTACCAAGGCTACAAAGTGTGTGTCAGGCACCCAGTTGTTTACATTCTTCTGTGTCTTTCTTTTTGTGTGGGTAGGGGACTGACCCCAAGGCTTGTGTACGGTAAGCGTGTGCTCTGCCAGTGAGCTACGATCCGGCCCTACACCTGGCTTTTCTCCAGCATATCTTTGACATTCATCTGCATTCTGCATGTTGGTACATTTCTTGTATGACTACTAATCATATTACATTATGTGGCTATATCACAAATTGCTTTATTTTCCTCTTGATGCATATTTGGATATTGTCTAATTTTAGCCAATTATAGAGCTGTCAAGAACATTTATGTAGGAGTCTCGTGGTGGGTAATGCACTAATTTTTACTTATTGATTTGAAGAATTTTTTTTAATATTTGTATATGAAGTTTTTGGTTTTTTTGTATATGAATTCTTTAACAGTCCATATACTCTCTCTTCCTTTCTTTTTTCTTCCTTCCTTCCTTCCTTCCTTCCTTCCTTCCTTCCTTCCTTCCTTCCTTCCTTCCTATTTTTCTTTCTTTTGAGACAAGGTCTCACAATGTAACCTCGGCTGACCTGCAACTCAGAGATCCCCCTGCCTCTATCCCTAAGTCCTGGGATTAAGGTGCATGTCACTACGCCTGGCTCTCCTTGTCTGTGAGCACGGGTGACTTTATGTGTGCCTCATGGATGCAGAAACCTGCAGAAGCTAGAGGAAGGTGTTAAGCCCCCTAGAACTGGAGTGACAGATGGTTGTGGGTCCCCACAGGTTCTGGGACCACACTCGGGTCCTCGGTGGGAGCAGCCAGCACTCCTGACTGCCGCGTCATCTCTCCAACTCCCCTACTAATGGGATGGACTGCCAGTTAAGAGTGATGCTGTTCTTCCAGAGGGTCTAAGTTCAGTTCACAGCACTCAAATCTCAGCGCTCACAACCACCTGCAGCTCCAGTTCCAGGGAATCTGTCACTCTCTTCTGGCCTCTGTTGGGACTGTGCACAGGGCACACGCGTGTGCACACACACACACACACACACATTAAAAATATATTTTAAAAAACATTTTATTTTGGTAATCAGATTTTATTTGCTCTGTATGTTTGTGTGTAGGCACGTTTGTATGCGCGTAGGTCAGAGGACAACTTTTGAGAGCTGGTTTCTTCTCGCACGGTAGCTCCAGCCATCCCTCCAGCTCAGATGTTATGAATTTTCATTAGGGGCCATTTATCAGTGTTTAGTCTTCAGTCCAGTGCATCATGTGATGACAAGATCTTTACCTACCTCCCTCCAGTATCAGGAAAACATTTTCCTGTGACCTCCAGCTGTTTATTTAGAAGCTTTAAAACTTTTGAATGTAGGTCAGTTATGCCTGAAACACCATTTGTGTTCAGTTTGAGTGATACTCTCATCCAGGGAACTACTGAGGCTTTGCAGTAAACTGAGAAAACACACACACACACACAATGCACACACAATACACACACACACAATGCACACATGCACACACACATGCACACATACACACACAATACACACACAATGCACACAATGCACACACACACAATGCACACAATGCATACATACACACAATGCATATACACAATGCACACACACACTTGCACACACACAATGCACACATGTGCACACACACATGCACACATACACACACAATGCACACACACAATGCACACAATGCATAAATACACACACAATGCACACACAATGCACACACACACTTGCACACACACAATGCACACATGTGCACACACATGCACACATACACACACAATGCACACACACAATGCACACAATGCATAAATACACACACAATGCACACACAATGCACACACACACTTGCACACACACAATGCACACATGTACACACACACACAATGCACACACAATACACACACACAATGCACAGATGCACACACACATGCACACATACACACACAATACACACACAATGTATACAATGCACACACACATAATACACACACACAATGCACACAATGCATAAACACAATGCACATACACACAATGCACACAATGCACACATACACACAATGCATATACACAATGCACACACACACTTGCACACACACAATGCACACATGTACACACACACACAATGCACACATGTACACACACACACAATGCACAAATGCACACACACATGCACACATACACACACAGTACACACACAATGTATACAATGCACACACACATAATACACACACACAATGCACACAATGCATAAACACAATGCACATACACACAATGTACACAATGCACACATACACACAATGCATATACACAATGCACACACAATGCACACACACACTTGCACACACACAATGCACACATGTACACATCCACACACACACACACACCCCTCTTACCCATGGTTTTGATTTCCATAGTTTTACCTACTCACAGTTACTTCAGTCTAGCATTATTAAATGCAAAATTCCAGAAATAAACAATAACTTTTAAATTCTTCACTTTTAATACTGTTTAGAGCAATGTGATGAAAGTTCACACCATTCCATTCAATTTTTGCTTTTTTGCTCATTCGTTTCGTGGTGCTGGGACCTGGACCCAGGGTCTCACCATGCCAGGCAGTGTTCCAGCCCTGAGCTACGGTCCAGCCCCGCTGCATTCTGCATGAATCACCACTTTGTTCAGAGTGTTCACACTCACACCTCACTGGCCACTTAGTCATCTCAGCAAACCATCTGCACCGTCACGGTATTTACCAATGGCTTCAAAGTACAGGAATAGCAAAGTCGAAAACACCCAGAGCGTAAACCATAGACGGCTGAATGCCGGCGACCACCTGGCAACACTGCCAGGCGTGGAGGGAAAACACAGTGCACATGCTCCCTGGCTCACAGCGGGGCTGAGAAACCATAGCGAGATGGAAATATCCCAAGTCAAACAATGCGCTTAATATGCGGATGCTACGGAAAGTCGAGTTCAGCTCACACTGCAGGGCTGGCTGCTTACTGCCTCGGCTGCGTGGCTGACCGGCTGCTGCGGTTCGCTGCTCCTCCCAGCATTGCAACACTGTATGTTGCTCTTCTAGGAATAGATAAAATTTCAGAGTCTGATTTCTACTAGGATTCAAATCTACCGAGCTGCAGGCATCGGCTGGGCTGCTGGGATATATCCCCCATGGGCTCTCAGGGGAGGCCTGCACATCTCAGAGTCTGCTGTGGGTGTCTTCTATTTCTCTACACCTGACCCAGAAGTATACCCTGTTTTAACCTGCAGCCTGTGGCAAACACTGAAATCTGGTGGTTAAGTTCACCGACTTAGTCAACACTTGTCAGCCATACGGTCGCTCTCCACGCACGCTTTGGCTCGGTCGTTGTTAAGACAGTGAAGGTGCCCGGATACCAACAGGCCTGGGCTTCCGACGCAGAGCGCGGGCTCACAGCCAGATGCCAGATTCAATTCCCAGTCCTGCCACTTATCGTCTGTGGGACTTTGGGAATTAATTCATTGTTCCATGTTTCCGCCTCCTCGTCTCTGAGTTGAGATAATAGCTACCTACAACTCGGGGCTTTTGCTTGTCAAATATTAAGCATCATGAGGTATCTTGGTGTTTGTTAAAATAAACAGGACAGGCACATATATCTTAAAAGAATATGAAACTGAAGGGACACAGAGTCCAAAGAGAGAAAACAGGTTTCCTTTGCGCAACCTCAGCATTTGCAGAGCTCATTTGTCTCCATTTCATTTAAAAACAAAAACATACAAAGCACATTAACATACAGCATCGATCGGGCTTCTCTGTGCTACAAAGAATCATGCAAGTTGAAATGAAGTAACAGCAGTGGTAGCAGAACCAGCCAACACAAACCATCCGGGGATTAATTAAACAAAATATGCACAAGGCCTACAAATGAGAACTACAAAACCCCGCTGAGCGGAGCCAAGGACAGCCTACATATGCGAGGAGATAACCCGCGCTGTGGATTAAAAGACTTGGCCTATTAAGACGGTAAACTGCCCATTGATCTAAAGATTCAATGCGAGCCCGGCCAAAAATCCCAGCAGGTGATTTTGCAGAGATTGACAAGTTAATTCTAAAATTATACTGGAAAAACAAAGCCGACACAATCTGAAAAAAAATGACGAAATTGGAGAAAACAAACTACACATTTTCAAGACTTATGTAAAACCATGGACATCGAAATCAGAAAAGGGACAAAGATAAATATATAGGTTAATGGAGCTGCACCGAGGCTAAAAATGACCCACATCCAGGGGCAATTTGTTTTCTACAAAGGTGCCCATGTAAGTTAGTGGGCGAAAGGGAAGTCTTAAACGGACGGTGCCGGACAGTCAGACACATGCGTGCAGAAGCGGCTCCCGCGCCCGCTCCGGCCCTCACCTTGGGTCAGTGTGACTAGGTGTGAGTTGTGGAGGTACGAAACACTTAGGAGAAACAGATTTTCTGACCTTGAATCAGGGAGAATCTTTTGAGGAGATAAAACCAATCTTAAATATTAATAAAATATTAATTGACTTACTAAAAATTAGACACTGTTCAGCAAAAGACATTGTCAGAAAAATGAAAACACAAGCTGCAGACTGGGAAGTGTCCGCTGTGAAGAGCAGGGCACCGTGGCCTGTGATCCCAGCATTTGAGAGGCTAAGTCAGGCAAGAGGAGGGCTGGGAATTTGAGGTCAGTCTTGACAATACAGAGTGACTTCCAGGGCGAGCCCCCAGCTCCTTGCAACCAGGAAAGGTGCCCAGCCCTTGTGTCTTCTTTTGGAAGGAAAGAACAGAATGTGTGCTCAACTTCATGGCTTTCTGAAAGCCTTCCCAGGGGTTGACTTTATCTTGTCTGACTCTAAGTGTTAACTGGTAAAACCTAGAAGTCCCTGAAGACAAAGGAGACTCTGGTGGCTTTGCAAAGCAGACTCCATCCGCCTGTGTGCAATACCACGTGCGGGCACCAGGGGGGGCGAGAGGCTCGGATTTGGAAGACCTTCCCCACAGCCGAGGGAAGGTGCGGGCAGGGAAGGCTGGGCTGACTGTGGGGTCTGCGAAGTCAGTGTGTCTTCAACTACTCATGCTCCGGCGAGATAACAAGGCTCACAGGAAAAACATGGCCCCAAAGACCAAGATAAATCTCCAGAGATCTACTTTACCTTCCAAATAATTCAAAAGACTTGTTTGCAAAGAGCTAAGTGCGCTCCAGGAGGAGAGTCCACTGAAGGAAATAAGGATGACAGCGCCAGAACAGAGCGAGAACAGAACAAAGGTAGGAACCGCAGAAAGGACCAGACGAACCCGGAGCTGAAGAATGCAGGAACTGAAGACTCCGGCAGAGCGATTCTGCAAGCGTCTGTCCGCTCGTGACCTCCAAGCAAGTCACCGGAGATGGTGGCTTCTCACTGCTGTGCCCAGAACACCCAGAGAGGCGCCGCAGGGAGGCCGTGTGTTGTTGCTGAGCGCTCGCTTTCAGAAGACCTAGTCTACCCTGGAGCGGCAGGCGCGGGGTCCAGCTCTCATGGCGTGGCCGGATGCCAGGCTAAGGGACCCTGGCACTTAACTAGCTCTCTGCCTCCCCCACGGGAGGGCACCCCCTACATCAGGGCCTTTCCTTCTCAGTTAATCTTCTCTGGAAATTCCCTCATAGGCACATCTATATTCTAGGGTTTTGTTGTTGTTTTGTTGTTGGTTTTGTTTTTTGTTTTAAGATAGAGTCTCACTGTGCAGCCCTGACTAGCCTGACACTTGCCCTATAGACCAGGCTGGCTGTGGAGGGAATGCTACTCCCCTGCCCCGGAGAGCTGAGATTACAAGCTTGCATCACACGCCCAGCTGAATCTAGTCTAGGCAAGTAGATAGTGAAGAATAACCTTTAAAGGAGCAAAGAGAAAAACGAACAAAAGTAAAGACAGCTTGAGCGGATTACAGAACATGACCTAACACAGCAATAGACGCATTTTGGAAACTTTAGAAGAAAGGGCTCATCTAGCAAATAATGGCCTAGGACCTATATAACATCCTACCCATCTGAGAAGGGAACTCATTCAAATTCCAGAAAATGCAAAGGAATCTGACTAGGACAAAGCTAAATAGGTTCATACAATGCCCGACATAATTAAACTATCAGAAGTCTGGCTGCTGAGACGGCTCAGTGCTCAGGGCACTTACTGGGGAGACCAAGACCAGAGTTCTATCCCTGGGACCCATATGGTGTGTGGAGAAAACGGATCCCTGCAAATTCCCCTCTGGCCTCCACACATACGGGGCTCGCACCCCTCCCCATGCCCTGCCACAAACAAACAAATAGTAATGTGAAAAAGTCAAAGACAACGAGAGAATTTTGAAAGCAGCAAGAGAAGAGCAACTGGTTCAATTTAAGGATGGTCCCGTAAACACACCGGCGGGGGTTCTCAGCAGGCACTGCAGTGCTCAGGAGAGGGCGATGTGGACTTCACCAGAGTAACAGCTACTGAGGGAGTTTATTTTTAGTTATGCAAAATAATTGTTTTGTGCACTGTTGGGTGGGGAGCTGCCTAGATCTTGGCATTTTGAATTGTCTGCAGGTGTTGAATTTCAGTGGGGGAAGTTTGATTGCTTATGATCTGCACCTGAGGAGTTCTGAATGAATAAAAACACCTGCGCTCAGATGCTCGGGGTTCCACTGTGAGTACGGCACTGGCCATGACGGTGGTTCCCTCTGCTGAGGTCTGGCAGAGTTTGCGCCTATGAGAATGCCTCCTTGTCTCTCATGATGAGCCATCCAGCAAGTGTACTGCTACAAATGGTGTACCAACGTGGGGCAAGATATCACGCCAGCCTCAGCCAACATGGAGACAAGGAAGAAGAGAAAGAAACTCCAGATCTCGCAGAATCTGGTAAAGTAAGCTCAGAGCAGTTCCCAGAGGACAGAGATTAAGGTATTAATAAAAGGAAAGTTCTATAAGAGAGGGTTGTAAATGAGGAAGAAGCTCCGAAGTGAGAGCCACGTTTTGGAAAAATGTGATAAATTTTCATGGTGAAAACAGAGTTCAGCTGGGAGCAGGAAAGAAGCAAGGTTTCTGGTGCTATTCCTGAGCATGAAGCTGACTCTCCCTCCCGCTGCTGGTGGTAGCCAGGGCACAGGAAACGGAAACCAGAGCATACTGTTCCACAGACTGAGTTTTCTGGTAGCTGCGTTGTGTGTGTGTGAAGCTCAAGATGTTGTGTTTGAGATCTATGGAAGGGGTTGTATGTTTCACCTCAGTGGTGGTGAGAAAGAACGCCAATGGCCGGAATGTTTCAACTGGAGATTGTTCCCACAGGCCCAGGACCTCCTGTTGCCGTGGAAGCCTCAACTTAGAGCCAAAAAGCTGCTCAATTAAACTGGACAGTTTTGTTTTGTTTTTTTCTGTAAACCCATCTACAAGCGGTCCTGATGAGACACATCTGCTGTGGTGATGAGAACTCCACCCACGAGGGGACCCTTCCTGCAGACAAAGTGCCCAGTTATCTTTCCAGCAAACCAGACTCTATCTTAAAATCTGGAAAGTGTTTCCTCAGGGACAGTACGCAGAAGCTGTCTTCCAGAACCGGCCAAGGTTGTGTCACGTGCTGGTAGCTGAACTTGGTACTGTAAGAGTCACCCAGATGGTGCTGGTTCTAAAGGCCTGAAGGGGTCATGGAGAGCAGCTGAGGCTTGGCACTGTGAGAGGCCAGGAGAGCTCATTGGTGAAGGTGCAGCCTCAGTAGCAGTTGAAGGCCCAGGATTGAAGGGGTCATGCAGAGAAGCTGAGGCTTGGCACCATGAAGAGAGCCCAGGAGAGGCTATTGGTGAAAGTGCAGCCTAATTGCAGCAAGGGACCCTAGCAGTTTTGGAGATGCCAGTACCACGGGATGACCACCAAGAGCAGCAATAGCAGTGGAGAGGAGCCAGCCAGAGCCTGGAGGACAAACTGTGTGTGTTGCAGAGGTCAGAGCCAAAGAAACGACCCAAGCTATTTTGAGGAGCCCAGAAGATCGTGAGTGAATTCCAGATAATTGGACATTAATAATGTTTTTCTGCTGTCCAAAGACATTGTGAGAAGCTTGATAGATGTTTGGTTTCATCTGGGCCTGTGCATTAGGAAGTCTCATGGTTGTTCCTCTTATAAATAGTTTTACTGGTATAGTGTGAAACTGTGTTGTAAAGGTAAAGCAATTTCTTTTTATACAGAAAAGGGGAAATGTTGAGGGAGTTTATTTTTAGTTATGCAAAATAATTGTTTTGTGTACTGTTGTGTGAGGGTCTGCCTAGATCTTGGCATTTTGAATTGTCTGCAGGTGTTGAATTTCAGTGAGGGATGTTTGATTGCTTATGACGTGCACCTGAAGAGTTCTGAATGAATAAAGACACCTGAGCTCAGATGCTCGGGGTTCCACTGTTGAGTACAACGCTGGCCATGATGGTGGTTCCCTCTGCTGAGGTCTGGCAGAGTTTGCACCTATGAGAATGCCTCCTTGTCTCTCATGCTGAGCTACCCCTCAAGTGTACTGTGACAAACAACCTTTCAGACTAGGGGTGCAGCTCATCCCTGAGTCCTGGCCTGGGATGGGAGCCCAGATTCAACCAGTGCAGGAGAAATTAAAACCTCCTGGGCTTCAAAGGATGCCACCAAGAAAGCAAACAACTCAAGGATGGGAGTATTTAAAAAGCACGCAGCAAAGGGTTTGCACACCCTTGCCTATGCGAGGAACTCTTACAACAAGGCGATAAAAACCAACTCAATTTAAAAGAGGGCGTAGAATGTCAATAAGCCTTTTTTCCCCCAAAGATATACACATAGCCAATAAGCAAATTAAAAGATGCTTGACGTCACGTCATAAGAGAAAAGCACATCAAAACAACAGGCATCATTTTGCAACTAAAGAACCGGCAGAGGAACAGCAGGGCAAGCGCAGGTCAGGGAGCTGCTGGTGTGAACGTCCTGATGCCTTGCGTGTGGGAGCTCCTCGGAAAGTCAAAAGGTTACGAAGAGCCCGGGACTCCACTCTTAGGAAGCACCTGCCTACGCAAAACCATACAGGGTTCTGTTCACATGGGACTGTTCTCCACAGCGAAAGGTGCAGCCAACACAAATGACCATCAACTGGAAACACAAACAACATGTGGCATATACCCAAACATTAGTCACAAAAGGAATGTTACAACATGGATCTTATATTTTAATTACTGTACGATGTCAAAGAAGCTACAAGTGTCCGGCGTAAGTGTCTCCAAGGAACAGGGGTGACTGCTCACAGGCCGGCTTTCTCTTGGGGATGGTGATACTATTATAGAATCGGGGAGTGGTGATGGGTGCACAATTTTGTGACTAAACTGAGCACCACTGATTTGTACATTTCAAAGCGACAACTTTTATAAATATGTCAATAAAATACACTTAAAAAGAAGACGAGTTTATGCAAATGTACTATACTTTAATAAAAAGTTCACACACAGAAAGATAATGGTTTCAATTTAGGATGAATAAAAAAATAAAATAAAACCCAAGCCTGGTGGCACAGCCTGTAATCCCTCTTCCCTGGAAGACCGAGCAAGGACAATGGCAAGCTCAAGGCCAGCCTGAGCACTCCCGTGAACTAGGTCTCAAAGACAGCAAGCTGGAGCTGGGAGATGGCTTAGTTGGTGAGGCGTGTCTGCACAAGCGTGAGGACCTGAGTTCAGATCCCCAGCACCGTGTAACAATGGGTATGGCGGCACGCACCGTCAGTGCCAGCAGTGGGGAGCTGGAGGCAGGAGGGTTCATCCAGCAGCTTGCTGGCCGCCCGTCCAGCTGAATGGGTGGACACCTGAACCAGAAAATAAGGGGAGAACAATTGAGGAAGACACCTGACCTCAAATTCTGGCTTACACACATACACAGACACACACAGACAGACAGACAGACACACAGACAGACACAGACACACAGACAGACAGACACACAGACAGACACAGACACACACAGACACACACAGATACACACAGACAGACAGACAGACACACAGACAGACACACAGACACACACAGACACACACAGACACACACAGACACAGACACACACAGACACAGACACACACACAGACACACAGATACACACAGACACAGACACACACAGACACACAGACAGACAGACACAGACACACACACAGACACACAGACACACACAGACACACAGACACACACAGACAGACACACACAGACACACAGACAGACAGACACAGACACACACACAGACACACAGACACACACAGACACACAGACAGACAGACACAGACACACACACAGACACACAGACACACACAGACACACAGACAGACAGACACAGACACACACAGACAGACACACACAGACACACAGACAGACACACACAGACACACAGACACACAGACACACACACACATACACACACAGACACACAGACACACACAGAGACACACACGCACTGCATGAGCATGCACAGTGTAAAAGGCCTGGGAACATATCTCCGCGATGCAGTGCTCCCTTGAACATCCAGGTCCTAGGTGGCAACTGTAAAAACAAATTACTACCTACAAAATAATAACAAACAACCAAAAAGGACATTTACAATATTTCTTCTTAAAGATATATCTTATTATTTCCTAATTTGAATATATCCCGGAAGATCACTTGGATAATATTCAGGGCTCTTCCAACAACAAACACGCATCAGTTCAATATGTCTCGTGTCTGTCTAGGCCTTCAATAAAAAAAGGGTGGAATCGACAAGTTATTAGAAAGGAGAGGTCTACTCCCTGTTCTCCTCTTCATGTGGAAACTTCCAGGCTGGGTACTGAAGTCAGCACAGCCCCTGGCACATGAGAGTATGGCCCCTGGGGTTGGGAAGACAGCTCAGTCAGTAAGGTGAATGCCACACAAGCACTCAGTGCCATCCCCAGAACACCCATAAGGAAGTTCAGGTTGGCGGTGCAGGCCTGTAACCCCAGTGCCGGGGAGGCAGGGACAGGACGTTCCCGGGACTTGCTAGCCTAGCCTAGCCAGAGAGTCTTAGACCAATGAGAGACCTGGACTGAAAAAACAAGGTAGATGGTTCATGAGAAATGAATGACACCTGAGATGGACCTCTGGTCTCTGCATACACATGCACCCACATGAGCATACACACACGTGTGCACACGCATGCACACATGCACACACATGCGTGCACACACACACACACACGTAAATATAGCTTTCCAGGAAGAAGACAGTCTACCTTGCAAACACCCAAACAATGTCTCTGTCACACACATCCCTCCCACCACCAAATGGATGGAGGTGACTTTCCTTCCGGTGGTGGCGCACTGTCTCTAGCTGTTTGGCCTTTTTCTTGGCAGGAAAGAACTGACGCTTGTTTCTTTCGTCAGAAAGGATCTTTGAAAAGCCCGATTCATGTTTCTTAACTTGTTGTGTTCAGTCTGTGCTAAGATCTTAAGAATTCTCAGTCTTAAATTACAGACCCTCTCAATCAGAGACACTAATTTAATTATCCCTTGTTAGTGTGAATTAAGGAAAGAAAAAACAAGTCCACGGGGCGAGGCTGCCATCTGGCCTCACAGGAGTTCTAAATCTTTTTTCGGGGTGGGGGTGGGGGATGGGGGTAACTGTCATTTTCTATCACCAAATGCCTCAAAATACGGGCTGCTCGCTGCATACTGGGTTCTGACATCACCTTTTCTTAGATGTCTGTGCAGATATTCCCAGTACCTGTCTTGGAAAGCCAGTTTCAAAACTATTTTTATTTGAGACTTTCCACAGTAAGCGTAAACATTAAGAAGAGGAACGTGTTGTACATGCCACTTGCTATTCAGTGGAAAGCAGAAGCAAGTAGGCCAGCACTTCTCTAGTGCTGGCGACTCTGTCTTCCTCGACATCGCTTCTTAGCCTGGGCATTCAAGCGGACAGCAGGCAGCCTGTCACTCACAGGCCCTGTCACTCCCTGTTCTAGCTCATTAAACTCTGGCTTTGCTAGAAGCATACCATCCACAGGGAGAGCCTCTACCAGTCAGAACAATCATTCCCAAGGGGGCAGGGGTTGATATGCAGCTCTGAGTGGGCACAAAGGCCGAGGTAAATTGCCACTTACACATGAAGCCACATTTTGTAGGTTGACAGTGGGAGGGCAGAAGGAGCAGGGGTTTGTGTTTAGACCTTCCAGCCTTACAGCTGGGAGTTTGTTTCATATTGATTGGCTTCTCTTTAGCTGCCAGAGGATGAAGAAAGTTCAGAAGCTCAACCAAGTTTGCAATCTCTCTCCCTCTCCCCTTCTCCCTCCGCCCACTCCAAACTGTAAGGTCTAAACACAAACCCCTGCTCCTTCTGCTCGTGTGTGTGTGTGTGTGTGTGTGTGTGTGTGTCTTTCTCTCTCTAAAGGGAAAAAATTCCAAGTAAGTTAACAATGCAGTCAGGTTGCACACACAGGCTTCATTTATAACCTCAGTTTTCTCCATGTTTTGCTTCTCCTTTCTATGGTGCCAAAACTCCTAGGACTCCAGAGTCACTTCACAGATATACCCTGAGCACTGAGGACTCTCGCCTCTTATAAACCACAGGCCTGCTTACTTTAGTTTTCCATCATCATGGCTAAAATATTGCAGAGATACAACTTAGGAATGTGCATTGGCTCACTGTTGCAGCAGTTTGGTTGGTGCTTTTGTTTCTGGGCTTGAGGAGAGGCAGCACATCACAGTGGGGGCCACTCATGCTGCTCACCCACTCCTGCTGGGAAGGCAAGAGAAACAGAAGAGGGCCTAAGGCCTGGTCCACCCCACAACGACCTTCCTTCCCGCCTTCCACCAGTCCTTGCCTCCTAAAAGCTTTACCACCTTGCAATAGCATGGCAGACTGGCAACCAAGCCTTTAGTATACGGAGAACATCTAAGATCCAAACTATAGCACTCCTGCATGCTCCCCTGGAAACTAGAATAAAATAACACCCTGACTTGGAAACGAGAGGGCTTGACAGAATACAGCCGGCACGAAAGGGCTGCGTTCAGCTCAACCTTGCCGAGGAAGAGAACAAAGACCAAGGGGACTTTGTGTGCTCGGCTCTGCTCTTAACCTCGAGTGAGGCACTGGAGGCAGCAGCGGCCACACAGCTGTCAGCACTGGGGAGACGGGAACTCACCATCTTGTCTCTCCTGGTTCCCAAGGCGTAGGTAAAACGGCTGCTGTTATTGGCTCGGAGTGATCCAGCCATTGCCAAAGAACAGATAAAGGGAATTCTAGACACACACTCTCCTTCTAAAATGCCCTTTCTTTCTGAAGCCACTCGGATTGCCTGTGTGGAATGTTTGTCTTCCTGGTCCTGTCACACACTTCTACCCCGACACCGTTTACAATTCTTTTCTGTGCTCCTAATGTGCGTGCTGCTCCCCTTTTCTCACAGGACTGTAAGCGTCCACAGCCTAGGACCAAGAGTCCTAATGAAGGTTGGAAGCAGATGTGGTAACTAACTCACCCTTCCTACCTGGCAGCTGAGCTCTGTATCCCTGGTGTACACGGAGGAGGGAGGTGCCTCTGGAGATGTCCGCTGTCGCAGGCGCCGGTTCTCCTGCCCCACGGTGGAGTGTCCCTCGTAGCAGGCTGCTACCGTGCTTTTTTACCTTCTAGCTCAGGAGAGAGAAAGGAAGGAAGAGAGAACTCTTCACCACCCTCGTAGGCGGCCTTGAAAGAGAGAAGGATGGAAAGGAAGACATATTCGCAGCTTTTTTCCTGTCGGAAGCTTGAAGAGCAGGAGCTGACAGCAAGCTCACTAGCGTCTTCACTCAGTATTCCCGAATTCTCCTACCGAAGTTCCTTTAAGCAATAGCCAACCAACTAACAAACCAACCCACCAACGACCAACCACCACCCCACCCTGGCTCTCCGGGCCTCAACCTTTAAATACTCTAAACAAAGGTCCCAGAAGTCCAAGCGGCACACAATCATAAGGACAAGCTACACGTGGCAAACAGCTGCAATAATCGAATGATAGCCACCAGTAATGAACATTCCAAACCAACCCATCACCATCCATCATACTTGGGACGGGCACAAAAACACAGCCCAAACGCCATCTTGTGTTTTTAAAGAAACCCAAATCACAAACTTCTTCAAAGCGTCCCGCTACATCTTTGGAGTACAATTTACGATGTCTGTGTACACTATATGATGTCTATTCCGACACCTCTAATGAGCCCCAAGATTAAACTAGATGTAATGTGCTGAGCTCAGTCATTCCAAGTAGCTACCTTTTGGTGGCTAGCTGTGTTTCTTGTGATGCAGAAGTTCTAAGACTCTGTGTTATTCTGCTCACCGGATACTGCTTGTATACAGAAGGATCAAGGCGAGCAAAGAAACACCACATTTCTTTTAATCAGGAAGGCAAAACCCTCCCCAGCGTGCAAGGGCAAGGCTCTAACTAGAGACTGAGGGATGAGTCAAATGAATGCGGACATTTCTTTCTTCCTTTTTTTTTTTTTTTCTTGTTTTGTTTCTTTACTTATTTTTTGGAGAACTCACTCTGTAGACCAGGCTGGCCTGGAACTCACAGAGATCCCCCTGCCTCTGACTCCTGAGTGCTGGGATTAAAGGCGTGCGCCACCACTGCCCAGCGTTGGTTTTTAATAGTGAAAGGAAGGAGGAAGAGGAGGAAGAAGAGGAAGAAGAGGAGGAGGATGCAGATGGCACTGACAGTGGTGGTTGTCACAGGGATTCACCAGAGAAGACTGCTCAGACATGGGTTTAAGCCAATAGAAAGTCTTTATGAGTCAGCTGGCAACTACACCTGGTGTCGGGATCCCAGTGTAGCCCGGAGCCTTTCTCGGGGTGAGCTTTTAAGCACAAAAACCATGTTCTGGGTTGACATGCTTCAGCCAACAAGAACAGTTAGCCAAAAGTGGAACTACAGAAGCTAAAAAGCAAGGTTAGTATATTTTTAGACTTTCCCAGAACTGTATGGGCTTCGATGGATCATTAGCTTTGGCAGGTGGTGCTGTCCGCGTGCTGAGTCTCACAGCCTGGATGGCACTTCCATCATGGAGTCAGTTGTATTAAGGTCTCGGGGCTCTGCTAAGGTCTGGAGCCCTGTCACAGAAGTGGCAGCAGCGGCCACAAAAATCACAGGTGTCATCTGTGTTCCCTGGGCCTCTGTCTAGTGTGAACTGGATCTAAGTCACAAGCGCAAACCTTTCAAGTGAGAAGCAAGTCTTGGGCGGGGACCTCTGTGTTTGAGCTGTAAGTTGGGCTTACAGAAAAGTAATTAGAAAGTAGCTCGGCTAGGGACAGGAAGAGCCTTGAAGTGGCTTTCTCCAGCCCTGCCGATTTTAATTGTCTTAACGTTTTTCTTTAAGTTGGTGATCAGTTCATTCAGTTATCTCCTTGTACAGGTTCAATGAACATAAAACAGGAAGTAAAATTAACTTCTCCTGCCCTCAAGAAGCTGATAAGCCAGTGGGAGAGAGGAAGCTTTACCCATGGCTCGAGGGACAGACGCTTACTCATCCATTCTAAACAAGAATTACATGGACCAGCCATGGGAAAGTGGAGGAACACTGATGTCACAGGAGGAAGAGCGAGCAAGTTACTGTTTCATCTCACTGGTGTCTAACATTTACTTTTGAGATCCTGAGGATTTAACTGAGGGCTGCATGCTGACTAGGCAGGTGCTCTGCTGAGCTGTTCACCCACGTGGCTTCTTCTATTTATTTATTTATTTAGGCAGGGCCTCACTAAGCTACTCAGAGTGGTCCTCCTGTCTCAACCTTCTAAATGGCTGAGAATTACGGCACCCACCACCACACCTGGCCCACCATGTCTATCAATGTCCACCATTTGCCAGGCACTATATATCAGGAGATCCTCTGACGAAGCTTGTTTAGCTCATGTACATTCTAGATAGAACAGGCTAACAAAGAAATGAAACCTACATTAAGTTCCAAGAAGAAGACAGAATAATAAGAAGTGAGAGAAAATAACTGTGGGAAAATGACGGATGGCCATAGTGTCAAGGCAAGGGAGGTCTTTGAACATCGGCAGTTGGCTGAGCACAGACTCCAAGGCAGATGACAATTAGGACAGTATCCTGGATACCACACACACACACACACACACACACACACTCACGTCAGATTCATAAAAGCCAGGGGTCATCTGGCAAGAGGAACTTCAGTCGAGACATTGCCTGATATTCTGGTATTCTGGCCTGTGGGCTAGTCTGTGGGGCATTTTCTTGATTGATGTGGGAGGGCTCAGCCCACTGTGGACGGTGTCACTCTGGGCAGGCTGTCCTGGCTGTGTAAGGAAGCAAGCTGAGCAAGCAAGAGGGAGCAAGCCAGCAAGCAGCACCCTCTGTGGACTCTGCTTCAGACCCTGCCTCTAGCTTCCTGCCCTGCTTGAGTACCTGACTTCCCTCTGTACGGTGAAACAAGGCCTTTCCTCTTCAAGCTGCTCTTGGTCATGATGCCTTTACTACAGCAATAGACAAACTAAGACAGACAGAGAGCATAGCAGGGAGTCTAATGGCCCAGCCAGGAAGCAAGTTAATTTTGAGACTGGAAAGTGCTGTGGTTGGAACTTAAACACAAAACAAAAAGTTATTTCTGGAAAATACAGGTTCCAAGCGGATGCGAATTGGAAGCGAATTTGCTCAGGAGGGGACGGCTGGCAGTCTAGAACCGTTTTGATGGTCAAGATTAGAGAGAGGGGTACTTACTACTGCCGAGGTCGAGAAAAGCCAGCCTATTTTAACCCGAATTGTGGTTTGCTCATTATGTTTTAAGCCGTGTTCTCAATAACCTTCCCCCCCCCCCGCCCCCTTTTCCTATCCTGTGGGGATAAAATAAGAAATGTCAAGTGTTTCGCTCATTACAACCTCGGGAAATCCCACTGCCGAGGTTTAAGGGACTTCGGCTAGCTCTGGAAACCTCCAAGTGCACACTCAGGGAAGGACCCGGGGAGTCCCAGGCTGATGAGCAACTCCAGCCACGGTCTAGTCGCATAATTAAACACTAACGTGAAGAAGACCACAACTGGGTCCAGGCCTAGGAAGGAGATAAGATCCCTGCAGGACTGCAGAGCGCTGCCCTCTGGGAGTCCAGACCTTTCCAGGCTGCACCCAGGGCCGCCAGCTCAGGCCGGGGGGACCCAGGTCAGGCCGGGGGACCCAGGTCAGGCCGGGGGACCCAGGTCAGGCCGGGGGGACCCAGGTCAGGGCTTGGCTGTGGTGCAGGCGCGCAGGTGGGCCCGGGAAGCCCCGGGGAAGCCCCACCCCCTAACGCCCTGGAGGCCCAGGGCTCCCCACGTGCGTCCCACGTGTTCTTCAGTGAGCGAGGCCCCGCCCACAGGCCCCGTTTTTGCATATTCATGAAGCGGAGCAAGGCGGGCTAAAGGGTGAGCCTTTGAGACTGACCTTGGCTGCGAGGCTCATCCCTAAACCAGAGGAAGAGCCGTTGGCTTCAACCTGCCGAGGGGAAGGCGAGGCGGAGGCTGAGGCGAGGGCCGAGGTGAGGGCTGGGGGGCTGGGGTGAGAGCCAAGGCGAGGGCTGAGGTGAAGGCGAGGGCCGAGGTGAGGGCTGGGGGGCTGGGGTGAGGGCTGGGGGGCCGGGGTGAGAGCCAAGGCGAGGGCTGAGGTGAAGGCGAGGGCCGAGGTGAGGGCTGGGGGGCTGGGGTGAGGGCTGGGGGGCCGGGGTGAGAGCCAAGGCGAGGGCTGAGGTGAAGGCGAGGGCCGAGGTGAGGGCTGGGGGGCCGGGGTGAGGGCTGGGGGCCTGGGTGAGAGCCAAGGCGAGGGCTGAGGTGAAGGCCGAGGCGAAGGCGGAGGTGAGGGAGGAGGGGAGGACTCGGGTGAGGGCCAAGGCGAAGGCTGAGGTGAGGGCGGAGGCGAAGGCGAAGGCCGAGGTGAGGGCTGAAGTGAAGGTGAAGGCTGAGGTGAGGACTGAAGTGAGGGAGGAGGGGAGGACTCGGGTGAGGGCTGAGGCGAAGGCCTAGCTGGAAGCCACACCGTCGCGCGGGTCTCTGGAGGAAGGCATTCGGGTGGAATGTTGTCGTGTTCGGGTTCAAACTTCTCCGTCGTTCTTTTTACTTGAGAAGTTTGATTTGAAAGTATCTTGTGGAAGTCGAAAGTCCTCTGAGGAGAAGTGTAATCGCGTGGAGAGCCGGGGAGGATCGGGAGCTTCAGGTAACACCACGAGGTGGTGGTGTGGTGGGGAGAAACGGACTGGTGAACCTTGAATTGCCACCATTTTAATAGCTGTCAGATTCAGGTCTTCTTTTTAAATCGGAGACCGCTGTGTTCAGTGAAATAAGCCAGACTCAGGAAGACAAATGCCGCATTTTCCCTCTGACGTGGAATCTAGGTTTAAATGTACTCGTACGCGATGTGAGCATTAAATGGGCTGTGCGGTAGATCACCTGCTCACACAATGAAAGCAAAGTGGACGTGTGGTTCTTGCTCCTAAAAGGGTGTTAGATTTCATGAGGGTTGAGAGCATAATTTCTCCTTTATCAGACCATGAGTCTCTTGGGGCAAGGACCGTATTTTACATTTCGTAATCTTATATTTTGCTTGGAACGTTGCAATTGCACAGTAAATGTTGAATGAATGGATAGTGGGAATAGCATGAAAAAGATATTTTAAAAAGCAAAGAGCATGAACAAATTCCCAGCTAATATAGTAGGGACCGTGTAGTATGAGTAAGCATGGAAGAGCAGAATTATCAGGGGCAAATGGCATTTGCTAAAATGGTGGCAATTAATTTGTTGAAGCAAGCTCTGCGAAGGGTTTAGCGGAATTCTGACAAACCGAATGCTCTTGCGGATCCTCAGTTTCCTTTACTTTATGTTTTTACGTCTTGCTCTCTTTCTCCCTGCGCACGTGTTTTCACACACCTGGAAACGCGGACGTCAGATGTCAATGGCGGCTGTCTTCTTCACGTGCTGTTTTTTAAACCGTTCTTGTTTGTATTACTATTTTTTAGCTTGTGTAGATGATTTGCCTTCATGTGTGTATGTGGGTGCCTGGTGCCTACAGAGGCCAGAAGAGGGCATCAGATTCCCCGGGTCTGGGGTTACAGATGGCTGTGAACTGCCGTGCCAGTGCTGGGAATTGACCGAGTCTTCTGGAAGAACAGCCCTTGCTCTTCACCACTGAGGCATCTCTACAGCCCTTCTATTTGGTTTTTTTTTTTTTTTTTTTTTTTTTTTGTGACAGGGCTCTCATTGAATCTGGAGCTCCCCAGTTGGCTAGCCTGATTGGCTAGCAAGCCCCCAGATACTTTTATCTCTGCCTCCCAGAGCTGAGATTACAGATGCGCACCACCATGCCTGGCTCTTTACGTGGGTGCTGGAAACCCTAGCTAGGTCCTCATGCTGTCAGAGGGACTATCCTTCCTGCAACAGTCAGGCATTGCACTGAAGCAGAAGTCAAACTTACATCTTGATCCACAAGCACAAGGCGGAGGGAGAGGACGAAGAGAGAAGAGGGGGAAGGAGAGGGGGCGGGGTGGAGAGCAATAGGCCCCGAGACAGCAGGAGAGAAGGAACTGGGAATGGTGTGGGCTTTTGAAACCTCAAAAAGCCCATCCTCCTTGACACACGCTCCAATAAGGCTACACCTCCTGATACTTCGCGAAGAGTTCCACCTCTGGGACCACGCATTCAAATATATGAGCCTGTGGGGGCATTCTTACTCAAACCACCACAGATGATGAATCAGAACACATCAGAGCGTTCTCTGAGAGACAGTGATCTCTGGGCTCATCCATAGCTCCAAGGCCCTGGGCTTGTAAGCTTCCAGAGTTAATCAAGGGTTATACTTGAGTCAGAGACCTCCATAAAAAAGCTGTTCAAAGAGAGAGAAAGAGCAATAACAGAGTAATTAGAGATTAAAGGGAGATTGTCTATTTTGAAAAATCATTTGGGTTTTTTTTTATCTTCTTGAAATAGGTTCCTTCTAACCCCAGAAAGAGGCCGTCCTATTTAGAAACAAGGAAGTAAGCCAACAGTAGGCACACACTGATAGCGTTTCATGTAGATGAAGTGAAACCAAAGGAGAATTTTATTTCGGGACTCATTATTGTGGTACTCCTTCATTGTGAGTCCAACTTCTTGTATTGTAGGCTTTGAGAAGGCCAAGAATTTCTGGGGATCTTGCTTTCCTAATCTACAAGGACAGGCATTTGGAATAGATGATCTTTAAAATTCTCTAGCTTTCAATTTTATGGTTATTTCCTAGAACATGAATTCTTTTTTCTAGAATATTTATTTTTGTGTCTGTGCATGTGTGTCTATGTGAGTATTTATACACGTGTGTTTGGATGCCCATGGAAGCTAGAAGAGGGCATAAGGGTCTCTTGGAGTTGGAGTTATGAACAGTTGTGTGAGCCTGCAGACATGAGATTTAAATTCACGACTGAACAATAAGCATTCTTAACTGCTGAGCCCTCTCCCTAGCCACTTAGACCAAAGTCTGAGTCCTACAGTGGTTTTCAGTGGTCCAATACATACTTACTGATCACCTATTTTGTTCTAGAACTGTGGTGAGTCTAAGGATTAAAAATTCGGCTAAACAAGACACAAAGGTCACTGATTATGTGAGATGTCCAGAATATGCAAAGCAATAAAGATGAGGAGTAGATTAGAAGCCATGTATATTGTCAGATCATTGAAATCTGGCGCGCTGAGGCAGGAGGAGCAGGAGCTTGGGCCAGCCCGGATTACATGGTAAGACCCTGTCTCCAAGTATATATTAGTGGTTACCAGGGGTTGATGGAAGAAAGAATGAGGTGATCGCTGAAAGACATGAGGTTTCTTTTAGAGGTGATGAATTATAAGTGTTGAGGGTTACATGACCTGGTAAATGCACTAAAATCCTTTGAATCACACTTGAAAAAACCTTTAAAAATATCAAGTTCAACAGACACAATTTTACTCTTACATGAGCTCTCAGGAGGAAATCACATCCACAGCGTGGATAGAATATGCTGTGCACTGCAGTGGGGACACAGCTTGAACTCGGCGGAGGTGGTAGAGGAAATCAGGGCGTTGTTCTTTGAAACACTAAACCATATTCAGGACATAAGTAAGAATTTGAAATAGAAAGGATGTTTCAGACCAGGAAAATATTGCCAAAGCCTGAAAGCCAGAGAGAATACAGTTCTTTAGGGTGAACAAGCTACACAAATGGTTGGTGCATAAAAATAGAAGGGAAAACGATTGAAGAGGTTAGGGAAGCGTGAGGCAAATCTTGAAACCGTGGAAAAGAGTTTTGTTTTTTTGTTTTTTGTTTTTTCCTGAGAATAGCGGGGGAATTGTATAAGTACTTCAGTTTGGAAATAATATATAATCAAGGTTGTAATTAGGAAAGTCTGGCTGCAGTATGAAACACAGCATGGAGGTGGCTGAATACAGCAACGGGCGGATGGCGTGGTTGCAGCAGTTCAGGCAGAAGATGAGGCTGGTCTGATCTAGAGAGGACAGGCTCAGTGTGGTGGTACACACTTGAAATCCCAGCCCTTGAGAAGTGGAGGCAGCAGAATCACCTCAAGTTCAAGGCCTGCCTGGGCTGTATAGCTATAGCAAGGTCCAGGAAGTTGGGGCTGTGTAGTGAGACCCTGTCAAAGACGATAGTAGCAGCATCAGCAATAACAACAAAAAGGAAGACACCCCCTCCTAAACAAATAGAAGTTTAAAACTTGGAGAAAGTGAGTAGTTGACACATATGAGAAATACTAAGCTGACCAAACAAAGAAATAAGAAAAGGCAGACTTGAGTCATGCGTTTTCAGATTGAGTGATTTAAGTATTTGATTATGTCATTCATTTGCTAGGAAACAAGATTTGAGGGGCGAGAATTTACATTTGGGTGTGCTAATATGAACATCAAAGTGGGGCTTGTCTAATGGACAGAGTTGTTGGTCAGTAACTCCAGAGAGTGACCTGGGCTAGGGATACACATGTGAACTCATTAGCAGAGAAATAGTCACTGCGACAATGAGAGTATATGTCTTCTTCAGAGGTTAGGGTTAGAAGTTAAAAAAAATACGACTACTGGGACAGAAATTCGAGGAGTAAATAAATGGCTGGAGGAAAATCGGCAGGGAGAAAAGACCGGAGGACAGTAGGAGGGAGCGGGGAGTCTGGAGAAACCAGGAGAGGGAGGGCTAGTACACAGGGAAGTGTGTATTAAAAAGTACAATATTCATTTAATAAATTTAATCTTGGAATAATGTGAAGTAGTCACTGTTGCATTTTTATGGCACATGGAGAAATCGAGGCACACATCTTGTCCAAGGTTAGTCAGTGAGATGTGGTCTTAGGCGGTTTTGTTTCAGAAAGTCCATGTGTTGACTATGCTGTGTTCCTACTCCAGATAGTCACTGAACAAGACCTGGAAAGTTAGATCTATGTTTATATTTACAGAAAAGAAAAGAAATCTCAGAAGAATTAATTTAGCCAGAGTTATATAACTGCTAGGTAGTAGAACCCAAATTTGAACTCAGATTTCTTAATTCCAAAGCCTGGTTCTGTTAGATTGTACTGTTGGTTACTTTTTCTGATATAACCATTTGTGTTGCATAAAATTTAATTTTACTCATTTTATAAATATTTTTAATCCTTTCTCAGATGCAGCGGCTCTGGAGGTATTGGTTTTCAGTGATATTAATTTAATCGGGACCACCCACATATGTTAAAAGTGTGGGTGCATAACAGTGCATGGTGGTCTAATCAGCTGATGCTCCTTCAGGTCTTGATTCTCTAGACATGCCATCAGAAATACCTGATGATCGTAAGAAACTTTAAAATCCTACCAATATAAAAGTTATCTAAAAGCCATCATTTCTCATATTTATAACTTCCCCTGGAAGAGGTTATATTCTAATGGGTTAGAACTGGAACTTAAACCCTTTACCTACCTTTCTATCCCTTCCTTATTTCTTAAAATGTCAGGGAGGCAACGGATGTGCTGGGTCAGATTCGATGGTCACATTCTGAAGACAACAGGACAGCGTCTTAAGGACTACTCTAGGACCATTAGGTCAAGTTCAGTCTCATGTAAAAATTTTGTAATAGCGTCCCCTAGTGCTGCTTTGAAGAAATAATTTAAGAGAAATTGAATAGTGTCTGTTTATAATCTCTGTCACCACCTTGTGGCACTGTCTACAAGCAATTCTCTGCAAATATCTTCCACAGTCTTGCCTTAATTGCTAATATAACATGTAACAGATTGCCCTAGATGAGCCAGAATGGATTGCTTTAAATGGGTTATTACAAGTAAGGTTCCAATTGAAATAAAATTAAGGTCTTCAGAAAGAAAATGGAAGATTTACTTTAAAAAAGTCCATTGAAGCAAAAAGGGTGAAAAGTACATTTTTAGTTCATAACTTAAAACTTTAAAAAATGACTACTTAATTTTTGAGTATAATTTTGGGTTTCTCCACCAAGTCCATCAACTTTTTAATTGTGATCTACTATGTATGATGTGAAACTACTCATGTCAGCCATTCTTAACGTATAATCTAGTACCGTTCAACTGTCATGTGACAATCGCTGACTGTAGAGTGGAGCTTTGCCCGGGAAAAGCCCCTCTCCCTGTAGCTGCGCGCCACTTGGACTTCTGGGAGCAGCTTGGAGGGAGGCATACAAGAGAGACACTGACAGTTGACACAGCAGAGCTGGCAGCAGCTAGAGTTAAGAGTTCCAGCAGAGTTACAGCCCAGCCGCTCTAGTGCAGAGAAAGAGGGAGCACCAAAGCTGACATAGGAGAGGCAGGCAGAAATAAGGCTCAGATAAAAATGAACTAACTGGGGTTTTAGAAAACTTAGAATTTAGATCTTCTCAGTAATTGCCGTGCTGGGAGAGGCTGAGTCAGAGAAGGTTAGAGTGAGTTCAGTTCCCCAGACATAGGCAGATTAAGACAGCCTGCAAAGGGCTGCAAAGGTTTCTCTTTCCTTCCTTTCTTTTTCTTCCTAACCCTATGAGCTAACTGAGGTTTAGAAAATGTTACAAGTTAGAAATCCAGCAGCCGGGAACAGAGGAGCTGAGTCAGGTTGCCAGAGAGAAAAGTAACAGCAGCTTTCGAGAGCCCAGACTCAATCGGCAAAAAACAGCCAAACCTACACCCCCTTTTAAAAGAAAAACTGTTATATTTTAAAATACCTTTTACATCTAACCATTTACCATTTCCAAAACACTGGAAATTATATGCTATTATCTCCCATTGCTTCTATCCCCACCCCAGCCCTGATACCTCTGTTCTACATTTTGTCTATATATGTTTGCTAACTTATTATAGGTACTCATGTGAGATCATGCATTTGTCCTTCTATACATGACTTTGTTTTTTTAACGTAGGATTGTGCTTGCAAGGCTCATTTACATTGTGGCGTGTTACCATAATTTCATCCTTTTCTAAAGATTGAGTAGCCATTATATACTATTTGTTACATAATTTTAGATGAGGACTTGCTGTGTTGTCCAGGCTGATCTCAAACTCCGGGATCCAGATGACTGACTTGCCTCGGCTCCTAGGGTTGCTGGTCTGCAGATGCATGCCACTGCACCTGCCGTTTGTCCGTGTGTCTAGTGGTAGACATTTGGGCTGTCTCTCCCTTTTGACTGTAATGAAGAACGCTGCTGTGAGAGTTAATGCACAAGCGTTTGAGGCCCTCTCAGCTCCTTCCCTGCCTTGTTTATTATTTTGTCTGCGTACTTGGAAGTGGAGATGCTGATGCTAGGGTAAGTTGTCTAAGAATTTGAGGAACTGCATGATGTTCTCCACCGTGTGGGCTACTTTACATGCCAACACGCAGTGCGTGAAGGTGTGGTTCTCCACCTCCTCACTAACACTATCTTCCTTTCTGGAATAGGTTCCGACTTTGCAAACAAACCAGAAGTTAATCTGAGAAATGTTTTTGAGCCCTTCTATACACGAGAAGACAGTTACTCTCCGAGGGGAACACAGATGAATGAGATACATTGTCGAGTCTATGTCACTTACAACTTACCTTTCTCCTGAGAATGTGTTTATGAATGAATAACTTATCTTATAATATTTATTGGGTGGTTGAAAAATTAATCCAGAGACTTCATGTCAGATTTAGAAAAAGCTTGTAGTAAAAACTCAAATGGTTATTAAAATTACTTCCCAAAATTACAGTTAACTTATATAGCTTTCATTTGGAAATTTCAAAATTAGAATTTTTCTACGTCAGATTTATTTTCATGGTTTTTGATAGGGCTGGGTAGAACTATTTAGCTTCATTCTTCCTTTGTGTTTTCAAAATTGAGCTTGGCAAATTTTGCTTGCAATAGGACAGTCTGGGAAATAGTGTATACTTAACTGTACTTGATTTTAGTTTTTGGTTTTAGAATTCAGTTCCATCTTTGGAAAAACAAGATAGGAAGTACTATGTTAGGTAAAGTCTCTGATTGACTTTTTAACAGGTTAAAATTGTTGAAAGAATCCTGATTCACTCTCACGATGGCTACTGCTCAGCTCTTTCACACCAGAACACAGAAGGCATCCAAGGTATTTGTTAAGAATTAAAAGAAAATCAGTGACCATTTAGTGAGTTACTTAATTTAAAATGTCTTTAGCAGCAGTCTTATCCGCTAACTGGCACAAAGTATGCTGGGAAAGTATGTCTACATTTTAATGCCCAAGGGACTGGGGATATTCAGAAAATTAAGACCAATTAAAAGTTACTTACTGGGTGCTTGTTTCATGTTTACTAGAGTAAAAGAAATCAGAAACAAAAAAGATGTTTAAAGAGAATGATTCTTTGTTAGACATCTACTTCCTGAAGCAATTAGGAAACTTGTGATGTAATCTTCAGAAGCGAAGAGGAGAGCACTGAGAAGCTTTGATGCTAAGAATCTGGGGGAGAGTGGGTTAGTCACTTCCTGTGTGGTGACAAAGTATGTGAGATAATAAACTTAAAAGGAAGAAGGATTTATTTTGGCTCACAGTTTCAGAAGTTGATTCTATTGTTTTTGACTCAGAATCAAGGCAGAACGTCATGGGACACGCAGGGCAAAATGCATGGTAGAGCAAAGTGGCACACCCATGGTGGCCAGGAGCAGCAGTGGGGGATGGGGAGACACCCTTGATAACCTAGCCAGTCCATTAGATTCTGCCTCTTAAAGGTTCTCCCACCTCCCAGTAGTGCAACAGGTTGGTGACCATGCCTTCAACACATGGCCTTTGGGGGACGTTTAAGATCAGACCTAACAGGCTACGATATCCTAGGCCAGGAAATTGTCCTGGATTTACTCAGGCTAGTTCAGCACATCCTGGAACAGCCATTAATGCATCACTTATTTATTTATTTACTTAGATCCAATATATAATATATATAATAATGTATTGTTTTATGAGAAAATACAAAAAAATGATCTTTTATTTTTTTTAGAAGTTCTGATTAAGAAAAATAAGATTTATGATAATTAAGTCAGTATTATCTATATTTGCATGTATGTAAAAAAGAATGAGAGGCTGAGGCCAGGAGAATTGTTACAAGCCTTAGACCAGTGGAGCTACAGAGTGAGTTCCAGGTCACCCTAAACCAGACTGACATGCTGTCTCTACCTCTCCACCCACAAGAGAGTACAGTATTTCAAATTGTAGCAATTTAGGGATTTTTTTTTATCCTCTGAAGCAACTAAAAGGCTCATAGAGGAGAGAGAATTTCATGAGGAAACCTAGCCTATGCCTTAGCTCAGAATAAGAAATAAGCATGGCATGTTCCAGGGAAAGCTGCTCTTTCTGCAGTAAAGCCGGCATGTAGGCCAGGGGTGGGAAATGAATGGAATAGGAATTTAGGGAGCAGATTAATTTGGATCTTAGAAGCCAGGCTACAGAAATGATGCTTTCTTCTGTGGTCAGTGCCTCGTCAGAAGGCCTGTCTGATCAGAAGACTGAGGACAGCACTTGTTTCAGGAGTGCTAATGTTAAATTGTAGCAGAGATAGAAAGTTTGAAGTTGAAGCTGAAATCAGGCGTAGAGCAAGCAGTCATCTTTCTGGCTGCGTACTCCCCAAGCCAACCCTTAATCTCACCGAGTCTCCTGAGTGTGCACTCCCTCCTGGGGTGCCCTGTGTGTGAACTGCAGTCAGTGTGACAGGCATTTCTCACTGTAAATGAACAAATTGACGTTTCGGTTCAACCAAACCTTTGTTGTTCAGTTACATAAACTGCTTTTCAGCAACACTCATGACAGTACAGTTCTGTTATCTAACACTTAAAGCAATGATAAAAACTATAGAAATAAGTATTTAATCATCACTTAACTCTATGCCGGGCCTTGTGCCGAGGGCATTGTGTTACCATTTCCATTAAACCTCTCAAATAAGGAAGAAACTGAAGCTTTGGGAAGTAAAGTAACTGGACCCCAGACTCAAGGTCAACACAGACACAACTTATCTGCTAAATTTTTGTCAACACAGCATGCTTTACCCACCAAAACATGATAACGCTTTCTATTTTCAAGCTATGGTATTTTCAAATAGTAGATATTTACAAAGGCATCACCATTAACATTGAAACCATCAGACTAGCTGAGCTTAGGAGAAAATCTCCAGAGTAACAAAACGGCAGAGAAGCTTTTCCAGCCTTTTCGTTCCTGTGTTTAATGTCTTCCAAGTTATTTAGCTTTACAAATGAGTTATTCATGTATTACCTCAGTGTTTTTTGTGAATTGTTACATGCGTGCCATGTCAGCTATTACCCAGTTACTCAAAGAAATCCTAACTTCTCAAGATCTATAGGTTCAAAACCTCAAATTCTCCTTTTACTCTTCAGAGTACACTGCATGGCCCAAGTTCACTATGTAGCCCAGGCAGGCCATGAGTTTGCAGTCCTCTGCTTCCACCTCTAAGTACTGGGGTTACAGGTGCGGGTAACCTGGGCTGGTCTCAAAAAGAAAGTCTAAAATACCTTTAAAATAACTGAATATAATGTGATTTGACAAAAACGTAAAGTGGCAAGTCATTATTACCATATAGACTACTAAAGAAGACACATTCTTACATACGGCAAAATCATATCTAGACTATCCAGAAGACATTCCAGGATCCTGTGTGTGTACGTGTGCATGCTTCTCTCTTTGTTCACCTGTACATGTGCAGTTCTTTTTCACCCAAAGGGTGAAACTACCCTTTAGTAGTAACTACCTCTAAGTAACAGAATTTTTGTAAGCTCTGCAGTTAGCTTATACAGTATCACAAAAGGACACTTGTTACTTGCTAGCTTTATGGTCTGGCAAATCACTTATCTTTCCAGATTTTCCTTTAGCCCCTATAACATGAGCACATTGAGTTAAATGAATTTTTAAAAGTCTTTCAAATTTAAAAATACTGTGCAAAGCCTCCCCCTCCAGTTATATTAGATTGAATTAACTTTAATTTGATGAATGTCTTAGTCACTTTTCTATTGCTGTGATAAGATGCCATGACCAAGGCAGCTTATAGAAGAAATAGTGTATTGGGGCTTACGGTTTCAGAGGGTGAGCCCGTGACCATCATGGCTGGAGCATGGCAGCAGGTGGGCGGGCAGGCAGGCATGGCACGGAGCAGTTGCTGAGAACTTACATCCTGATCCACAAGCACGAGGCAG
>JAMJFZ010000566.1:95000-100094 GCA_026225945.1 Cricetomys ansorgei | reverse complement strand
AAAAACTGAGATATCATCATCAAGCCCTTAACCCCCACTTTGCAATATCCATGCATAAGGCATCAGAGTTTGCCTTCAGGATTAGCTTGCAAGGTCTGAAAGGATTTTGTTGAAGATGATGGACTAGCAAATCCTATCTGCGCCTGTGTGTAGTGCTGAGCACAGAAGCCACACTAGGCAATGGCCATGCCACTGGGTACATCTCCGGCCCTTTTCTCAGTTCTTACTTTAAACGGAGTCTCACTGAGTTGCCTACTCTGCCCTTAAACTCACTCTCCAGCCCAAGATAGTCTTGGACTTCTCATCCTTGGTCCTCCTGCCTCAGCTTCCTGAATAGCTAGGATTATAGGCCAGCACCAAGGCTTAGTTAAATAAGCTTTCTTTCCTTCTTTTAAAGATCTTGTTGGCTCTTTCTGAGGCTCTCCTGCACATAGCAAGAATGACCCAGGAAATAGTTGAAGACTATGATCTGGCAAAGTAGAGACAAGTCGTTGAATGTGTGTTTGTATGTGAATGCATATGTGTATTTGTGTGTATGTGCACATATGTGTATGTAGTGTGTGTGTGTGTGTGTGTGTGTGTGTTTCTTCAGTGGGCATCAACCACACCAGGAGGCCCCATGCTTAGGAATAGTTGGCCAATATAAATCGGATACCATGGTTTTTGTTTGTTTGGTTGTTTGGTTGTTTGGTTTTGTTTGAGGGTTAGAATTTTTTACGAGAGAAAATATAAAGCTGTGTGGGAATGAAAAGTTGGGGAGGATCTGGAAAGAGCTGATGGGGGAAAGATTATGATAAAAAGTGTATGAAATTCTCAAAAAACATTAAAAAATAATAAAATGGAAACTATGGCCAAGATAAGACACCCAGACAGAAACACTAAATCGTAAAATGCATCCTCTGGTTCTGAAGGCTTCCCTTGTCACCCACCGCTCATCCTTTGGGACCAGAAGGATGTAGGAAATAAAGGTGCAGGCACCATAAGATGTAAGCATAGCACTTGGAAGTTTTGTGTCAAGACCACAGAGGAGGCAGCCAGGGGAGCCACTGCACAGCGGATCTGGAGGCCAGAGAGAGCAGCCATGGCTCCTTATGAGGTTGGAAGAGAGACTCTGTCCCAGGCCTTGCCTCTCTACTGCAGGTGACTGCCTCCTGTTCACGAGCTTTCTCCTGAATAGCTGTCTTCTCAAACTTTCCTTTAAAACGTGTTTACATATATTTGTTTATTTGTGTTGCGTGTGCACGCGGAAGTCAAAGAACAACTTGCAGGAGTCAGCTCTCTTCCTTCTACCCTGTGACTCTGTGGTGATTTGAATGAGAATGTCCCCATAGGCTCTGTTTAGGAGGCTTGAGTGTGTGGCCTTCCTGGAGGAAGTATGTCACCCAGAATGGGCTTTGGGGTTTCAAAGCCTTGTGCCGTTTCTAGTTTACTTTCTCGGCTTCCCAGTTGAGGTTCAAGATGTGACCTCTCAGCTTGCTGATCCAGCTGCCATATGTGTTGTCTCTGCTCTGCTATCACGGACTCTAACTCTCTGAAACCACAAGCCCGTAAGTAAACTTATTCTTCCACAAGTCAACTTGCTTGTGCGAGTAGAAGTAGCTACTGTAGGGCCCCGGGGATGGAATCAGGTCACGAATTTTGTCAGCAAGTGCCTTTACCCACTGAGCAGTCTCACCATCCCTGTCCAACTCCTCCCTTTTATGAGGACCCCCCAATTATGGGTTAAGACCCATCATCGGTTTCTGCAGTAACTCTCTGCCAAATACTGTTGCCTTTTAGGGTGTGGAATTGGAAGAGTGAGTTCTCTGAGTAGCCTGTCTCCATGTTCCTGGGCTGACCCATAGCCACAGAATTGTCTACAACCGGGGCAGAGTAATCCGAAACATCCTGTAAGCAGTTAGAGGCCTGGGCCAGACCTCACACAGCTGGATCGGAAATCTCAGCATCAGAGCCTAGAAAACCACTGGAACTCCCCCACATTCATGGACAAGGATGTCCTCGGTCTTAGGACCTACGAGCTCATCCGGGAGGGCTGTTTGTGGAGAGGCAGGCAGGAAAGAGTCCCCAGCGGGATGAGACCCAGATGGTATGAGGGTAAAGCAAACCAACATTTTTGTATAGAAAGCTACAAAATAACTCTTCATGTATCCACCCAGCTTCAGTGATTTGTCAATGTCTTCACAACAATTTTATCAACGCAACTTTTTCTTGGAGGCTTTAAAAACTATTTTGAATTTATTTATTGTCCTTTTGCAATTCCATACATATTACAATGTGTGCCGGTCATTGCCCTCTACCCCCGCCCCCAACCCCGTCTCATTCCCACTGATTCTTCTCTTCCTCCCAGGGACTCCTCTTTCCTACTCGTCCTGGTGTGTGGGTGCTAGTTTGTTTTGTTTTTTGGTGACATACTCTGTTTCAAGTTTCCTTAGTGTTACTCGCATGAGCCCAGCGGGGTGTTACTTTCTGAAGCATATATAAACTTACCAGTGGCTACACCCCTGCAGGACCACACAGCAACCAAGTTGATCCTCAGGGAGAGGTGAGGGCCTCACGAGCCCCTCCCCCACCCAAGATGGAACCTTGACGAACCGGATCTTGTCTGTGAATGCAAAACCCACGTTGTTTCCCAAAGACAGTGCGTTACTCTCCCCCGAGACGGTCCCTGAGTCCTGGAAGACGTGGTAGGTATGCCCCATTTAGGGATGAGCACTGGAACCTTGGGGTTCTTTTTAAAAGTAAATCCCTGGTGGCAAATACTTTCCCATCATTATGCCTGAGTACATCTTCCCAATCGTGAGGCTCCCACAACTCCATGAGCTAGAACTGTGGCTGACGTCAAGGCCGAGGACCTTTTGGTGGTGGTAGCAAAGGCTTCTTGCAGCAGTTCAGGAGCTCGCTTCCGTGTGGGCGCGGTTGACCCGCCACATCCCATTAATAGGTCTTAATCAGAGGCCTCTCCCTCCCCACTGTTTGTCTTGTTTCTTTTGTTTTCTGCACCATTTACTGAAGAAATGGTCGACGCCCACGTGTCCTTAGAAAACCCCACATTCTGGACTGGGAGAATCGAGTCCTCGTGGGAGCCCCGGTTCCCCTCTCTGTCCTGTCCCAGGACTGGGGATAAGCCCCACAGGCTAAGTTAGTTAAGTTCCTCCCCCCCACCCTGAAAAAGAATGCAGGTAGTGCTGGGCACGGTGACAGGTGACACCTTGTAATCCCAGCACCCAGGAGGCTGAGGCAGGGGGATCTTGAGTTCTAGGTCAGCTTGGGCTGCACAGCTAGACCCTGACTAGAAGGAAAGAAAGGAGGAAGGAAGAGAGGAATGGAGAAAAAAGACAATAAGAGGAGAAGAGGAAAGAGGAGGGAGAGAACAGAGACGGTGCTGTCATAGCACAACAGAGGAGCCTGAATGTAAGACCTAGCTCAGGTGCTTGCGGCTCCAGCCTCATTAGCCCCACTTAGAGCTCCTGGAGGAGCCTGCCCGGAGGTGCTACTTCATTGAAAGCAGCAAGAGCCCGATAAGGCAGTTCTATTGATCCTTGTCACCCCCGCCCCTCCCTAACCTCTCACCATGATGCCGCTCCTGAAAGAAAGGCATCATGGGAACATATCCTTTCCCTAGCTGGTGTTCGGAAAGTTGGTTCTCCAGCACCTTCCAGTGAGTTCTTGTGTTTTCAATATCAATAACTTTGAACATAACTGATTTCTTTCAAGTAACTGCAGTTATCACCTTCCGCGTAGCTCGGAGTTTCCCATCCTTGGCCAGTGGGGCAGTGACTAGGGTTAGTTCTGCGTCCTTTATAACTTCCTTGGTTCCATCAGTCGAGTGGAAAATGGTGTACAGAGACAGGCACGGGGGAACACATCGGGGTTCACACACACACGGTGACAGACGCACTCACACACACACTCACACAGTCACACACACAGTGAACACACTCACACACACACACACACACACTCACAGTCAGCACACTCACACACATACACACACACACTCACACACACTCACAGTCACACACACACACACTCACACAACACTCACACACACACACACACATACTCACTCACACACACTTTCCTACACTCATACACACACTCACACACACTTTCCCACTTTCATACACTCACTCACACACTTCACACTCATACACACACACTTTCCCACACTCCTCCACACACACACACACACACTCACACACACACACACTTTCACACACTCATACACACACTTTCACTTCACACTCACACACACACACTCACACACTCACACACACACACCACTGCAGAAAGGGCCCAGTGGGGAAGTGGAACATGAGTGGCAAGTGTTCCCCAAAGGGGACCCCTCACTCCGCCCTTGTTTTTGAGTCCTAATCTCCAACACCTTCTTTGTTCCCACTGCAATGGGTCCGAAAAGACTGTCTTTGCTGCTCTCGGTTGGCACACCAGTCACCTCCAGTCACTTCCAGGCCCCCACTGCCTTGTCTGCCAGCCAGTCAGACATGAAACCCTGGGTTAATGAGGGCAGTAGCCTGTCCTTGCCCTCTCAAGCCAAGCCGCATTTGCCCAGACCCTGGGCAGAGGCTGTTCACACGAAGCCCTGACCTCAGAGTAGCCGTGACGCTGAGGTGCCAAAACATGCCACTTTCCAAGACAGAAAGCCGGTTCTCACCATCATGCCGTCCCCTCAGCTGACCTCCGAGAGTCCTGGCACCAAGGGACAGTCATGAGCAGACGCTGGCCCAGGCCAGAGGGAAACTGGCCCTCAGGGCCTGCAGAATGCCTCTGGGGCTCTGAGCAGGGCCTGGGAGTTTTCAAGGTCACCTCTCAGTGCAGAGGCCAATGAGGGCAGAGCATCGTCCAGGGCTCTGCAACAGGAGCTTTCTGTTCATATGGAGGATCTTGCTGGTGGAACCCCCACATCTGGTGACCCCTAAATCGGGGCTTCTTAAACTTTTCCACTGTCAGCCCCTTTACACCTGAGAAATTTTCTAAGTATGTAAGTTATACAAACCAAGCACTGATAGCAAATCACAAATAGATTTATTTAGATTTATTTTTATTACTTTTAATTAAGTTCATCTGTGTATGTAA
>JAMJFZ010000566.1:52500-90000 GCA_026225945.1 Cricetomys ansorgei | reverse complement strand
TGCCTCACTCCGAAGCCTCGACTTCCAGGATACGACCTGGCACACACAAGGCTCCCAGTTGGTGTTTGCAGAGTAACTGGTTTTCATATTGCAGATATCACTTTGAGATTCTTTTTCTTTTATCTTTTAGAAAACCAATATCGAGCTTCCCTGCCCAGCGAGGGCTGTCTGAGCAAGCGCTGCTGACAGCTGGGCCGACAGACCTGACGTCTATTGAGACAGCAACTTGCCCTTTGGCCTCTCTTCTCATAGATCTAAGAAGAGTCTTTGGCTTTTTCATTTGTTTGGCTTTTTATTTGTTGTGAGGAGGGAGTAGCAGATTCTAAGCTCTTCACGTCCTGAACCAGAAACGTGAAGTTCAATATTGGTTTTCTGAAATGAAAAAGAAAAAAAATATTAGAGCGACATCAGCACCATAAAAATCGGTCACTCCGCAAACATCAGTCAGTGCTTCCTGTGAGCCGGGTTCTGTCGTGGGCAGCGGAGGCCTCAGAGCGGAGCAGAGGGAGGCTAAACGTCCACCACTCTGGGGAGGGGAGGGGGCATCTGTTGGTGTGTAGAGAGCCTGGAGAAATAAACCAGCGGTTACCTCACAGTCATCCTGACTTTGGAGAACTGCCTGTCTCTGTGGGTACCCACAACCTGATTCTTCAGGTTCAAATCCTGGTTGAATATCTTTATGGTCTGGACGTGTGGTTTAATCCCTCTAAGCCTTCACTTTCTCACCTGTGAAGTCGGGGAGTTCATAGCGCTGACTGCTTTGTGAGGGTTAAGTAGCTATGAGCAGCATGCTTAGCCCCATGCCTGAGACAGAAAAGACAGGAGTGCGGGCAGGGCAGTGGAGCACACGCCCATGACCAGAGACCTCGGCGGGAGCCAGTGCCAGGGTGGGGCTCCAGCTGTCTCTGATGAGTTGGAACCTGCTGTGAGCATACCAAGGAACGAAAGCTTCGGAAAGCCACCCAGACTGCTTTCTGTCTGTGAGGAGGCACTGACTAAACCAGCTGGAAGTGGGGAGAAGGGGGCTGATTTGGGTTACAGGTCACAGTTCATCACCAGGGGAAGCCAAGGCAGTAACTTGGAGGCAGAAACTGATGCAGAGGCCATGAAGGAACGCTACTTCCTGGCTTGCTTCCCCTGGCTTGAACGCAGCTTCCTGGCTTGCTTAGCTGGCTCCCTTATACAACCCAGGCCCACCTACCTAGGGATGGGAGTGCCCACAGTGGACTAGGCCTAGGGATGGGAGCGCCCACAGTGGACTAGGCCCTTCGTCATCAATAGCAAACAAGAGAATGCCTCACAAACATGCCCGCAAGCCAATCTGATGGAGGCACCTCCTCAGCTGAGGTTCCGTCTTCCTCGGTGACTCTGGTTTGTGTTAAGTTGACAGAAACTAACCAGCAGTCCAACCATCCAAAATCCCTATACTTTTGCAAACTGGACCTGTCACTCTCCAGGGCTGAGAAAATCTCCACGGTGCTTCAGTCAAGAGAAGAGAAGAGGAACCACTTTTAACATTCTACAGCATTCAGAGAGAAAGTGGTTAACGGGAGCGTAACTGGATCTGACTGAGTCAGGAGAAGGGAAATGCACAGCTCCATCCCAACCCATGTTCAGATGGAGATCCCTGAGAAGTACCATAAAGTTCAGAGGTGCAGTTCAGAGGTGTAAGCCTGCTGCAGAGGTGGAGCAGGGGTCAGGTAGGACTCAGGTGAGGCAGAGATGCTGGAGTCATCAGTCTGGGAACTTAGGATAGCAATGCTAAGACCCTTTGTGAATGGAAAGACAGGAGTGTGGGCAGAGACATGAAGACTCCAATTTAGATCTAGGATAGAAATGAAGACTGCCTCCTGCGGGTGTAAGCACAGTAGACAACGAAGACTACGGGGGCCCTGGAGGAACAGGTAAGCTCAAGACATCCTCCTCAGGATGCTAGGAAAAGAATCAGAGGAAGTTCAAAAAAAAAAAAATAGTGACAGAAAGTAAACAATAAAAATTAGAGCCAGAATCGGTGGGAAAAAAGTGGAAATCCATCAACAAAATCAGAAGAAGCTTGTTCTGTGAAAATATCGGTAAGATTTTCAGGCGCCAATACTAAGAAGAAAGGAGAGTAAAAGTTACAAGTATCGGAAAGGAAAGAGACATCACTACAGATCCCATAGACGTGTACTATATTCCGATACTCTTCCCCACTGACTCTTATAAATGAGCAGTCATATGCCCTCTGCTTCCATGCCATCTACAATGTGAATGTCTGGAGAGACACAATCTGCTGTTGTGCCCAGTGTTCCAAATCCCCCTCCTCAAGTACCACCAGGAGACCAGTTCTGATGCAAAAGCAAGGAGCCTTTATTCTTCAGAGCAAACCAGCACCCTGGGGTCTGGCACCATGCAAGATGACCGGCCCCAAGAGAGCTCCCTACGTGGGTTTTTTAAGAGAGTAGGGGATCTCTCTGATTGGTCAGAACCCAGGCACTGGGTTAAATGTTATGAGGAAACAAGGATTTCTGGGAAAGCTAGTACTTGGCCTTCACCACTAGGAGTGCTGGGCTTTTCACTGCCAACATTCCAAAGAGAGGAGCAACAATCTGAAGAGGCCTTGATTTAAAAAAAAAAAAGATTCAATAGCAGTAACTGGTAGACAGAGCACACCAGGAAAAATAGCAAATCAAACTCAACAGTGTATAAAAGGCATTATGCATTACAGCCAGTTGGAATTACAAGGCTAGCTTAACATTCTAAAACCACGTAATATAATGCATTGAATTTAATAAGAAAAAGAAAAAGGATGCGTGTGGTGTCACATCCCTTAATCCTAGCGTTGGGGGTCAGTGGCCGGTGGATCTAATCCTAGCGTTGGGGGTCAGTGGCCGGTGGATCTCTTATGAGTTTGAGGCCAGTCTGATCTACATAGTAAGTTCCAGGACGGCCAAAGCTACATAGTGAAACAAAAAGATCAAATGAGATTTGAAAAAGTTCAAAGCAGTAGGTGCGGAGAAGGCCACGGATAGAACCCAACTCACATCTGTGACAAGAACTTCTCAGTCAATTCAAAAGAGAGAGCTCGTCCTTCATCATGGCAAGATACAAGATTCCACGCAGACGGGGGGGGGACTAAACTTCAAGAGATCCGCTGTTCAACACGGTTGGACAGCAGTTAATAGTAATACAATTTACCCTTTAAAATTTCAATATATATACACATATATGTATATCAATCTATACACTGAGACGGGGCCTCTCGCTGAACCTGGAGCTCCCCGATTCAGCTAGACATGTCGGCCAGCAAATCCACGGATCCACTTGTCTCAGCCCCCATGGTGCTGGATTGCAAGCGCACAACCGCCACGTCCAGCTTTCTGTGTGGTTGCTAGGGAACCAAACGCAGGTCCTTACGTTCATTCAAAAAGCATTTCACGGACAGCCATCTCTCCAGCACAAGAATCCTTAAAACTCAATTAGACTTTTTAAAAAAAATGGACCAAAGCCCTGGCCAGGTACCTCGCTTAAAGAAGGTAACAGATGACAAATAAGTGTATGGAAAAAAAAAAGTTCTGGGCCAAGCCTCACTGGGAGACAAACATTAGAACGGGGGCTGAGTTACCACTGCACACCTGTCAGGAAGGTCAGAACCCCAACTCCGGCCAGGGCGGAAGCTGCCGCGGCCAAGCCAGAAGAACACGCACGGCACGGTAGAACCATGCTGCCAGCCGTCGCATGCCTTGGTATTTATCCACAAACTGAGAACTTACATCCTCTGGAAAACCCGACCTCGGGGGAGGACAGCGGCCTTGTTCACCTGCTATCAGTGCTTGGAAGCGAGGGGAGACCCTGCGGTGGGCGAATGGGTAAACCAACGGCGGTACATCCAGACAGGGAGATTTTATTCCGTGTTGATGAGAGGTGACCCGTGGGACAGGAGCCAGTGTGGAGTGGAGGTGTGCTGTTCGAGTCCAGAGGCAGAGCATTCCGGAAAAGGGAGAAGTCGGAAGGTTGGGGTGGCAGGGGTCAGTGCTTGCTAGGGTTTGCAGAGAAGGATTTTAGGGTGCTGAAGCTCCATGTAGGACACCGTGATGGTGAAGATGTGTCATCAATTTGTCCGAGTTCACCGGGAATATGCAAAGGGTGTGTGCTTATATAAACTGCAAATTTGGGAAGATACATATCCCACTTCCCAGTCATAGCAAATGCACCATTCTGGTGGGGGTGCTGTTCATCAGGAGACTGTGTGGATGTAAGAAACAGAGGCAAATAGGAAATGTCTCCATATTCTGCTGGATTTTACTGGGAGCATAAGACATCTCTAAAAAAATAAGAAATAAAAAGTGTGTTCAAAAGGAAAAACCAATTAACGGCTTATAAATGAATCCAAACCAAAACATCCAACAGGCAAACATTTACAGTCACACAAGAGCCAACCTCTCAAAGTTGTTTGCCGTTTCTGATCTCTCCCAAGGACGTCAAACACGAAGCAATGTAAATTAGCTGAGGGTTGGAGTTAGAGAGGAACCGCTGGACTGAGAAGGACACGCAAGCAAAGACAACAAGGGGATAATCTGTCCCTGGGCACCATAGCCAAAACCAGGCAGGGGAGGATTCGGCTTTACAGCTGATTTACCTGAACAAAAACCCAGCCCGGAGCTGGATGGGAAAAGAGACCTGTTCTATTTACTTGCAGATACAGTTTTTAAAGAGCAGGGTTTGATCCTGTAAGGTGTGGCGAGAAGAGATAACAAGTTGATTTTCCAGTCTGATACCTGACTTTGAAAGAAAAGAGACTGATTTGTCGTTGCTGCTGCTGCTGCTGCTGCTGCTGACGTATTTGCACACTGTGTGCTTTGGAAATTAACGAGAGGAGCCTATAGCTATATGAGGCACAGAGGCCCCCAGTTGCCACCCAACACCATGCAAGAATCGCGGTTATCCCGTTCCGGAGAATCGATACAATGCCTTGTCTCTCAAGAGCTCTAGGCAGTTTTTCAAATTACATTTAAACACCAAATTAAAATTTTAACTATAAAAAATAAGGGCATAAACAAGAGAAAATTATATTATACTATTATATTAGCTTTAAAAACATGTCTGGAAGAAGGAAGTGGATTTTCCATATAATCATTATGCAAAATATAACACTCCTTCTATTGGAGCCACGGGAAGCTTATGGTCCACTTACCATCCGCCTCCACGGGTGCCTCGAGGCTTGTGAACATCTCTAGGGACTCGAGGACACCCGCCTCTTTCCAAGTGTGGTCGCTAGAGCTGAGAGCCATACAAGTTTTCCTACCGTGACTAATACACACCTCCAGTTTCTGACTTTCCAAAAGCTACTTTCAGGGAGCCTCAGGAAGGGAACCTGGCCAGCCTAAGAACAAGCCCACCATTGAGTTAGCTCTTTGCATTCGTCCAGATGTTTTGGCTCCAAAGCCAAAGCCTTGTTGGACAGTTGTACTGGGCAGGCTTTTCCTTTCCACTCTCCAGGACCTCTGTCCCTCTCCAGAGGCAAAGACCACAGAACCGTTGCAAGCCACCGAAGCTTTTGAAGCCAGGTTGGAACTGACTGAAGGATACATTTAAGGAAGAATTTGGTGTCAGGATTGATTTATGTAAAGTAATAAACGGTGCCACTTGGCTGTTTATAGAGTTAGAGATAAAATTAGACTCCAGACAGTCCTTCCTTGTGCACAGGGTCCAGCTCCGACGGATGGCTGCCTTCGTGGGACTGGGGATAACTCAACACACGGAAATTTACAAGGGCCTCCTTGAGAACACGTCTTTCTGCCACATCCAGGCAGTCCTTCAAGGGGATGCTTTGAGCTCCCCAAAAGACTAAAGTTTAATCTGGGACTAGTACTTGGAAAGAGTTGTACGGTAAAAAGCACCAATTGACTAATAGCTCGAAAACATCGGGCTCTCTGACTAAAGTGGAAATATTTCTACCCAGTATCTAGCCGGCTCTCCCCTCCCTGGTGGGCTCTCACCCTGACCACCCATACGTAAAAAACAGAACAATCCCTGAGGGAAAGTCTTGGACAGATGAACGTTTCTTCTACTGGACAAGCAGGAAAGGCTTTAAATTTTAGAAAGAACTGCATTGCCTTGGGGGTTTTACCTTCTTTTAGGAGCAGTTAGAAGTCAAACAGACTGAGTGTCAGGATCTGTCTGGGCCTTAGTCCGTACAGGGTCCCAGGAAAGGTGCACTGGGGCAACAGGCAGCTGTATTGAGTTGGATGTTTTCTGAAACACAGGCTTCTAAGACAGCTCCTGAGTGGTGCCGGCCAGTGCTGGAGCCTCCGATGGGTCACTGGGGCCACAGGGCTGGGGGCGGTCTACACAACATGGTGTGGGGTGAGCGTGGAGGTGAGGAGGAAGAGGAGGAAGGGGAGGAAGAGGAGAAGAGGAAGAGGAGAAGAGGAGGAAGGGGAGGGCGGGGTGAACGAGGAGAATGAGAAGGAAGAGGGTAGAATGGAGTGAGAGGAGCTAAACTCAGACCTGGAGAGAGTGAACTGCAGGGAGACTTGGTGTGCGGGCTGGGAACGCCATGCTGATGAAGCAGGAAAGTGAAGGGTCTAGATCAGCGTTTCTCTGCCTTCCTGACACAGCTCCTCATGAAGGTCATAAAACTATCTCGTTGCTACTTCAGAACTCTAATTTTGCTACTGTCATGAATCATAATTAAATATCTGATGTGCAGATGGTCTTCGGTGACCCCCAAGCGGTCAGGACCCACGAGTTGAGAACTGCTGTTCTAGGTTGTAGAGTGAAGGAGGTGTCAGGGTGAGGAACGAGGCTAAGAACCGAGGAGTCGGTTGATAGAATGTCTGGCAGCGTGGCAACATTCCCAGGTGCCTGTGCTTCAGAAAATCACCCACTGTGTGGTACAGAGCTTGGATCACACTGAGTCAAACTGGAAACAAAAGCCAGTAGAGTTCCTTCTGGCTGCCGAGTTGAGGGAAGACCATAGACCAGACCATAGAGGAGACAACTGGAGAAGTTCCAGACAGGTTAAGGGAGGAATCTCATGGCTTGGAATAAGGAGAGAGGACCCTGGCCTGGGGAGATGGCGGGTGTTCTAGACCAGCACACAAGAGAAGTTTCTGCACCATAAGAGATGAGTTTTAAAATGTTGATAAGGGACAGTCAGATGCGGAAGAGTCTACAGCTAGTCAAGGGTTCTCTCCCTTCACCCTTCCATGGTGCCTTGCCCCTGGGGGCAAATGACAAACTTACAGACAGGTAGTTAAGTGCTCAGGCACTTAGTCAAACATAGCTAATGCCCTAGAAGCCACCCTGACCACTAACAGTGTACGTTCATGTTAAGAGAGATCTGGGGAGTCAAAGGGCAAGACCTCCGTCTGAGGGCAGCTTGGTTGAAGAAAGCCCTTCCCATGGTGAAGGTGATGGACACGGTTGTCTCCAGAAGCCCCTGTAAGCCTCTGGTGCATAGCACAAAGGACAAGTTCATTCACCTAGAATGTGAATCGATTATACAGAAAATGCAGGATTTTGTCGCAGCCTTGAGAGTCTGTGGTCTTGCGGGGAAGCCATCTGGATGTGACAGTTACCGTGTGTCCTTGGGATGTGACAGTTACCCGTGTGTCCTTGGGTCTCACCCCCAAACCGCCCTGGCCTCTTCTCTTCTCCCTGAGGCTGGTTGGGCACCTATACCTTGACAACTGAAGTTCCTGGCTTCACGCTTTCCTTTCTGAGTCTAGGCCAAGAGGCAGTCAACACAGCCTAACTCATTACTTTAGGTTTGCTCTAGTAATACATCCTTAAAGATAAAATTACAGGGGAAGTTAATTTCAATGAAGCAGCTCCCTGAACTCGCTATATCCTAAATATTTTTTAAATTATTAAGACAGATTATGTGTATGCTTGTCAGACCATCAGGAACCAGTCCACAGTTTGCACAAAAACATAGCTTGTGAACTAATGACACATCAAGGGGATGATCACCACATGGTGGCCAGGACATGCCACTCAGCACCACTCTAGGCCGCTGGGTGCCAGTCTTCACTCTGTCCTAAGTGGGACGATAGCTAATCCACACGTGAGCCCCACCTGTCCTCAGCAACCCAGATAAGGCATCTGTGCGGTGTCAGATACGCTGAGTCCTGGCTCCAGTGCTGACTGCATTGGTCTAGTGACCTAATCTCCCTGTGCCTCAACCTCACGCCTGAAAATGAGAGTGAGAGTGCTCACTCCAGGGACCGTTGAGAGAACTAGACTAAAATCATATGTGAAGTTCCAAGAACAGAGTAAATACGCTATGAATTTTTGCTATTACTCTTACTTTATATTACAGAGCTGTGTGTGTGTGCATATATGTGTGTGTGTCTATGTGTGCATATATGTGTGTGTGTCTGTGTGTATGTCTGTCTGTGTGTCTGTGTGTGTCTGTGTGTGTCTGTGTGTGGATGTGCACGCGCGCGTGCAGTTGGTACATGTGGGTGGTATGCACCTGTAGAGATCAAAGATCAATGTAGAATATCTTCCTTGATTGCTCCCACCTCTGTTTTTGAGACAAGAGTTTCTTGATGAACGTAGACCTTCCTAATCAGCTAGGCTGCACGGCTGTTGATCCGCATGGGGCGTGTGTCTCCACAGTCCCTGTAATGGGGTTACGGTGTGCACCTCCAGCTTAGCTTTCCATTTGAACACTGGGAGTCTCACACTTGTGTAGCAGACGCTTTGCCCACTAGGCCAGTTTCTTAGAGGGCAGTGTGTCAAAGACTGAAGGTCTGTCTATTGGATTCCCAATTTCCGCGTCCTGATGACTCTGCGAGGGTGGCTGGCTGCAAGTGGTGACAGGACTCAGAGCAGCCACCGAAAGGCACAGGAACGTGATCTGCAGGACGTGAGGGCTCAGACTCTGGGTTTCATTCAAAGCTTATGACGACTTCAGGGCTCAGATTCACCCTGTGCACATCACCCACCTCTGCAGCAGCGGACTGATTATCTATTGCTGGCCCGAACACCCTGAGCACAGCGGGATTCAGCATCTGGCCAAACATACCCACCAGCAGTGAAAGCACTGAGAGAACAGAGCGGAAGAGGCTGTCAGCGGACCTGTCCTGTGTCTACACTTCCACGGAGAAATGGGTGCAGGAGAGAGACAAAACGGGGGGCAGGGTGGATGAACAAAAGGGGGGTGCCTGAAAAGTGAAAGTCTGCTCAAGCTGCTGCAGCCTTACTCCCTGCTGCCCGTGTCCACAGCAGATCTCATAATCTCCAGAACAACAACTTTATAAACTTTTTATTTGGAGACCATTTAAACTTACATGAAGGTTGAAAGGATATTACAAGGTGTCTCCCACGCCCTTTTATGCAAATGCATCAATCTCGGGCATTTTGCTAAACCCATTTTCTCACAGACGTTCTCTGCTTGAACCTTTTGAGAGCAGATTGTGTACATCATGTCCCTTTGTCCCTAAATACCTCCATATGCATTTTCTAGAGGGGAAAAAAGATTGTCTCTAATGTATTCACGGTACAGTTATCAAATTCAAGAGGTTTGCATTGAGCAAGCTTCCCACTCACGTTCGAACCAGCGGAGGAGAGAAGGAGTAAGAGACGGAGAGCGGAGCAAACAGCGTGTGTGGCGCCCCTCCATCTGCCGCCTCTGCAGTGGCGCCCCGGGGTCCTTGAAAGGAATATTTTCTACCCAGTATCCAACCCAATACCTTGCCTTGAGTCTAATTTGTCCAAAACTAATGCATTTCTCTTTTATCAACCTGAACATTTAGGGCCTCAGCACTAAGTATCCACTTGCCTTGAAAAAAAATCACTAGGAATGTAAATTATGGCGGGCAGACGTAAGAGCTGGAAAGATAGGGCGCGGGGCTCAGCTGGCACGCACAAAGACTTGAGCTCGGACGAAGACCCGGTTCATCTCCACATAAACAGACTGCGGTGGCACAGGCTTGCAACCCCAGCATTTAGGAGGTACAGGCAGAAGGATCAAAAGTTCAAGATCAGCCTGGATTACATGAGGGCCTACCTCAAAAAATAAAGTGAAATAAAAAATAAAAGCGAAACAAGAAGACAGACAGGACCGAGGATGGCCTCAGCTGGCAGAGGGCTTGCCTAACACAAGACCAGGGACGTTGTCAGAGCAGCCTGGTGGCCACACCCACGATCCCAGGGCTCCAAAGAAGGAGACAAGAAGATCAGATTTTCAACGTTAGCCTTGGCTTCGCTGAAAAAAATGAAATGAGAGGAGAGAGAGAGAGAGAGAGAGAGAGAGAGAGAGAGAGAGAGAGAAAGAGAGGAAAGATCCACACAGCGTGCACCTGCCGACCTCGTGTCTCCAAACCGCACCGAGTGCGGAAATGGAGGCAGCTGGGATTCTAGGACACACAGGACGAGTGACCCCTTCTGTTTAGACATCACGGGACATTATGGAAACAAGGCTACCTACAAAGATTGGCAGGGGCTCTGAGGAGATGACAGTCTGGTGCAGACAGCAAACACACCGACAGATTGTCTCGATGTTGTGAGGTAAACTCTGGGAGCCACATGCCTGTGGACTCATTGAGCTCGGCCAGTTTGTTCTGTCCCCCACACTCAGACTGAGAAGCATTTGGCCTGCGCCTCAAGGTGTCATTTCTACTGGCCGTTTTGTCAACACAGATTGCTAACCTCTCATTGTAGGATTTAGAGGGCATCCTCCGGCTAGCCATCTCTGTTTCCTAGTAACCATGGGCCAACCCCTTCGGCAGGCCTTGCTGAGGGTTGAGGATGCTCTCCAGGTTCACGCACAGAAAATTTAATCCTCATTCACACATCAGGGTCCTGGAGGGTTGTGGCCATTGGGTGACTGCTTCATCAATCCATCTGTGAGCCAGTGAGTAGCTACAGGAGGGTTTTGGGTGACCTGAGTTCTTCCAGACACGTGATACCCTATGGTATGACACAGCACAAGGCCCTCACCAGAACTGGGCAGGGACCATGCTCCTGAACTTCCCAGGCTCTGGAGCTATGCGCCAAGGCGAACCTCTTTGCTTTGTAATTGACAGTTTTGAGTATTATGTCACAGCGGCAGAAAAAAGATTGTGAATTCTACGGTCAATTTTAAAAACCTCTATTTACTTAACCCAGCTCACATAAAAGGTCCAAACATTGGCTGAAGAGCAAGAGAGAGGAGCAGAACAACCCCATGGGAGAAAACTTCTAGGTAATGGCAGACGTCCACAAGCAGGCAGGTTGTCAGAGTGAGCCCATACACGTGTATAAATTTGTTTCTTTTTTTAAAAAGTAATTTTTTGTTTTTTATCTCTTGAGACACCAAGTGATAAACCATTAGCCCTGTTTTGCTTTGCTTTTATAGAAGAGTCTTGTTAAAGGAATGTTCCAGCCCATATCCTCTATTATTTGTTTGTTTGTTTGTTTGTTTGTTTGGTGTGTGTGCATGCATGTGCATGCGTGTGTGTGCATGTGTGCAGAGGACCACTTGCAGGGAGTCAGTTCTCTCCTTTGTTTCCAACACATGAGAACTGAGAATCAGACCCGGGTCATCAGGTTCGGCAGCGAGCACCTTTCCCCTCCGAGCCATGACATTAGCACCACACCCTATCTCTTCTTAAATTGCAAGTAGAAGACTTTGGGCATGGAGATTGCCTCTGCAATGCCAGCAGCTCAGGGCTTCCTGGCGTTCCTCAGCCTTCCTGCGGGGACAGCAGAGTCCACATCTGAAGCAAGCCCGCCTTTACAGCTGATGCCGGCGGTGCAGGTCGAGTGGTGTCAGCACAAATGGAAGAAGCTGCTTCCCTGCTTAGCTCTCTCGGCTGCCCCGGGGCAGTTACTGCTTTGAAATAGTATTACAGTTGTAGTGTAATGGCCACACTGAACGCACAGTCGGCATTGAGCTGAGGGTGGTGTTTGCCTGTTTGGAACACACGAGAGCCGGGGTTTGGACCTCACATGCTTGCTGAGCTGTCTGCAAGGCTGCGTACATTTGCTCAACTGCACAACAGTCTGCCCAGAGGGCGACTTCCTCAGACAGTCATGCATACCCACAACAGTCTGCCCAGAGGGCGACTTCCTCAGACAGTCATGCATACCTCAGTGAGCCTGTTTTTGCCAAAGGCAGCTGGGATGAGAAAGATGGAACATGAAACAGTGCGGGGAACATTGCAAACTGGATCTGGTGGGGATGGAGCCTCTCGGACACACGACAAATTATTATAATTCAACAGCAGAAAGCCCTACTTTAAAACAGGCACGGATCGGCAGTTCCCCGGGAGGTTGGACACGGTGCTGTGGTGAGGTGTGGTTATTTCATTCAAGTTGTCTACGCTCTAATAATTGAAAATGGGTCCTCACACAAAAACTTCCCCAAAAATGTCCTATTCGCAATAGCTGTGAGGTCCAAACACCCCAGGTGTTCATCGGCTAACCGGCGAGTGAACGGACTGCGGTATATACGCGTGCGAAATATCACCAGCCCGTAAAAGGAGCCACGCGCAGAACATGCTTAACGTGATGGATCTCAGAAAGAGGAGAGACATGAAATGCTACATGCTGTCCAACTCCACGGATGCAATGCATGTTCAGAGGGCCAATCCAGAGACACTGCGGGCAGTGGCCAGCCTGGAGGTTTGACGGGCATAGGGGGTCCTCTGTAAAGAAAATGGAGAGCCAGGTGGATGTTGTGGTTACAAGACATTGTAACATATTGAACATCACCAAACAGCCCTTTAAGAGGATTAGTTTTCTGTTCTGTGTAGGAGGAAGTAAGGCCTCCCTAAGAACCGGCTGCCAGGATTTAAAACAGGGGCAGTGGTCGCACAGATGTGAAAGCTGATATCTAGGAACAGATGACGTCACAGGAACCAACCAGCAAAGGACATTTCACCGCGATCATGCTCAAGAGACGAATGGGAGCGGGATGGGGGGCGATGAGGGGTCATAGAGGGTATAAAGCGTGCCTTTTGTCCTGAGCAAAGAGAGTTTGCTTGTCCACGCGTCTCCCGGAGTCTGGTCTCTTGATTCCGCGCCGGCTCATCCCCCAGGCAGCAGTGGGCAGACCGGGCCAGAGGTTCCAGACAGTAGCTAGGAATGCCCCCCAGGGTGCCCCCAGAAGCTACAGTCCTGTTAATTTTATTTCAGTAATAAAGCTATGTTTTCCTTTTATGTGTGTGTGAGAGAGAATGTGTGTAACCACTTGTGTATGTATGAGACCCGAGGAGGATGTTTTGCTGTCCGTCATACTACCTGGAAACAGGGCATCTCACTGAACCTGTTACCGGAAGCCAGTAGGCCCCAGTGACCTTCCTGACCACCACGGTCATTACCGCTCTGAGGCTCAGCGGCCACGCCCAGCCTTTCTGTGGCTTCTGGAGATTTGGGTTGAGGTGCTCATATTTGCACCGCAAGCGCTCTCCCAGCCAGCAACCCCCTCAGCAACAGAAACCTTTATGTCACATACGTACTCATTTACTTATTGTGAGTGTGACCGCATACAAGCGTGTGTGTGCACGGCTGCCTGCCCACGTGCACTGACAGAAGCCTAGAGAGGGCACCGTTTCCCTCAGAGATGGGGTGACAGGTGTTGGGGGACACTTAGCTCACTGTGTGGTACCGGGGTCCAGATTCCTGCCCTCCTGGTCTCACAGCAAACACTCTTAACCAAGGAACGACTTTTCCAGCTCACAGCAATACCATTTTTTTTAATGGTGGTGTTGATAAAAAGTCTTTGCAAAATATGTGGCATTCACAGCGCTGCTCCCAGCTTCTTCCCCTGTAGAGTTGACACTCACCAGCACAGAGGGTCTCTTAGGACCCAACAGGAAAGCCAGAGGACCTGAGACAAGCAGACTACAGAGGCAGGGCCACAAAGATCCCGGGTGGTCACCAATGATGACTTTGGCGGTGACATCAACATGCTAAAGCTCCGGGGACCTGGTGAAATGACAGCCACTTGAGATAGTGTTTCCCCTACAAGGAGTATCCATCGGCATACTGCTGTCAGCCTGGAGGAAAGCGCCCAGTACCTCTCAACTGCCCCGGGGACCTGAGTACCCAACTAAATGAAAACCCAAGGCATAGCTTCCCCAAGGCTGGGAAGACGTCCTCATCCTTCGAGAGAATCCATCAAGATTTTCAGGGGTCCACACGTGCAAAATGAGTGAGAAAGAGTGAGAATGGACATTGGGCTCCACTCCCTCCTTCCTTTGTTTTTAAATGTAAAGTGAAGGATCACAGCATCTTGGTGGACAGCGTGAAGTACCAGGCACAGTCCAGATGCCATCTCAGCTGCCCTTCGGAACAGTCCCACAAACAGAGCACCTAGGGACTCCGATGGCCAAGGAGATGCGGTGCTCGTTGGCTCAAGGTGATTTGTCAGGTTGAGGCCAAGTAGGCTCAAGTCCCCAGAACTCCAATCTACATCCTCCCTCTCCCGACAAATCAATCTTCTTAGGGTAAATCATTGCTCTTATAGAAAAGACCTGGGCTCCACCTGACTCCAGAGCTTCAAAGGAGGTATGGATTTAAGGCAGTGTGAATTAAAATCCAAGCTCCCCAATCAGGGGGACATGGACATCCTTCTGTGTGTCATATTGCTGATGGACCATGAGCCCCACGTCTGGGAACTAGCAGAGGACCTCAGAGCCTGTCAGTCTGGTTGAGTCTCTAGGAAAGGTCTGAGACACCTTAACCACAAAGAACAACCCCCGGGAAGGCTCAGAAGCAAGGCGCCCCCTGGTGGTGCTCTTGACCAGGGACAGTTGCCCATTCCAGGGCATTCTACCTTCCTAGAGAGGTGTTCTGGTAAGTAATTTTATTTCTAATTAAAAGTTAAAGCTGAGCACAGTGACCCGTGCCTTTAATCCCAGCATTCAAGAGGCAGAGTCAGGCAGATCCCTGTGAGTTCAAGACCAGCATGGTCTACATAGCAAATTCCAGACCAGCCAAGGCTTCATAGTGAGACTCTACCTCAAACAAAACAAACCGAGACAAGGAATTGTATTTTTGGAGGCTGGGCGATGACTCTGTGGTGAAGTGCTTGTTGAGCAAGCATGAGGGCCTGAGTTCGAATCCTCACCATTCATGTTAAAAGTTAGGCATGGTTGTATAGTCCCTAACCTCGGAACTGGGAGACAGGTGGATCTCAGAGACTACCAGGTAGTAGACCACGTAAGTCCCAGGTTCGGTGAGAGTCCCTGTCTCAGAAATAAGGTAGAGAGGGGTTGAGGATCTCTGAGTGCCAACTTCTGGCTTACACACACATCTACACAGGAAAACAGCCACACTACACTTTGATCGCTGAAATTGTTTTCCTCCTTACCCTGTGACCAATACACAGTACTGAAGAAAACAGCACATTTAGAAGCCGATGGTGTACACCTGTGAAGTTACAATTTTAGCTCTCCACCATGAAGTAACGTCCTCTCATTGGGGAAAAGAGTGGGGTGAACAGGCGTATCTCCCACCGAGTTGAACACTCTTCCGACAGCCATGTCGCCCCTTGATGAAGAATCTGCAGAGTGAAGAGAGGGGTTGGTGTTCCCTCGACGCTACTGTTTCCTGTAACTACTGCTGGGCTGGCAGCCCGAGGTGTCTTCAGCTCTGAACTGCCATGGCACGGTTTATATCCACAGCATGCCGTTTTTACTCTCTGCCTCATTTATTTTTAGGAAAAACATCTTACGGCATGTTTAGTTCTGATGACTGGCTTGGCTTATTTGTTTTTTTAAGCACTGATCAGCCACGAGTTCTAAAATAAACACATAATTTGTTTAGGGTATACAAAAGCAAACAGAAACGGGGTGGGTGAACTTGTCAGTTCATACACGTGAAGCACCCACAAATTATCCTTGTTCAGAACGAGAGGACAGGCCGGGAGTCAGTAAACTTTAGTCAAGAGCCAGAGAGGAAATATTTTAGACTTTGCAACAAGCAGATGAGTTCCGCCATCCTGTCTATCCTTGCCTGTAAAGCACAAAATCAGATACAGCCCATATGTCAAATGGTTGGTGTAGTCCCGTGTCAATAAAACTTTATTCATAAAACCTATTTGCAGGCTAACCTGCTATGTTGAACAGCCTTTCTCCAGCAGCAGCTTCCATTTTGGAAAGGCTCCTGAAATAGACGTATTAAGACTCTGGGTGCAGCCAGGCTCAGGAAGCATAACCTGTAATCCCAGCAGAGAAATAGAAACACAAGTATCAGGACTTCCAAGCCAACCTTGGCTACATAGTGAGTTCAAGGTCAGACTGGGCTACATGCAGTCTTGTCTCAAAAAAAAGAAAAAAAAAAAAAGACAAGACTGTAGTGATATTAGTTTTAAATTTTTATTCTTACACATGTGTGCTAGTATGTGTTTTTTTTTTCTTGATTATTAAGGAACGTAACGAAATTGATTAAATATTTAAATTGCAATCGATAGAATCTGAATAAGCTGTGCCAAAGCCACATCTTGTCTTGTGGTCCATAAATCAACCTCATTTAGTACAAAATTTAGCACAAAAATTTTATCAGCCCATTCATTTACATTCCCAACCAGCGCACCTCCAACAGACACCGGAACAACTTAAAGCAGCCTTCGCAATCCTCAGGCAAACAGCCCGCTTGTTCTTTCAAAGGTCCAAACATGCTCACACTTGCGGTGCTGTCAACCCAATGTCTGTCTTGTTCCGCGTAAAACCTTCTAAAGAACTGTGCGAATCTCATCTGAAGCCGCATACACCTTCTGGCTGACCTGTGTTTTCACTGTTTGCACGCAGTTAAATTAGAGCTCTGAAGGAAGTGCTATAGAACCAGCCCGTGTAATCATTTGCTTCCTGTCCTTTAGAGGCTCCCATCATCAGGACACATGTCTTGAAAGAAGCATTTGCAGCTGCTGGGTTCTGGCTGTTTAAGATTTAGCTAGAAGAGCTGGGCTCAGAGGGTGAAGTGCTTGTCCCAGGAACACGAAGGCCTGGCTTTAGATTCCCCAGACCCACATAAAAAGCCAGGCGTGGCAGTATTCACATATAACCCCAGTGCTAGGGAGACAGGAACAGGAGGGCCTCGCACATTCACTGGCCAGTTAGCCTGGCCACGGAGATGAGCGCTGAGTTCAGCAAGAGCTCCCATCTCAGAACACAGAGTAGAGGACCAAGGAGACAGCTCAGTGGTAAAGGCACTTGCCACCAAGGCTGGCGCCCTGCATTCCATCGAAGACCCATATGGTGGAAGAAGATGATGCCTATTATCTTCTGACCCCCACACATGTGCCATTGCACGTGCATGCATGTACATACACACATACACACACACACACACACACACACACACACACACATTGGCTAGGACCACACAGTAAAATAATGATTGTGTCTTTGAGGTTTTACTTCTGTGGTTTGGGGTTTACTGGATTTCCAGATAACCCTCAGCTATGTGATAGATCTGTTTTGAACCCTACTTTCCCCTCATGATGAATTAGAATGCACTGACTTTTAGCTGATGTCCTCCTGGGTGAGCCGACTTCCTTATGAATCTTATGGGTGGAGCAGGGAAATGGCGGCAAATACCAAGCAGGCTCCTTCTGTCATGTAATGTTGCACTCGTTCTGCCCGGGAAGAGACTCGTCCAAACTTCTGAAACCTGAGATAGACCCTGACAGGCTCTGGAAATCTCAGAGCAACTTGCAACAGCTTCCTACCAAGAACTCGCCGTCTTCAACACTTAGGATGTTATTCGGCAATAAATGCCAAGGCGAAGCGAAGAGGGAAACAAAAATGAATGTGATTAGCCACTTCCATGCTTTCCCGGTTTGTTACAGTCCTGTTTTTAGCATTTGTCTGCAGCTTAAAAAACCAGTTGTGCCCCCCAGGCATGTCTGGAAGAGGGCGGAGCTTATCCTTCATCCTTAGTGCCAAGTGTCATCTAAATTTCAGGGGTGAGGTGGGGGACTGGTTTGTAGCCCAGTGTTCCCAGGGAAATCTACAGCAAAGGTGAAAACCTGACAAAGAGCCGGCCGCCGACTGTCTCTTCAGGTGCTGTTATGCATTTGCACTCAGAAGCCGTGTCCTAAGCAAAAAGCCATAGGTGCTTCAGAGAGACTCCATGATGTCTCCCTCAAAGACACAAGCAGACAGGACTCTATCAGCCCGCTCTCTGCTTCTCAGCAAGCAGAGCAGAGAATTATTTTTCTAGTCTGTTTTCTTTTAGTGTTATTTTTTTCTGTTTGTTTCTTCAAGGCAGTAGTGTGTGTGTGTGTGTGTGTGTGTGTGTGCATGTGTGTGATGTGAGTGTATGTGTGTGATGTGTGTGATGTGTGTGATGTGTGTGACGTGTGTGATGTGTGTGATGTGTGTGTGTGTGTGATGTGTGATGTGTGTGTGATGTGTGTGATGTGTGTGTGATGTGTGTGATGTGCGTGTGTGTGTGTGTATGTGTGTGATGTGTGTGTATGTGTGTATGTGTGTGATGTGTGTATGTGTGTGATGTGTGTGTGTATGTGTGTATGTGTGTGATGTGTGTATGTGTGTGATGTGTGTGTATGTGTGTATGTGTGTGATGTGTATGTATGTGTGTGATGTGTGTGACGTGTGTGGTGTGTGTGTGTGTGCACGCCCTTGCACTTGTGTGAGCATGCGTGTAGAGACCAGATGTTAGCATCAGTTGTCATCCCTCAGCTGCCGTCTACCTTGGCTCTTTGCTGTTGCTGCTGTGTGGATCTGCTTGCTCCTTTGTTTTGAGATAGGGCCTCTCATTGGGTTGGTACTTCCCAAGCAGGCTAGGCTGACTGCCCAGCAAGCCCCTCTGCCTCTGCCCCTCCAGCGCTGGGAATGCAGACCCATATCCCTATGCCTGGCGTTTTTACATGGATTCGGAGATCAAACATGGTTTTCATGTTTACCCAGTAAGTGTTTAATCAACAGAGCCATCTCTCCTTACCCTCTCTTCTAATGGAGTAAGCAACGTGAGCAATCACACACACATACATGCGAACATGCACACACAACACACACACACACACACACACACATGCATGCTGCATAACACATGCACATGCACACAGGCACGTGCACACACACACACTCCTGGAACCCTAACCCTAACCCTAACCATGGGAGTCATTTGGCCATGTCAGGGGTGGCAGCTGGCTTTGGTAGATTACCCACATTTCAGTGTTCCAGGAGTGTTTGTATATAAACAGTAGCATGTAGCCATGCTTGATTATAGAGCTTTAAGGGCATGAGCCCCAGGTCACAGGAAGTCACACAGCCTTTGGTACTGGAAGAGGCTCCTATATGCATGTTCAGCCCCATTGAAATTCCAACTCCTAACACCAGTGTTCAGCTCACATTGATTTACTGTAGGCATAGACAGCTCTGCTCACAGCCTGAGACGGTGCTCTGAGCACCTGGAACACCATAGACACACTCAAATACCCAGGCCAGGGGCAGGCGGCAGACACGGGAGCAGGGGAGCAGAGGCTCCTTGCGGTATCCCCCAGACACACAACTAGAGACCAGAGAGAGTCTGAAAAAGTTGAAATCAGTCTGCACAAGTAGAGAAACTGTTGAAGAAGGACCTTTCTTTCCATGGAATAATTCACTGTTTCTTTGTTCACTCAACTGGCAGTCAAGTGTCTTTCCCTGTTTTCTAAGTTTTCAGTTTAACCCGTTTTACTCATGACATGAACATACAAGTATTCCCACTCGGGGAGCTGCTTTTGAGCGGTGGTCCACGTGGGGAGTCGGTCAACATTGTCGTACTTTATTTGGTGCAGGTTAAATCCATCGTATTTTGATGTGCCCGATACATAAAAGAATGAGCTCTTATTAACGATTTTAAGCAAATTATGGTTTATGAAAGGAGTATTTAAATGCTCTGTGTGGGTTTATTTTCTTGACATGATATTTCTTGTAAGTATATTTGAGTGCATTTGAAAGCCGTGTAACTTAATTGTACGACTGTAACTGCCTCGATATTATCTGAAGTAAGAGGCTTACGTCTTTGAACAGAAGCTCTGTGGAGCCTCATTGGAGAAGCGGCTTGTTTGTTCAGCATGATACATCCGGCTCTTCACCCTGTGGGAAACGTGGGCTCTGGTAAAAGCTGCCCCTGGGATTCCTGATGCCGTGGGCTCTCTTTGTGAATTGAGAGACATAATCCCCACTTTTTATATCCCTATTTTTATTGGATCACTTATGCAACTTCTTTCTTAGTACAAAACATTCTGTGCTCACTCTGAGATATTCAGACTTAGATGAAGAGAGAATCAAACCCTTCTTAAGAATAAGAATAATCCCACCACAAAATCTCCCTGTCCAGGAATCGTCTCTGATAGATTTTTGCTGTTGTTTAAAAGTAATTGTAATAAAGAGTCAGAGAGATGGCTGGGAGTTAAGAGCACTCATTTCTTTTCCAGCAGATGGGAGTTCGGCTCCCAGCACCTGAATCTGGAGGCTTCTGAAGATCCAATGCCCTCTCCCGCCTCCACGGGCACCCATGTGCACGAGCTCATGTGCACTTCCGTCCCGGTGGAGCGACTTCTTTTGAACGTTCGGTGACCTTCTCACCTGGCCTCTCTCGCTTAGCTCTGTGTTTTCGGACTCGCCCTCACCGTGGTACTCCAGCACACGCATGCGCACACACCACCGCGTGCTTCACCCGCTTCCCTGGTGACCGACATTCGAGGAGCGTCCACTCCGCTGTGAGCAGAGCCGCCCTGATCACTCGTTTCAGTCCCTGTGTTTGGTTGGTTCCGAGGTGCATCTTCGGAGAAGAATGGTGCGCAGTGTGTTCATTTTACGTTTGACTTTCGAGGAATTGACAATGTTCGTGAACCACTTTAAATCCCCACCAACAATATGTAAGGGTTCTCTCTCTCCACTTTCACCAAAATTATTACTTTTTCTTTTCTTTTCTTTTTTTTTTTTTTGTCAGACAGGGTTTCTCGGTTGGAACTCTGGCTGTCCTCGAATTCACTCTATAGACCTCGAACTCACAGAAATCTGCATGCCCCCCCCTCCCGGCCAAGTTCTGGGACTAAAGGCATGTGCCACAGTCTGACTTTTTTTTACTTTTTTTTCATGATGATCACTCTCCAGTGTATTAAATGGTATCTCACGGTGGGTTTCTCTGTGTCTGTGCGTGTACATGTGGATGTGTGTGTGTGTGTGTGTGTGTGTGTGTGTGTGTGTATAGTGTGCATGTAGGGTGTGTGTGTCTGTGCATAGCAGCCTGTCGCCGACATCAGGAGTCCCCCTCAATCACTCTCGTCCTCACCCCTTTGGATAGAGTCTCTCACTGAAATCTAGAGCTCACTGGCATGACTAGTCTGCCTAGTCAGCCTTCTCTGGGAATCCCATCTCCTCCCATTTCACTGGAGTTCCACGTAAGCTTCGGATGTCCAGCCAGCCATTTGAATTGCTGAGTTCTTTAAGTCTACAGGAGGATGCTTCCCGGTCATGTATGAACATAGAACTACGGTTAAAGTTCTGATGGTCACAGATCTTGGTACCTGCAAAAGGAAGAGCCCTGGGGCCAGTGCTCCACAGTACTGAGGGATGAGCACGTGTGCCCTGAAAGTAGACGCCATGTGACAGTGTAAATGAAGACTTTGGAAGCATAGACAGATTACCCTCAGAAAAACAGATCACTTCCCTGCATTTTGTTTGCTTTAGATTCGGGATTTTGCTTGATTCTGTTGGTTTGTCTGTATTTTCAGTGCTGAGGGTCAAACTCAAGAATTCTCACGTGGTCACTGGTAAATGAGCACGGGTGCCGCTGAGCTATCCGTGTCCACTCCAGTCCTCCCCATACACTTGATAACCCCAGCCCCCGACGTCTATAACGAAAATCTCCACCTACATTAAAAACTTCCCGGCAGGGCTGGCAAGAGGGCTCCGTGGATAAAGGCCCTTCTGTCTAGCCTAACAATCTGAGTTTGGCTCCCGGGACCTACACAGCAGGAAAGAACCGACTCCTGCAAGTTGCCATCTGATCCTGCACGCGTGCTGTGGCACACAAGTCCACCGCTACGCTGGTTTATTAATTAGATACTTTTACATGGAAAGTCTTCCAAACCTCTGTCCGTCTGGACTTGGGTGGAATTTGGCAGATAGCGGATTCTCCCTCTAGCCTTTTTTTTCCCCTTTCTTGAACCCAGTTCTTTGAACAAGCATGGCAGATGCTCCATTAAACTACGACCTCCGTCAATCAACTAACATCACACTTGAAAATCATCTCAGGGAGTCAGTCCCAACCCCTGCATCTGGTAGCGGAGCAGGAGGATCAGGAGTTCACGGCCCCTGCCTTTTGTTTACCATGTGGCAGTTACAAAAGGTTAAGGTGGGGTCGACAGATGGCTCAGAGGGTAAACGCCAAGCCCGACAACCTGAGTGTGAGCTCAGGACTCTGGAGGTAGGAGGAGAGACAGACTCCTGCAAAGTGCCCCACAGGCCTCCGTATGCGCGCAGCGCCCACACGCAAGTAAACGCATGAATACGTGAAGGCAACAGAAAGGTAAATAAGACGGAAGGAAAAGGCTGCTTTTGCGATGGTTTCCATTTCCTTTCTTCTCGTGGAAATCAAGTACAGTTGTCTGTAGAGCTGGACACCAGCATTCCCCAAGGTGTCTTCCAATGCTTCTAGAAGTCCTGTGCATAAAAAGGGGCCAGCTCAGAGACAGAGCATGGCCTAACACATGTGAGACGCCATATTTAGGGACCACCATGCCGATTTTTTAAAAAATATTTATTTCCTAACTCTTCTAACTGAGGAATATTATCCTAAGGGGTAAAGTACTAAATAAGCAATTTTACACCTACTGTTTTTGTTTATTTCCTAGGGCTGTCACACCTACAGTGGTCTACATACACCCCCCTAGGCTGTCACACCTACAGGGATCCACATACTCCCCCCTAGGCTGTCACACCTACAGTGGTCTACATACTCCCCCTGGGCTGTCACACCTACAGTAACCTACATACTCCCATCTTGGGCTGTCATACCTACAGTGATCTACATACTCCCCCCTAGGCTGTCACACCTACAGGGATCTACATACTCCCTCCCTAGGCTGTCACACAACTACACTGATCTACATACTCCCTCCTAGGCTGTCACACCTACAGTGGTCTACATACTCCCTCCTAGGCTGTCACACCTACAGGGATCTACATACTCCCCCCTAGCTGTCACACCTACAGGGATCTACATACTCCCCCCTAGGCTGTCACACCTACAGGGATCTACATACTCCCCCCTAGACTCTCACACCTACAGGGATCTACATACTCCCCCTGGGCTGTCACACCTACAGGGATCTACATACTCCCCCTAGGCTGTCACACCTACAGGGATCTACATACCCCCCCTAGGCTCACACACCTACAGGGATCTACATACTCCCTCCTAGGCTGTCACACCTACAGGGTCTACATACTCCCTCCTAGGCTGTCACACCTACAGTGGTCTACATACTCCCTCCTAGGCTGTCACACCTACAGTGGTCTACATACTCCCTCCTGGGCTGTCACACCTACAGTTGTCTACATACTCCCTCCTGGGCTGTCACACCTACAGTGGTCTACATACTCCCTCCTGGGCTGTCACACCTACAGTGGTCTACATACTCCCTCCTGGGCTGTCACACCTACAGGGATCTACATACTCCCCCCTGGGCTGTCACACCTACAGGGATCTACATACTCCCCCCTAGACTCTCACACCTACAGGGATCTACATACTCCCCCCTAGACTCTCACACCTACAGGGATCTACATACTCCCTCCTAGGCTGTCACACCTACAGTGGTCTACATACTCCCTCCTAGGCTGTCACACCTACAGTGTTCTACATACTCCCTCCTAGGCTGTCACACCTACAGTGGTCTACATACTCCCTCCTAGGCTGTCACACCTACAGGGATCTACATACTCCCCCCTAGACTCTCACACCTACAGGGATCTACATACTCCCCCCTAGGCTGTCACACCTACAGGGATCTACATACTCCCCCCTAGGCTGTCACACCTACAGGGATCTACATACTCCCCCTAGGCTGTCACACCTACAGTGGTCTACATACTCCCCCTTAGGCTGTCACTCCTACAGGGATCTATATACCCCTCCTGGGCTGTCACTCCTACAGGGATCTAAGTATTTCACTTCTACTAAAAGCTAACGACAGCAATGACTTTTTGTTTTATAAGGTATGCTTTTGTTTTTTTTTTTGTTTTTTTTTTTTGGAAATAGAATTTCTGTATTGTACCTCTGGCTGTCCTAGAACTTACTATGTAGACCAGGCTGGCCTCAAACTCAGAGAGATCCACCTGCCTTTGCCTCCTGAGTGCTGGGACTAAACGTGTGTGCCACCATTGCTCAGCTATAAGGTATGCTTTAACATTTAGATATAACATAAGTAATTAAATTAATTTGAGGTTTTACTTTTTTATTCTCTCTCTCTCTCCCTCCCTCCCTCCCTCCCCCTCTCTCTCCCTCCCTGTCTCTCTCTCTCTCTGTCCCTCCCTCCCTCTGCACATAAGGCACTCAGAGGACAACTTGAAAGACTGGTTCTCTCCTTCTATTATGTGTGTCCCAGGAATTAAATAATCAAATTCAGGTCAACAGACTTGGTGGCAAACACCTTTACATGCTGAGCCATCTCATCAGTCCCAAGTCTTTACCTTTAAAAGGAAGGGTTATTTCTTTTCTCCCAAGTAACATGCATCTGCTCTACCTGGGAGTGTCCAAAAGACTGATTCTCAGGAGGCAGACACAGCATGGTTGCAAGTTTGTAGCCAGCTTCAGCCACTTAGGAAGACCCTGCCTCAAAATAAAATATTTTAAAAGAGTAGGGGTATATCTGCGTGGTGGGGTGCTTGCCTAAAGGAGAGGGTTTGTGTCTCCGAGGTGTGGTGCTTGACTAAAGAATAAGGTGTACCTCTGCGGTGGGGTGCTTGACTAATGTTTGTCAAGGCTCTGAGTTCAAACCTCAGCACCGTAAAAATAAAATAAAACTAATACCTCTTGAAAAAGGAGAAAGTGGGGGATAGTTCAGGGAAAATATCAAGCTAGATGTATCATTTAGACAAGCACCCCAACTAATGAACACATCGTGGCTGTCCCCAAAAGAGTGCTCTTGACTTGGCTTAGGCAAACAAGGTAATTTTGAATTCCCACTTTTCAGCTATGGGTACTGAGGGAAGGATTTCCTTGAGGCAGAGCTAAGCTTGATCTTGGGATGAGCAGGGTGGAGTCACCATCTGGAAATGATGTAACAATAAAACTCACATCATCAACCTCACCCACAGGGAAATTAATCACCATCTTCTTAATCACTAATTTCCTGTCTTGGTTCTGAAGCTGTCTCTTCTCTATCAAAGTAAAGAGTGCCTTCATCCTTACATTTTAGGGTTTTGACATGTTCGAAATTTCTAGTATTTTGTGTTGAGTTTGATGCAGAGTTTTCCATTTGCTTCTAAAACAACTTAAGCTGTTACCATTCACACAAAGCCAAGATGTGTTTCGAGTTTCCCGGACAGCCAAGATGTGAGCATCACGTTCCACAAGCTAGCGTTCCACAGCCACAGGTAGAGTTGACTCGGCAGCCACGCCTTCCCGCCATGATGGACTGCTACCTTAAGACTCCACGAGCCAAAACAAACCCTTGTGTCAGGTTTTCTGTCACAGAAAGCAAAGAGTAACTAACACAGACTCTAAGAAAGAGATGCTGCACCTAAGATTTTTCACCACAGTGGCTCAGGAACCTGGAGCCCATGGTGGCAACAGCAGGTGCGGAGACGGACAGCTACCCATGGGAGAGACCGAGCTGGACACTGGAGTCCACATGTTCTGTTCCTGCAGCATCTGCCCACTCTGTAGGACAGTATCTGAGCCTTTTTGGTGGAGCTGTGAGATGTTGGTTCCCTTCCAATAAGACTCTGTTCATCTGAGTCACTTTCTGTTGTTGGCCATTTGATGTTGACCCATGATTGACAGGTGTAGACATTGGCTTAAAGTTGAAATATGAATTTTTGGTTTGGGGCTGACTGTGTCTCCTGAGAATAAATTTGGAATTCAAAATTTGTAAATATCTGCGACTGCTGCTTAAGACTGAAGTTACCATGAAGATCAAAGACAGGCTGGTGGTGTGAACTTGTCTCCCGTGGACCACAGTCCAGTGAAGACAAGCCCAGGGGAAGGCCCTCGGTGTCAGGAGTCACACCTGACTCCACCACTAACCTGTACGGAAGGGTGCTCTCCCTGAACCAAGCGAGCTCGGTGGACGAGACGGGGCTTGAGCCGCCCCACCCCTCTGGGCCGTGGAGAAAGATGCTGTTTTCTAGTCCAGGAGTGTGATCTGCTGAGAGCTACATCCTTTCATGAAGCAGAGAGTGAGGCGGAGGCTGGGGAGATGCCTCAGTCAGTAAAGGGCCTGCCACACACTTGTGAGGACCTAGTTCCATCCCCCAAACCCACATACAAAGTACTGGAGAAGCACTCAGACCTCTGGAGCAGGCTGATGAGCCAGCTTAACCCAATCCACGAGTTCCAGGCCAATGAGACAAACCTTGTCTCAAAAAAATAAAATAAAATAAATGGAGGGGCATTGCTCTGTTGAGGAGCAACACTAGAGGTTCTCCTCTGCACGCACACACTTGTGTGTTCACACTTGTCCACACACAAGAGTAAACCCAAGACTTGTGCACTGACTCTCCCATCTTACTGGAAGTCCCCAGAAACAGGATAGCTGCCCCACAAGGGCCTCACTGCCCCACCCCACTGCTTCTCCAGAAGAAGCCCTCACTCCAGACTCCAGATTTAGTTTTAAAATACCTAAACAAGGCAGCTGTGGTGTCCCGTACCTACAATCCTAGCAGTAGAGAGGTAGAGGCAGGGGGATAACAAGCATGGGCTACACAGTAAGGCTCTGTAGCAATTATAACAGTAACTGATGAGATGATGAAGGTGATGATGATGGTGATGATGGTGGTGGTGATGATGATGGTGATGGTGATGGTGATGATGGTGATGATGGTGATGATGGTGATGATGGTGATGATGATGGTGATGGTGATGGTGATGATGGTGATGATGGTGATGGTGATGGTGATGGTGATGGTGATGGTGATGGTGATGATGGTGATGGTGATGATGGTGATGGTGATGATGGTGGTGATGAAGGTGATGGTGATGATGATGGTGATGATGGTGATGATGGTGGTGATGAAGGTGATGATGATGATGATAATGGTGATGATGATGGTGGCGGTGATGATGATTATGATGGTGGTGATGATGATGATGGTGATGGTGATGATGGTGATGATGGTGATGGTGATGGTGATGATGATGATGATGATGATAAAACATTCCATTGCAGATGGAGTCCTGGACAAGATGAGCAATGGCCACCCACATGGCACCAGCATTTTTTCTGGTCACTTTCTCATTATTTCCCAAATGTCTTCCCTCTCTCCCTACACCCAGAAATGGAACTCAGCAAATGGAACAGGACCCATGCTGGCCTTTTCCTGTGGCTGCCCTGTGCTTCAGGGTCATGTCCATCTTGTTTTACCTGGCCCCTGCACATTCAAGCATGAGAAAAGCTAAATGCTACCTCAAAGTTAATTTCCTACAGCATAGGAGAGAAGCATCCTTGGAATCACCTTCCCATCACTGCTGTGTTACGTGCAATGGGACAGATATTTGATGTTTTATATCTTCAAAATTTGCTAGTCTACATTTAAAATGTATTTGCTCAGAAAACTTTACGTTTCAAGTCAGGCATGGTAGCATACAACCTGTTATCTCAACACTTGTGAGGTGGAGGCAGGAAGATCAGAAACTCAAGATCATCCTTGGCTACATGGTTAAGTCAAGAATAGTCTGGGCTCCATAAGGCCTTGTGTCAAGGGAGGAGAAAAAGGAGGGAGTAGAAGAGAAGGAGGAAGAAGATAAACAATGGATGGGAAGGAAGAACGGGCGGAAAGGAAGGAGGGAGGGAAAGAACAAAGGAGGGAGGAAAGGAGAGAAGGAGGAAGGGATGGAGAATGAGTAAAACTTTAAATTTATTTTGTCTGATTTTCTTTTTGAAAAGGAAAACTTAAGCGTCAACAAGATGGCTCAGCAGGTAAAGGCATTTGCAGCCAAGCCTTACTACCTGAGTTCAATCCCAAGTTCCCATACAAGAGAAGGGAAGAACAGACTGCGCATGCTGCCCTCTAACCCTCCACACCTGGGCACTTCCCACTTGGCAAGCGTCAGAGCTGAGCTGCGAGGGTGGAGGGAGCTGTGGCTGCAGGCAGTGGGCGTTGGGGGGACAGCAGCAGAGCATCCAAACCCAGGCCCCGCGGCCACCACCCTCCCCGTCTGCAGTGGCTCTGGGGTTTCCATTCTCATGTGCGCTCACTTAGGCTAACATAAAGAGCGACACTGACCATAATGGGGAAAATCAGAGGAGTAGCTAAGGAGACGCAGGGAGTAGGCACCCTCTTTTCCTCCACTTGTGCTCTGTGTACCCTAAGTCAGGACCAAGCATCCCAGGGCAGCTTTGTGTAGATGTTCAAGTTGTGCACTGCACCTCACCTAAAAGGACAGCATTCACATCCTAACTAACTCACAGAAGAACACTAGAGTAGTACAGAGAACTGAGCCCTCCCAGGCAAGTTCTGGGTACCCCACACCTTTGCGCCCAGCCACACACATGTGCCCCGGGGGCCATGCGTTTTATGCACACACTCTGAGACACACGGGAGTCTTTTCACGATCACTCCTCCTGAGTTCACATCTTCACCAGACTCTGAAACTAATTTGGTTCCCCAGCTTCGGGAGGAGGGGAGATGGGGGTAGGAAGAGCAACATGGACAGTGTTCTCTGCTTCTGTGGATGCCCCAGGTCACTTAGAGCTCAGCAGCCCCCATCGTTCCCCTGAGAGCCGTTCCTGCTGCTCAGCACGGGTGAGACCTCTCCACCCTTTACATCCTAAGCAGATGGACAACCTACAGAAGAATAACCAATGCGCCCAATGCACCCCTGCCTCTCAAGCCACTCAGGCCTGGAGAAAGAATCTGCCTTTCCTACTGGAAGAAGCCCACAAGGCCACAGCCCATTTTACCATGTTCTGTAATCTCCTGGCGCACAGTAGGGACTCAGGATAGACCGGGAGAGATAATGGAAGTTACATAAGAGCCCCCCGACAGCTCTAAAAACAGTCTGTTCAGAGGAGACTCTTGCTTCCTCCTGGAAACTTCTTGATCCCTGAATTGACATTTTCTCAGAGAAAACCTGTCTGTGAGCACAGATTTGGGAGGGGATAAAACCTCGCTGGCTCACCTCCCTCCCACGGATACATTAGTGTCTCCTTTTCTTTAAAGGTCTCCCTTTGAAGTTCTGCACCCAAGTACAACGTCCACGCTCCCTGTCAGAATAGGATGTGGAAATGGGCAGGGTCTGACTTTTCTCCAAGGTGTCAAAAATTAGCAAGTAGGATATTGTTGCAAGTTGGGAAGTGTGAATCAGTCTTAATTATTTTAGGGCTCTATTTTTCTGTTAGTTGAATAGACACACAAGTAAAAGCTCATTGTGTAATCTCCCAGGCTCTGAAGGGACAGGAAATGAAACAAATAAAGGAATCCGAGCTTTTCAGCCCCAGACCTTCATACTGTTCCCACGGCGGCTTTAAGAAACATGGTATTCTCAAGCCATCCAAAACGCCGTGCATGTTCCCAGGGAAAGAGATGAAGCCATTTTCAAAATTGCAGAGGAATAAAGAGCCCACCTTTTCATTAGAACCTGACAATATCTGCTGCGTTTAAAAAGATCTTAGAAGGTGCCAGAGCACTCCATTACCGTCAGGGAATCAGTGTGCAGAGAAACCAGGGGAGACCACTGAGTACATCATCTGAAAACAGCGTGGCTTGTTCCAGCAACAAATAGCCCAGTCCTGCAATGCGATGGTCAGGGTAACTCGGGTCAAGTCCTGTGAGAATGAGAAAGTCTACTTGAAGCTTCCTTGTGGTGTCGTGAGTCAGCCAGGTTGGAGTCTTTAGCTCAACAAGTACCATGAGTCATTGGAAATTATGTACCACACTCATAAGCAGAAAACTTTTAAAATTCTGTTGTATCCCACCTACCTGTGACATTTCGATTCTCTATAGAGTGGGGGGGAAAAACAGTATACATTGTAATTTGGTGTCTATTTTTCAGGTAATTGACTTAATAAGTTGAAATTAAATCATGTGCCACCCAGTTTGCATAACAGATGGGAGAACTGAGCAGGAACTTTCTGGAACATTAGGGAAGCTCACCCTGGTTATTCTGAAAACTGGTTTTGTTGGGTTTTTTTTTTTTTCCTCCTTGATGCAGAACAGCCTGGTAGGAGACTTGGAAAGTTTTTCTCCTACAAAACACCACTCAGTTGCTCATGATGACGTATATACCATATATTATTTTGAATTTTAAGCATAAAGGTACAACGTTGTACAACTCAAGTTCAACAACATGAATACAGTATAGGGTGCTTCTGTGGAGCAACGGGATAAGTGAGTGAGTGTGTGTGTGTGTGTGTGTGTGTGTGTGTGTGTTCAGGGATGTGTGTGTGTGTGTCTGTGTGTGTCTGTGTGTGTGTGTTCAGGGATGTGTGTGTGTGTCTGTGTGTGTCTGTGTGTGTGTGTGTGTGTGTGTTCAGGGAGGCATGTGTGTGCCTTTGCATGTGCAGGCCAGAGGTCAGTGTTGGGAGTCTTTTTCCTTCATTTTCCTCCTTTATTTTTGAGACTCTCAGTGATCCTGAAGCTCACCCACTAGGCTGACCAGCCTGACCAGCAGTCCCTGAGGATCCCCCCCTCCACTTCTCAGAGCTAGGCTTACAGAAGTTTGCCTCTTTGCCCAGTTTTTGTATGAGTGCTGGGGATCCAAACTCAGGTCTTTGTGCTCGCATAACAAACCCCCACGCCGCCTCCGCAGCCCGGGACAGAGGACATGCACCCTGTTCCCAGCCCCGCTGCTGACATGCCTCACTGAAACCTGATTCCTAGTTTTATTTTCTAAGTATTTGGGAAATGCAATTTAGGATTCCAGAATAAATACTAACAGACACAAAGAACTTCTCAACAGAATTCGTGAGGCAAGAACTTCTCTTCTTCAGAGAAATGGCTCAGGCCTGATCTCAGTTGCTCTTGCTTGGTGCCTAAGAGGGGAAAGGACTCGGTCGCAGACTCCAGCCTCCATTTCATGCACTCTGCCTAGTGCCCACTCTGAATGCACTTGTGCCGTTCACCAGTGTCCACATCAGAGGGGTCCCCGCCATTCTCCCTGCTGTGACCTGGGCTCAGCTCTCCTTGTCTCAGCTCCCCCATCCCCTCCCTGCAAAAAGAAAGAAAGAAAGAAAGAAAGAAAGAAAGAAAGAGAGAGAGAGAGAGAGAGAGAGAGAGAGAAGAAAGAAAGAAAGAAAGAAAGAAAGAAAGAAAGAAAGAAAAAAGAAAAGAAAGAAAGAAAGAAAGAAAAAGAGAAAAGACTGATGAGCTCGCAGCAGGTTTAAGCACTGGGAGGCTGCTGGGAAATCCAGTCCCTACCCTCTTTTCCACAATCTAAGACAGACAGCAACAAGCCTCCAGGATCAAGTAGCACTCCCAAGGTGTCTGGTTTGCAAGAAGCCACTACATGAACTCCGAGGAGGGTGTGTTACTCCCCACTCAGTCCAAGGACGGTCACGAAGCAGCACCGGACTGGAACTGAGTTGAGGCCACATGTGGACGGACTGAGAGGGCTCAAGTCCTTGTCGGAGAATGATGGAACTTTGTTGCCAGCAGTCCTTGCAGGTTTTAGCCCTGTGGCCTTGGCAACGTGTTAGCATAAGATGGCTGAACTGGAAAAGGGGCCACACGGGTGACAGGTGAGGGTATGTGGAGACGGAGCGCTATTGGAAGAGACATGACATGCTCAAGGCCCTGGGATTGTTCCTTGACACCACACAAACGAGACAGAGAGGTGCACATCTGTAATCTCGGCACTCAGGAGGTGGAGGCAGGGGGTGCACATCTGTAATCCCGGCACTCAGGAGGTGGAAGCGGGGGTGCACATCTGTAATCCCGGCACTCAGGAGGTGCACATCTGTAATCCCGGCACTTGGGAGGTGGAGTCATGGTGGATCAGGAGTTCTAAATCATCCTTGACAACTTAGGGAATTAGAAGCCAGCCTGGGCTACATGAGACTTTGTCTCCAAAATAAGGGGGGGGGGAAGTAACTAAAATTTGAACAGTAAGGATAACTGAAAATGAGACTTGATCACTGACCAAACGGAAGTGACTGACAGAAAGATAGCCGCAGGGGCTGGGAGTTCTGGTCTGGAACTGGCTGTGGGATGGAGCAGGTCTCGGGCACAGTGAGAGGTAACTGACCTCCATGTTGATGTTTTATGTCCCCCACTGGCATAACCTATGCCATCCATCGCCATATCCTGGGCCTCCAGGATACTTACTCCATGCCCAGCCTGGGCACAGCCCTCTGCAACTCCCCACCGGGCATCCTTGGCCAGGGGCTGTCGAACTGTCCGTAAGCAGAGCGGGTTGGGATTTTCTCTCTTATGGAAAGGAGAAGTCTGTGTAGAAGATCTTTAGCATATCTTTTGGGGAGAAGGACCCTGTGATTAGGGCAAGAGTCAGCCACTTGGGTCCCCTGGGGAAAGGGATCCCATCAGGATCTGAGGTCTGCATGGTCCAGATGATGTCACAAGAATGGCCATGCCCGGCTAGAAATAACAGAGCATCTGTCCGGGCAGAAACTCAAGCAAGTGTCAAAAACCTCAGTGATTATGGAAAAGGGTCTCATGTGATATATGTTTATAAATAAGAACTAATGCGAGGATTGAGAAGACAGCTCAGCCAGTAAAGTGTTTGCCTTGCGAGCATGATAACCCGAGTTCCATCCCTTGTTCCCAAGTAAAGGTCAGGCTCGCGGTGCACGCCCACACTCCCGCAGTGGGGAGGAGAGTCAGGCAGATCCCCAGGGCCTGCTGGCCAGCCAGTCTAGCCTAAGCACCCAACCCCAGGCTCGGTGAGAGGCCCCTTCCTCTAAAATGTAAGGCTGAGAGTGATTGGGAAGGGAGAAGGTCAAGGCTGCTTGCTATGTGGAGCGTTCTGAGCAGCGAGGCTATAAGGAAGAGGAAGACACGCATCTCCCAGGGCAGGAACTCTATGGACAACAGGGCATGACCGCGCTAGGTGCTCAGTGTGTGGGGCCCAGGCATGCTCCCCTGACAGCCATTGTCCACTGATTTGAGTCTTTTCTGTTTGAAGGGCTGGAGATGGCTTCTGAGCAGGGAAGAGGTTCCTCCCGGGTTGACTGAGGCTCAGCCAGCAGGACCCTTATCTTGGTGATGGCTTTGGACCTTGCCAAGCTCTAGTCTAGTTTATGAGTCTCTCCCCTTCGCTACCTCTTCCTACGAGAATGAGGTGAGTGTGGCCTTAAAGGTTCTCGCCACAGCCCGCAGCAACCCTTCGAGAACCACTTGTGACCTTGGCATCAAATGAGTTTGCTTGAGGTAGCTCTGTGCCTCCTGCCTTCCAGATCACCAAGTATCTAATTCACCTCAACAGACATCTCAGCTTAGCTCTACAGGAAGCTGACTGCTAATTACAGAAATGTTTTCTGTACAAAGTGAATTCTGACTTCTGGATCTCCATAGGTAACCTCTGGGGACAGGAGCAGTTTGTGGTTGGGAATTCCCCAATCTTCCCAGCTTTGTCTCCTCTGTTAATGCTGCCCAGATCTCTCATGAGCATTGATTGGTTTGACCAGCTAGCAGTAGTGAGCCCCAGGCAAGGCACCAAAAACAGTACAAGAAGAGACAGCCTTCCCCCCAGCAAGGAACTTGAGAGCTGGTGTTCTTGGTGCATAGGCTCTGGGCATCCACATGGGTACCCTGAAACCTCTTCTTTGTCCCTTTTATCTCCCCTTCAAGGTGCAGCTCAATCCCCATCTCTGTGTTTTCCTGATACTGAAGTCTGCTCAGTACGTCAACCCTGGTTTCCATTCTTTTAGCCTTTAGCTGTGAACTTTTCTATCTTCACAAACAGGCTGAGAATGGATTCCGCACATGCGCGGAGTTCGGAGTGTATATCTCTGTGGAGCTTTTGCTCTCATAGCACCAACGTCAGAACTGGGCATCAGGGGCCCTCAGTAAATCTTCCAACAGAGACTTTGTTTACTGCAATAGATACATTATAGAATAGTTTATGAACACCAAAAAATTATTATGAACATTTATCATAAGCCCAGTTATTTAAAAAGAGTCACAAAGCTCTCTTATTAATATGAATAATCGCACCCTAATTTATGTCTTACAGATGTCCAGGCTTTCACAGTGGAGTGTCTTTGGCAAGTGAGTTGGCCTATTTAAGAGCTGTAAATGACCAAGAGACTTGTCTGTTATGATGGTAATTTCCTCTCGTTAACTGTTGCTCACTGAAGCCGGTGCACGGTGGCACATGAGCCCGGGACCAGGTGTTCAGGCCACCGTTCCCCCTACACAGCAAACCTTAGGCCCTGGGCTATGTGATCCCTCTTACACAGCAAACCTTAGGCCAACCTGGGCTATGTGCTCCCCCTTACACAGCAAACCTTAGGCCAACCTGGGCTATGTGCTCCCCCTTACACAGCAAACCTTAGGCCAACCTGGGCTATGTGCTCCCCCTTACACAGCAAACCTTAGGCCAACCTGGGCTATGTGCTCCCCCTTACACAGCAAACCTTAAGCCAACCTGGGCTATGTGCTTTAAGCTGAGTCCTGTTCTAGAAGCATGTTCCGTCGCCTCCAAGATTCACGGGTTCTCCCAGGAGCAGAGACACTTACTTTCCTCATTTTGATCTCTGAGAGTCTTAAAATGGGAAGCTAAAAGTCTCTCTCAGTCCAGGAGTTCCACTGGGCACTTCTGACAGTGTGTTTTTGAAAACACTGGCAGAGAGAGAATCACATGTACCCACCCTTGTTTTATCCTTCACAAAAAAGCCTCTCCTTTGAAATTATCATCTTTGAATAGGAGGCTATGAGAAGCTGGCTCAGGTGGGAGTTGAACTGACAGCTTCTGATTCATTTGTTATTGAGAAAAATAAGGTGCTTGTCACATGGGAGTTCCGGAATGTTCTGAGGGAGACAGCCTCCCCATGAGCACCCACCTGGGTCCCTCCCAGTGGCTTTTCCACCAGGGGTAACAAAAAGACACGGAGGAAGCATCTGTGGTTTTTTGGCATCAGACACTCTTAAGACCCTGTGAGCTGCAGGGGTAAGGGTGCCACTCCTACATGGCGTGTCATGGGACCTCTGAGCCAGCCTGTCTGTTTGCCCAGTTTCCATAACAACGTGCCACAGTTGGACTTAAACAGCACACATTTAGCATCTCATAGAGCTGCAGAGCAGAAGTCTAAACTCAAGATGCCACAAGCTGGTTCCTCCAGGGGATGAGATGAAAACTCTGTCCCAGTCTTTCCGGTAGCTTCTGTGGTTTTGCGTGTGTGTTGTGTCTAAGTCAACTTTTTCATTTTTGTAGGAACATATTAGTAGTCATCCACTTTTTTTGTTTGGTTATTATGGGTTTGGGTCTTTGAGGCAAGCTCTCAAGTATCCCAGGTTGACCTTGAACTCACTGTAGAACCAAAGGTGACCTTGACCCTCTGATGCTCCTCACCCAGCTTCCCAAGTTGGGGAATTGCAGGTGTGTGTCACCACATCTGGTTTAGGCAGAGTTGAGGGTTCAACCCAGGGCCTTGTGCGAGCTAGGAACTTACCCCACCAACAGGGTCCCATCCCCAGCTTGGCTTAGGACTTCAGTGATGTCACTGATCATCTGCAGCCCTTTTCCCAGTAAGACCAAATCTTCAGGGACCAGAAGGTTACCACTTCACCATCTTTGAGAACAGACACAGTTTAATCTCTACCAGTGAACAAATCAGGCTTTGCAGGCTCAAGTCACCAACCAAAGCTACTCACCTCTCCATGGTGGTCCAGAGGCCACCACAGTCAGCATGCCTGAGTGTGAATGTGCACAACTGCCCAGGCTATTTGTGAATTGTATGTATACTTCTATGTGGGGTTTTGTGTGCACAAAGCAAGATTCTTTTGATCAGAAGTTATTATGGGCCAGGCAACGGCCAGATTCAGCCATGAAGATATCACCCCACTCGAGAGCCTCTGAGCACACTCAGTCCTCCCTGGGTTTGTGTACACAGACCCTCCCGCGCCCAGCAGCAGGAAGCCAGGCAGAGTCAAATTCACATCTCCCATGTGTTCACAAGACAAAGTGTAGGAAGCCAGTCTCCTGGACCCACAGGAGCCCTGAAAGCCTCCATACAGAGGTGATACCTGAGCAGCGGTATTGAACCATCGAAGACAGTATTAAAATCTAAGGAAATACGCACCCAGCTTCAGATGAAAAACTGAGCCTCACGCTTTACAGCACGTAGCTGAACATGTTTGCTGAGACACGCATGGTCTCCTCCATTTGAGAGCTGCTCCCAACAGCAGGGTCTGGAAAGAACCGGAAATTGAAATGAGCGAAGTGGACATCAGAAACCTCTGATGTGAAAACAGAAATGTTTCTGTGCGTTTGATGGACTGTGTTGGAGTCTCCACTGAGAACCGTAAATGGAGAGTTTCATCGTTCCTCAGCTACTGGGGTGACAGAACAGGGCATGGCCCTGTCTGGGTTTGGAGACGTGTTTACCATTCTTCTATCCCAGCTGAGGCTGAGGGGCAGAGGTGGGGGGAGTCAGGCCCCAGCAGCTGACGCCCTCAGCACAACCCTGCTCCCCATTTTCCATCATAGCTACTAAGCAACGTCTGACAGACATAAATCTCAGACACTCGGCAGGGTTCTTAGTAGCCCTGTGCTAACAGATCCATCTCAGTAGCCGGCTAAGTGTCTGGCCTCCATCGGCTTGGGGTGTCGTGGTGAGTCCAGACACGCTGCTCACATTAAAGAACAATATTCCAGTTCAAACATCTTGGCTATAATAGTTTGATATCAGTTTTGGCTTTCTGAAACAACTTTTTCCTGCTTTCTCTTTTATTGTTTTTGTGTTGTTTTTATGGGTATAGGTATTTTGCCTGCGTGTGTGTCTGTATACCACCTGTGTGCCTGGAGCCTGGAGAGGCCAGAAAAGGGCTTTGGATCCTCTGGAAACCAAGTTACAGATGGTAGTGAACCACCACATAGGTGATGGGAATGGAACCCAGGGCCTCTGCAAGAGCAGACAGTGCTTGTAGCTGCTGAGCCATCTTTCCAACCCTCAATTTTCTCTGCAGCTGATGTCCACAAGGAGCCCGTCAGAATTCTGAAACTGTGCCTCTCGGTAGCCAGCAGGTGATTAAAATTGAGAATTTTAGCAATTTCTAAAGTAAAAGACGGGAATTCTTTAACATACAAATAAAATATTTCCTAAGCTTTTTATTATACTTTTTAAAATTAAAATAAAATTACATCAATTTTCCCTCCATTTCCCTCCTTCCAATGCTCCCATAATCCCTCACTTCACCTCAGGTTATTTGACGGCCTCTTTTT
>JAMJFZ010000566.1:0-50000 GCA_026225945.1 Cricetomys ansorgei | reverse complement strand
TACTGACTCCGGTCTCTCCGGTTATTGTTCATAGTCCTTTCTCATTATGCCAGGTAATTCTTTATTTTATGCCAGACATTGTGGATAACGCATTGAGTTCCTGAATTCTATCGCCTTCTTATGAAACACAATTTTAAAAATACTTCCTATTAATATTTTATAATCACAAAGGTAAGAGTATTACAGAAGGGGTGCTTTTTATTTCTCTTGAGCCACGCTGACATCGTCAGCAATGATAAAGGCTGAAAGATTTCGTCTGACACATAGACTCCATTGTTCAGAATAACTTCGAAAGGATCCAAGGTTGCTCTTAAGATTATTTCCTTCCTTAGGCTGTTCTAAATTGTTGCAGCCCCAAATTGCTCCAATCCAATAGCTGCCACTTTGTCCTAAATGTGTTCTGTGCTTCTGAAGGTTCCAGAAGAAAAGGGCACTGCCTGTCTCTTTCCACCGCGTGACACAGAATGTGGCTTACCCCTCAGGAATCACGCGTCTTCACTTGAAGAGACAATTCTCCCTCCCATCCTGCTGCTCCCTCCAGTATTAATTCGGTGGTAATTAGAGAATTAGAGTCATAGCTTATAGTCACTCAGTCAGGTTCTTTGCCTTTCTTGCTATTCCCCCATAATTTTCTTTAAGATCTTTAATGGAAGAAGCATTTTATTTTTCATGGTCTGGTCCAGAGGAAAAAAAAAACTTAGCTCCCTCTCAGTGCCAGGAAGCTGCCCCAGGCAACAGTGTGCTACTGTGTTCTTTGATACAAACTCTCAGAACAAGCTCTCCATGTGGCTGCCCCTCCTCTGCAAACATAAAGGAGAATGAAACATGCCTGCCTTCTGCTTCCCTTGCTGTTTGGGATTTGTTTCTACAAGGATAGTATGTTGAAGGAATAAAACACATGTGAAAGGGAGCTGGAGAGCTGGCTTAGGGAGATGGCTCAGTAGGTAAAGGTGTCCGCGGCCAAGCCTGAGCACCCGAGTTTGATTCCCAGGACATACATAGTGGAAGGAGAGAACTGACCCCGGTCCTCGAGCCTCCGAACATGCACCCTGACCTGTGACTGTACTGGAAACATGCACATACAATAAATAAATGTCACAAAGTCAAGTGTAGCTCAAACTTTGTGACATATATATATATATATATATATATATATATATATATATATATATATAAAACAAAACAAGAAATGAAAGTAATTTGTCTCATTAAATTGCTTCAGGTTTCCAAAGGGGAAAGAAGAAGAAAGGTCAACAGCCTCCTGGATTTTTCTTTATAATAATTAAAAAAAAATTGAGCTAATCATATTTGAAAAGACTAAACTTTCAAACCATGCTTTAAAGAACCACCGTGTTTAATTATTGGCATTGTGAGGCTTTTATAAATAGAAAATTTTGGTTCCACAGGTACGTTTATCATCATCAACCTGTGAATCACTAGGATGAAGCCGATGCGGTGCCTCCCACAGGTGGCGGTTCTGAGAGGACAAAATTGATTTTGCACTTAAGACTACAGATGTGTGCCAGCTAGTTATTTGGTATTTATTAAATGTCAGCCATGTGTCCAGATCTGGGACTGTTTAAATATTATTTTTGTGATTAGGTGCCTGCGTGGGATCACTCACTGGAGAATTTAACCATTTCGTGTATAAAATGCACCCACAAAGGCTTTCTCACTGGAAGCAGGGTATTTTGGAAGAGTTAACTAATACCTATTTTCCATCAAGAGAAGTAAGCCAATTTAATTAATTAAAGCAGATACGGCTAAGTCAGACCAAATCTGGTGTACTGGGCTCTCCGGGTAAACAGCCCGGCTCTTGGAAGCTGAGGGTGCCGTGCAAGCTCACTCAGACCATCCACTTCTTGGGGTTAGGGCTGGCAGCTTCCACAGTGAATACCGTTTTCCATATATTTGGGTGCATGGTCTTAAATTATTTCCAGAAGGACCCACAAGAGACAGCGGATGCTGTGCCCAGGCAGAAGTCAGCCCCACCTGCTACCGCTGCCGCGGGAGAGGCTCAGTGTCTTCTGCTCTGCGCTGGCCTCTAAAACTTCCCTTTGGTTTTTGTGAGTTAGGTGGTTAAGTCTGCTCCAACTGCTGTGAGTTTTTGAACGCTTCAAGTACTTCCCAGTCTAGTCTGACTTGTAACTTTGACCCCCCCTGAGGTCAAGTATAAATTACTTTTCCCTCTGCAGGGTCATCTTGATTCATAGATGAGTCTTCACTATTTTTAAAGACTGGCTTCGGGCTGACGTCAAGATGCCCGACCTGCGTCCGTCTCCTGAGGTGACAGAGCCCTCGTCGTCTGCACCCTCCTCCACGCTGTCCCCTAAATCACGGTGACTCACTGCTGTCCTGTGCACTCATCTCACGCCCACGCGGATATGGGGGCCTTGCTCAGTCCTGCGTGAAGCTTCGTGCCTGTCTCCAGTCTCTGGAGAGGCGAGAGCCGCCAAAGCAATTTAACAGGTCACAGAGAGAAAGGAAGATAAGACAGTTGAGCCACACTCCAGATAAATTACCAGCCGCAGAGAAAACAGGGGAATTAGACAAGCGTCGGTGTTTGGGATTTGGGAGTTAAAGAGGCCGTGAGAGGAATACATAAATGCATATTCACATTTTGGAGGCAAACGAAGCAAAGAATAAGGGCAGACAAGGGCAGGTGCTTGGAACTGCAGACCTCCAGGTTCCCAGGGGCTTCTGGAACATTCCTGCCTATCTTGACCAAAAAGTAGGGTACAGTTGAAGACCCAGGCCCTGTAAGTTTTTCCGCGAAGCTTCACGTCTCTTGACCAAGGAAAACTGACATTAGGCACATGGTTTTGCCAACATGAGACTCGTCGTTCTGCACGGTATACGCAGTCATTCCAAAGTGATCCGCCCCCATTTGGGCCTTTTAGTGAGGGGGTCTGGGGGGGGACTCCTGACTCTGTGAGCCTGGGAAAAATCTGTCAACTTCTGAGCACTGACTAAAAACAGTTCTGTGGCTTTCTACATTCCAACAGTTCGCCCCACCCGCAGTCACAGAGCCGCGTCTTTGGAAAACTTAATGCTGTTTGTTAATCGGATGTCAATCTGCATGATGGCTACCCAGACCGTCCTCACCAGTTCAAATCAGGCAATTTTTTTTTTAATTTTATGTATGTGAATATGTGTTTCAGTCCCCCCCCCATGGGGTGTGTGTACGTGTGTGTGTGTGCGCGTGTGCCATACTAGTACAGTTGCCTGTGAAAGACAGAAGAGAGTGTGAACCCCTGGAACTGGAGCTCAGGCTGCCTCCTGATACCAGTGCTAGGAGTCTAACTCAGGTCCTCTGCATGGGCAGTCCACGATCTTAACCACTGAGCAGTCTCGCCAGCCTCAAACCGGGCGTCTTGACGGTCTTGCCGCTGGACCTTAACCTGGGTGGAGGTTACACGGGTGTGCACGGCCTCTGTGAAGAACAAATGAGTACTCGGTATCCTGTTCATGTAATCTCTCTGCACAGTGGCCATTGGTGGATGTGACCCACCACTAACAGTGTTTTCAAGTTCTTAAAGGGACTTTAAAGATTCCTCCAGAATCCCCTTTCCGTGAGAAAAGTGTCCACTTGTCCTGCTCCTCCTGACTCTGGATGTGGAGCTGTGATCACCAAGTGTGCACTGTTTAAGATTCTGCCTTTGTTCTCCCAGCAAAACGTCACATCAGATATTCGTCTGTTTACCGTGTTCTCACAACTTCCCCTCACCATGACTGTGCGCTTCTCTGCGGAATGACTGAAGAATCGTTCGCTCCACCACTCTTTCTGTATTGGATATTCAGGTGACTTCAGATTCTTCATTAAAACAAATTACCCTCCTGTAAACATTTATGCAAGCATTCATTAATTCATCCGTGGGAGGGAATATTAATTTGAGCCTGCGTTCTATAGAAAGGATGTTTTTGAAAATGAATGCGGATGTAGAGTCTCCGTCTGAGAAGCTCTGGTGGGCTCAGGACAGCACCGTCATAATACCAGCTAATTAGGGTGCTTTATGTTTGCCGAGGCCCAAGATGTGGCTCCATATGGCAAGGCGGTCCCTGGGCTCCAAGCTCCAGCTGGCTGGATTTGCCTCGCCTGTGTGAGCAGGCAGCCCCCTAGGTGAGCATCTGCACCGCTGCCCCCACAACATGAACGGAGGATCTTTGTCTTTAAGTATCCCAAAAAGCCTGAGGGAAAAGAATTGCCATCCCCTGCTACAGCTGAGGTGACAGAGTGTCATGGAGATGCAATCCCATCCACATGTCACTTCAGCCCCTCAGCGGAACACTTGAGGGAAGTACCACAAGCCCAGCTTCACAGAAGAGGATGGGAAGCCTGGCAGAAAGCGCTCTCCCCAAAGTATTAGAATCAGAACTGGAGTCTAGAATTTCCAACTCCAAGCTCTGTGCTCCCTGCCAGGCATGGGAAGCAGAAATACTTTTGTTATCCTGATTTTATATTACCAACGTATTTTATTGTTTTTATAGGACAGAAGGATTTATTGGCTCACAGTTCAAAGGTCTTTTGTGGGGAAGCCAGGGTAACTGAGTGTGAGGCAGCTGGTCACATGACCCGGTCAGAAAACAGAGAGAGATACATGCTGGTGCTCAGTTCGCTTTCTCAATTTTGTTTTCCTTTCTATTTAGTCTAGGGCCAAAGGCCATGGGAAGGTGCCGCCCACAGCCAAGATGGACCGTCTCTCCCGGTAAAATTCTTTGAAAACACTCATAGACATAGGTTGTTTTGTCTTGTTTAATTTCTGTTCAGAAGAGCATTGCCCACCTGTTAAAGTACCTTTCGAGCACTTAATAAGAGTCCAGTGGTGAATTTTCCAATGCTCTTTATTAATCACAAACCATGTCAAATCCTAGGGAATTCAATAACCGGGCGGCTTAGCAAAGACTTCACTCCTTCCCCCAAAGGCTCTCTCTCTTCTCCATTTTTCATTTCGTCCTTCTCCATTTCATTTTCCTCCTGCCTGCTTCTCCTTAGACCCTTTAAACCTTTTCCCTAGCCCCTCTCCACAACCAGGCCTTCATTACAACACAATAGTGTGCTAGCATACTCGACTGGGGGTGATCAGAGTCTTCTCTGATCACCTGCCTGCAGTTCTTTCATGTCATCGGTCACCTTCAACTGTATACAGTTAGTTCTATCTTGTGGAGATCTTAGCAGGGCTAGCACAAGGGTGTGAATGGGTAGGAAGCAAGGCCTGCACCAGCAGCAATGCATCCGGCTTCACAGCTACAAGGCATCAAAGCACACAGGAGTAAAATATCCCACAACATCAGGCATCAAAGCCTTATTCGCAAACCAAAACAGCACACAGGAGTAAAATATCCCACAACATCTCACCCTTTTTGTTTAAAATAAGAACAATATTGACTCAATCAAATGAGGCTAAGATATAAAGTTATAGTCTGTCAAATATTAAGTCCAAAGTTCAGCTCATGCAGTTCAAAAGTCTTTGATGAGTGTGACTGTCCCATAGCATCAAGTATCAAGTCCAAAGTTCACCAGTTGTTCACAAAAGTTCACCAGCTATTCATAAAAATTCAATGTTTAGCAAAATGCTCATGCAGTTCAAATGTCTTTGAAGATCAGCTGTAGCAGAAGACAATGCGGTAAGAATCAGCAGGTATTTGCATCTGCATCATCACAGTTTGAGCACTGTGAGAGCTGCCTCCATTTTCAAAACAGTCTCCCTTTTCAGCTGCAGAGTCGTCCCCAAGATGATTTCAGAGGACAAATAGTTTTACGAAGCCAATAGCTTTCCATATTTCCCCCTTTCAAGATGGCCGCGCCTGGCTTAGGAGAGAAATAATGAACAATAAATCTGACCCGTCTCTGGATTACTGACAGCACGATCAGCACTCTGTCTTAGGTTGTTTCGTGTCATATTCCTCATATCCCGTCTCTGACTGCCAGCCTCTGTATTAAGCTGGGGAACTCAATTTTGTGTAATCCGTGGCCTCTGATCTATAAGCAGCGTAGGAGCAAGGCGGCTAGGAAGGCCTTCAACAATCCATTTTGAGGTTGAAGGCTGGACAGTAACCCGCACACTCTGATGTCTCTCTTCAGCCCAGTGGTCTCTGGATACTCTCAGTCGGATGTTTCATTTCTGAAAAGACAAAAGCACAACCTTTCCCCGACACGGGGTGGAGTCTTCACACTCCAGGCTGTTATTATTATTATTATTATTAGAGCAAAATGCTTAAACATTATCTTCTAAAATTAAAATTTTATTATTTGAGGTTAAAATACCCAATTATAGATATATCCTATACCCTTTCCTTTTTTAAATTTAAGTTGAAGTTTTATTTACCATGTATAATATTAAAATCCAATAATTTGTCCCTTTCTTGCTGGGTATTCATTTAGCATGCCAACCTCGGGAGTTGTAGGTGTGGCTGATAACAGAACATCTAGCCGCTGCAATGCCTTATGGGTTTTGTAGTCCATAACAAATCCTGTCTTACTTACGTATTCATACCAACCTGAGAAAACCAGATATTAAATCCTTGGAGAACCAGGACTAGTTGGCTGAATTTCTTCCATAGGACGTATTTTGAAGGGTCTTATTCAGATTGAATTTTTATCAATTTTGTTGATAACCACAGTTTTTCTTCTCCTGTAGAGACAAAAGCGAAACCCCTTTCCCAACGTAGCACTTCCCCTGATTTCCGTTCTGTGATTAATACATCTTTAAAGTGCATAGGCTGATCTAGTTCAGCAGCAGGCACGAGTCAGAGTAACTGCAGCCTGTGGACAACAGTCTTATGTTTTGAGAGAGGGTACCATGTAATCCAGGTGAGCCTCCAACTCTCTGTGTAACCAGGGATGACTCTGGACTTCTAATTCCCCTTCCTCCAGCTCCTGAAGACTGGGCTGATAGGCTTGTGCCGGCCACCATGCCCTGCCTGGTTTCTGTAGTCCTGGTGACAGAGCCAGGCCTTGTGCATGCCAGGCAAGCGTCTATCAACCAAGTCCCAGGCACTGTTCATCGAGATTTTTATTACTTTTTGTGGGGAAGGGAACAGGGTCCCACTGTATAGCCCTCACTGGCTTGGAACTTGGTATGTAGCCTCAAAGATCCACCTGTCTCTGCCTCTTGAGTGCCAGGATTAAAGGCATGTACCACCAGACCTAGCCCTGATAGGTAACTTTTTAATCATTTTAAACCTGTCAACAGTTTCAGTCCTACGGTCACGATGCTTTTCGAGCTTGTTAATGTTCACTTCTGCATATAGTCCACTCGTGACTTTTATCTTTACTGAACTCTGTGTAACTGGTATATATTGAAGAGGTTCCCTTAAATATCAACCATTTGCCATACTTGAGTCTCACATATTTTTTAAAAGTTTTTTATTTAAGGTTTTGTTTTCTTTTTTTTTTTCAACTTTTTTCACAAATGCACAATCATTCGTTGCTTATGTGTAACACGATGCCTTTACATATGTCTATCGATGTATATCTAGACTGGTTTTTATTCCTTGGCTCTTTGGAATAATGCACACAAAAAAATGTAGAGGTGCAGGTATCCCTGTGATACGGTGACACAGTCATTCAGGTAAACACCCAGGGTACGTATAATTGGGCTGTGTGTTAATTCTAGTTGTATTCTATTTTAAGGAATTTAGACTTACAATTTTTATAAATTTATATTTTATAAATATATTTCATATATTTATATATAAAATTATATAAATATATTTTATAAATAAATCCAACTTACAATTGGATTTCACAACGGCTCCACAAGTTTGCATCCCAAGCAGCTGGGGATGAGTGTTCCTCTGTCCTCACAACTCCAAGAACAGTTTTCTTCATGAGACATGTTGCGCGCCTAGGCCTCCTACGGCTCTTCTCAGGATCCTGCTCGAGGCAAATTGAAATGTAACTAGAATTAGTAACAATGTGATACTGATTTTCACCTATTGTTTCAAATTTTGAGCAGAGTCAAGGAGCCCTTAGCTGAAAACAATTAGCCAAAAAAGGACGTATGCACCGTTTGGTTACCAAGGTCAGTGGGATACCAAAGAGAAACATTAATGGAATTATTTACAAATTCTGGTGTCCAGCTGGAATTTTGTGACCCACGTCTAACTAAGGTTCAATAAACTAAAGAAAAACACTCAGTGTGCTCTGAAGTGGCACTTACCAGCTGATAAGATTTTGCCGATTTTGCCCCACATTGATGCATGGAGCAATATCTTACTTACACAGATACAACCCTTGCAGTAAAATAGTATTTTAAAGAGAATACTTAGATTTTATTTTTATGTGGTTCCTCATTATGTAGTAACACGTTCTTCCACCTGCCAGCTTTCTAACACGATTTGATATTCAGCCTTAAATTCCAGGTTTCCATTGTGTATTCTTAGCGAAGTTGTTTGGATTAGTCGTCGATGAGCAGAGCTTTGAATACCGCCTGGTCAGCCGCACCTGTCTGTCCTGGATAATTACCTTACGCAGCTGTAACGTCATCGTCACCAGACAGTGCCCAGGCAGAGGCTGCTGGACAGCATGCTTGTGTCGAGCGCCTCTATGTGTTTGGCGGGAGAAAATTTACTTTGTGTTTAATAATTACATTACAAAACGAATAAAAATAAATATTTAAGTATAACCTAGGTGGTTTAGAATCACAGAGTCTCAGATCATCTACATTTGTGGTTAATCATTTTCTCTCTTGGCCTCTGTCACATTCCTGGAAAAAAAAAAAAAAATCTTATTTTCAGATTTCATCACCAGACAGCACACGCTGGAACGATGGAACCCTGCCGGGGGCGTGCCTAGTGAAGCTCACTTCTCTATTGCTTTCCCTTATCACTATGACCCTATGCAACCGTTCAATTTTTAAAATTTTTCTTCTCTCATACGACTTACAGAACACATCCCAACATCCTGGGCCCCCTCCTCCCCTCCCTCCCCCCTCCATCTCCTCCCAGCTCCCCCAGATCTACTCCCATGACTACCTACTAATGCTCCCCCCCTTTTTTCATTTTATAAAAATGGCAAACAAGAGTCATGGAGATGCTTCAGCGGGCAGAGTCACCAGCCGCCAAGTTTAGCAGACGGAGTTTGAGCCCAAGGACCCGTACAAGAGAGAGAACAGACTTTTGCAAGCTGTCCTCTGACCCGCACCCACGTGCTCATGCGTGTGCACAATAAATAAATATTTTCAAATGACATCTAAACTGGGCGGGACAACACAGGCCTGTAATCCTGGCACCGGGGAGGCTGAGGCAGGAGGATAGCAGGTTTGAGGCCAGTCTGAAGAATATAGCAACTGAGCTACAGAGACCTAGCGATTTTAAAATGCTGAGCACTCCTCGCTACCCACGGGCTTTGCTTAGTTTTTGAAATGGAATACTATTTGGCAATAAGAAGGGAGTTGAATTCTGTCGTTAGCAAGCACAGGGATGTAAGCAGAGAGTGCTGCATTCAGCGAAACCAGCCAGCCACGGCGGACGAGCACTTTACCATCTCACGTGTGTTAGAATACTTTAGAAAAGAAAAATGTTTCATTGAAGTTGAGAGTTGGATGGGATCTTTGTCAGTGGGCACTGGGTTACAAACAGATAGGATCAGGAGGGCCAGACGTGGTCTCCTGGGTGGCTACAGACAACGCCAACAAGCCGCTCTCATGCTAGAGAGAGTTTTGAAAGCTTTCAGGTAAAGAAAGTGGAAACTTTGAGGCTAGGAACGTGCTCAAGGGTAGAGCATCTGTCTCAGAAGTGCAAGGCTTTGGGCTTATTCACCAGTAATAAAAACATAGCCATAAACTTTTGAAAAGAAAAAAATTTTAACATTGCACACTGTACATGTATGGAAATAATATTTGCCCATTCATATATACAATTTGTATGATTCTAAATTTTATTTTTGTGTGTATAAGTGCTTGTGTGTGAGAGAGACCCATGTTTGAGGATAGCCATGAAGGCCAGAATAGGGAATCAGATCCCCAGGGACTGGAGTTACAGATACTTGTGAGCCACCATGTGGGTGCTGGAAACCGAACCTGCAACCTATGGAAAAGCAGCCAGGACTTTTAACTCCTGTGCCATCTCTCCAGAACCACTATCTTTGTGTTTTTATAACATTTTATTTCTGTGTGTGTATGTGTGTGTGTGTGCATGTGTGCACGTATGTATGCACACCCATGTGCATGAGCGTGCACACGTGTGTGTGCGTGTATCATCATGTGAGTACAGGAATCAGGTGTCTTCTTCTACCATGTGGAGCCCAGGGCTCAAACTCCAGTCTTCAGGATTGACAGCAAGCAGCTTTACCTGCTGGGCCATCTCGACATCCCACAGTTTTTAAGTTTTGTGGTGTCACTAAAATGTAAATTTAATTTAAAAAGTAAAATACTTAAAACAGTGTTTGTTTCGGTCCTCATTGGCGCTGAGGCTGCTTCTCCGTGACACGCCTTGCACGGAGTGCAGTCGCTGCTGAAGTTAAGCACTGGACAGACCCTGGGGCCACAGGGGCCAGCTGCTCTCCTGCCGGGGCTAGGAGCCAGTCAGGCCCAGAGCTCAGCAGCTCATGGGCGAGCCACGCCTGGTCTCTCCTCCCCATAGGGATACTGAGGCCACCCCTGGGGCTGGCATGTCTAACACCACCTGGGGTGTACCCACTACTTTCTACTAAATAGCCTGTCCTGCCTCTATATTTTTGTGATGCTTTCTTAACATCTTTACATCATTTTAATTTCTTGTGGCTTTTATATTCTGCTCTTTATAGTCTGTTGGTCTCTCACTTTTAACTTTGCTGGGTATTTTTTTCCAGTGTTGGGCATAAGCCTGGGTAACCTTTGAATTATTGAAACATAATTTAATCAGGTTAATAATAAATAATTTATTGAAATTTTATTAAATAAGTTAATAAAAATAATGAGATAAGTTGTTTTGAGACAGGGATCTGCCTACCTCAACTTCCCATGTAGTAGTTACAATTCCCTTGGGATTGTAGTAGTGAGGCTGCTGTGTGGTCTCACCAAAAGAGACAAGGAGGCATCTTCATAGACTCAAATCCTGCCAGACCTCAGCAGAGGGAGCCAGCATCCTGGCCAGCATCATACTCAATCGACAGTGGAACCCTGAGCATCTGAGCTCAGGTGTTTTTATTCCATCAGAACTCCTCAGATATTCTACTGATAGCACGTGCAGATCATTAGCAATTAAACATCCCCCACGGAAATCCAACGCCTGCGGACAATACAAAACACCCTAGACAGCCCCTCACCAACAGTGCATAAAACAATTATTTTATATATAAACAAAAATGAACTTCTGCAACAATTCCCCTTTTCTGTATAAGCCAATCAAAAAATTGCCTTTTATCTCTACAACACAATTTAACACTACAGCAGCAAAACCGTTTACAAGAGGAACAATCACGAGGGTTGCTAATGCACAGGACCAAATGAAACCAAACATCTATCAAGCTTTTTACAATGTCTTTGAACAGCAGAAAAACATTATCAATGTCTAGTTATCTGGAATTCACTCACGATTTTCTGAGCTCCTCTGAAGGGCTTGGATCTGGTTCTTTCCTCTGAAGCACACACAACTTTTGTCCTCCGGGCTCTGGCTGGCTCTTCTCCACTGCTGATGCTGTTCTTGGTTGTTGTCCCAGGGTACTGACATCTTCAGAAAACTGGAGTCTTCTACTGCAATTGGGCTGCACTTTCACCAATAGCCTCTCCTGGCTCTCTTCATGGTACCAAGCTTCAGTTTCTTTACATGACCCCTTCAATCTGGGCCTTTAACTGCCACCGAGGCTGCACTTTTTACCAGTAGCCTCTCTTGGCCTCTCATAGTGCCAAGTGTCAGCTGCTCTCCAACAACCCTCTTATGCTTTCAAAACCAGAACCACCTGGGTGACTCTTACAGTACCAAGTTCAGCTGCCAGCATGAGATACAACCTCAGCCAGTTCTGGAAGACAGCTTCTGTACACTGACCCTGAAGAAACACTTTCCAGATTTTAAGATAAAGTCTGGTTTGCAGGAAAAATAACAGGTCACTTTATCTGCAGTAAGGGTTCCCTCATAGGGTGGAGTTCTAATCATATACCTAACACCTAATGCCTAGTTCTAATACCTAGCCAGTATCTGGCTGGACTGCTTGTCTTTCTCTTAGTCAGGTTTGCAGGGGGGAAAAAAACTGGTCAGTTTAACTAAGCAGCTTTTTGGCTCCAAGCCTTGGCTTCCAGGACAGCAGGGGGTCCTGGGCCAGTGGGAAGAATCTCCAGTTATAACATTCTGGCAGTTTGACATTCTTTTTCACCACTGCTAAGGGGAAACACACAACCCCTTCCATAGAGCTCAAACACAACATCTTGAGCTTCATACACACACAACACAGCTATCAGAAAACCCATTTTGTGAAACAGCACACTACCATGAGCATTGGCTCCATGATCAGGAAAAACAGTAAGAACCTTGCTTTTTCCAGCTCCCAGATGAATTCTTTATCTCTAAGGCCTCCATTCTGCAGCTCTCACCTCGGAGCCTTTTTCCTCATTAATTTATTAATTTCACAGTCTTTTCTCTTCATAGCAGATTATTTTCTTTCTCTCTCTCCTCTTCCTCCAGGAGCCTTCAATTAATACTTTAATCTCTATCCTCTGGTAGCTTCCCTGAGCATACTTCACGGGACTCTGTGAGGTCTGGAGTTTCTTTTTCATCTTTGTGTTCATGTTGGATGAGCGTGACTTCCAGCTCCACTTTGCAGGCAACACTTGTGGTTGTTAGGCTGCTGTGACATCTCAGCAAGGAGACAAGGAGGCATTTTCACTTGTGGAAGCCCTGCCAGACCTCATCAGAGGGAACCACCATCATGGCTAGTGCACTACTTGACAGTGGAACCCTAAACATCTGAGCTCAGCTGTTTTATTCTTTCAGAACTCCTAAGGTAGTCTACTGATAGCACGTGCAGATCATCAGCAATCAAGCAACACCCACAAAAACCCAACACCTGCAAACAATACAAAACGCCCTAGACAGCCCCTCACCCAACAGTGCATAAAACAATTATTTTATATATAACTAAAAATAAACTTCTGTAACATGGGATGACAGGCACACACCATTACACTCTGGCATGTGTAATTTTATATCTGGCCTGGTAAACTCATGTACTCTGACTTTGAAATTTATACAATGGCTCATAAGGAAGATATATGTAGTTCTGTAAAGTAACAAAGTCAAATGACCTGGAGAACATGTGACCAGAGTTCTGCCAGGTGCTGAAGGATGTGACATCAGCAGCCCAGAGGCAAGTCTTGTGACCACTGGGCTCATCTATGAGCAACTAAAAATGTTTAGATTTCCATAAAGCCATTCTTTTCTAAGGAATATTCTCACTATTTTCTTCAGCTACTTTGTTCAGTTTAATATCTTTCAGGTATTTTAGTTGGATTTAGGGAATTACCATTCGTAGAAAATATTCGCTTTGAGTGCAGGGGCAGAAACTCAATGGTGGAATACTTATCTACCAGGCCTGAGGCCAGGACTTGCTCCCTAGAACTGCCAAAAAATATGTCTGTGGGGAGAAAAAGGGTCACCAAGAAGGGGACAAGGGGAGATGAGGGCTCAGGGAGAGGTGTGAGCACACCACACAATACAGATGTATGAACATGTTATCATGGATCTAGTATTCTGTGTGCCAACCAAGGCAAATGTTAAAAGCCAGGAAAAAGAAATAAGTAAGGAAGGGAGGGAGGGAGGAAGGGGAGAAGGAAGAAAGGAAAGAAAGAGGAAAGAGAGAGAATAAACCTTCCGTTCCAGAGTACAGCATGACTCACATTAAATAAAATCTCTTCTGGAAGTTTCCAGAACATTTTCACATGTATGTCCTTGTTAAGCTTGTTAGTAGGGATTTGCTGGGTTTTCTCGTCCTGTTTAGTGAGGCGCTGGTACGTGGAAACGCCCCTGAACTGTGGGTGGGATCTTTCTGCATCCAGAGACCATGCCAGAGTTACTTAGACTCTCAGTTCCAGAACACAGGTGCTGACCTGGGTCTGTGAGCCCGCTCTGTGTTCTTAATTCTCTCACAACATAAAGGGAATCTTTTTCTCTAATTTCATCAGTGTTTTAGAGAAATATCTCTATAATTGTTTACTGGCTATCTTTTTTTTTTTTTTTTTTTTTTAGAATTAATATGTTGTTGGTGGTGGTGGCACACGCCTTTAATCCCAGCACTCGGGAGGCAGACGAAGGCTGATCCCTGTGAGTTTGAGGCCAGCCTGGTCTACAGAGTGAGTTCCAGGGCAGCCAGAGATACAACAGAGAAATCCTGTCTCGAAAAACCAAAACAATAAAAATTTATAAATAAATAATTTTTAATAAACTGTGCTCACAGTTCAATCTTGTAAAATGTTGTTGAATTTCGTCGTGTTATTTTTCAAAATCTCTGGAGATGGTTACCTATGGATCCTTATTTAATGTGCTCGTGTCTTATGTTACTAGCTTTGTGATCGAACCATCCTTGCATTTCAAGGATTCGTTTTCTCTGTAATGCGATGTGCTGAGGGCGGCTTTTAAGACTGTGCCCTCTGTGTCCCTGACTCCATTCCAGTGCTCCTTCGGCAATGGTCTGTGCGCCACGTCTGCTTGGTGCACTTCCGACAGCATACAATTCACTTCCTTCTGAGAAATACGTTTTAAAAATTCAATGTAGAGCCTTTCTATTTGAAGCTTAATAATCCTCTGATCAATTTCTGAGTTTATTTCCTTCCTTACCAATCTGCAAAGTCTCTCTGCGTCTTGACCCAATTTTAAGAACTTTAACTCGGGGTGGAGAGACATTTCTTAGAGCGTTACCCATACAGTGGCATATTTAGACATACTTCTGGTAACGTCTGTTTCCCACCTGACGCTGTCTTTCTGCACGTTTGAGCTTCCTACAGATTTGTCACCTCCACCTCCGTGTTAAAGATTCGGGGAATCCACTTTCAAACCTCAGCTTTCAGTTTTTTTACTTCCTAATCAAGGCTTTAGTTTTCGCTTCCCCCGACATCTTTTCTTCTCTGTGGTGTTTACTGAGTGACTGCACCCTCTCGTTTTCATTTTGAAGACAGAAGTATTACAGGCTTTCATTGACGTTTCCCGTAAAGCTCGGTTTTGATACACCTGGGTGCGCATTTTTATTATTGCTTTCTAAGTGTCTCCTGTCGGGTTCTTGATCTCCCCGTTGTCCCAGCTACTTTTTAGAAGAATATTTTAAGACAGCATCATAACTGGCAATTTGGTTGTATGTGCCTACATCTTTTAGAGATTTGTTGATTTTTATTTTGTATCTCTGTGTATGTGTGTGTGCGCCTGTGTGCATTTATGTGTACCATGTGCGTGCAGGAGACTACACATAGAATCCCCTGGAACTGGAGTTCCAGGTGTTTGTAAGCCACCATGTGGATGCTGGGAACTGAACCTGAGTCCTCTGCAACAGTAGCCTGTGCTTTTAACCACGGAGCCATCTCTCCGGCCCCCGCCTAAGGCTTTTAACATAAAAGTTTAGTCAGATATAAGATAGCAGGTGATAAAATTAGTCAATGTTCTTTGAGTAATTCTAAAGAAAACATGCCTTGTTTCATCCACAGGCTTCAGAATTTTGTCTGTTTTGTCTGGGGTAACATTTTAACACTTCCCTGTGGCCGAATTTTGTTACTTTCTGATGGAAGCTCTGCACTGCGCTTTTCGTTGACGTTCGGGTGGGTATAAATTCAGCTGCCGTATCTTGGGCGTGTACCGTGTCTGTCTGCGTAACCACTGATGTCTTCCGCTCTACGTGCTTTCTCTTGAATTACTGCGCCTCGCTTTTCTGTGTTGTCACGGCTGTGTATCTATTATATTTTCTAATTTTAGGTTACTTTGTGACTTTTTAAAAACATATGTTCTCATGAGCTGCATACTGTTGAAATATTTTTTAGAAATTAGGCTGAACGTTGTTGCTTTGTAATGGATGTTCCAACGGTATTTTTATTTGACTTTTCATTCTTTTTTTTTTTCCCCTCTTACATAAAGCTCTTAGACTTTTGATTGAATTCAAGTCGCCCAAGTAACCATTTTCATAGCTTATGTTTTTCTGTTTTAAGACAGCTTTTAAGCATTTTAAAGGCACTAGAGGAAAGAATTTCCTGGTGCCCGACATATCATCACGCCAAGTGAGCATGCATTGTGTAATGAAATGTAGACGCCCCGGCTTCCACCCCCCACCCTGACGAACGGCAACTTTCCTGCCTCCTTGGTGCTCGCTTTGCTTCCGGGGGGGGGGGGGGGGCCTATTTCTCTTCTGAAATGCTTGTTCTTTTCATATGTTTGAACCTAAAGTTTATCTGGAACCTTCTTCTGTCACAATATTGTTGTCGATGCCAAATTTTAAATATTCCATTCAAATTCTTTTTTTTTTTTTTTTTTTTTTTTGCCCAAAATACTACCAACCCTTCCCGTTTCATTATCTCCTCGGTTCCGCTAAGCAACTCCTTAAATTTTAATAAACCGTGGCATTTCATTAATTACACTTCACGAAGAAATTCGGGGAAAAAAAGAAGAAACTTTCGACAGCTAAGCCCTTTTTTAATGAGCACTTCATGTAACACCCTTTAGCTAAAGGTCACCACCACTCCTGGTTATCACCCATGGGAGATGCTGAACGTTCACCTCGATGTTCCTCAATGTTCTTCTAGGACTTCGTCACTTACTATGATGGAAAACTTGTCATGGGGAAAAAAAAAACAAAAACAAAAACGTAAGTGCAATTGAAGTTGATCTCCAAACACTACCAACCTGTCAAAGACCTCACACTTCCAACACCATCATTAGTAGCAACCTTAAATGAGCTCTTATTAAGGAAGAGTCTCATCACTGATGGCGAGCAAGGTGGTGCGCTCGGTTGAAACAGGAGCAAGTACCGAGTGGGGAGATGGATAGTCACCGAGACAAGGGCCACAGGACTAGTGCGCAAGTGCTTACTCTTGGTTGATGTAGGCATTCCCAGCGTCAGTGCGCCCCCTACTGACTGAAGTCCAAAGGGAGCTGTTTGACAACACCGTCTAAGAGATGTCAAGAAGCATAATCGACGGGATGTCTAAGAAGCTCTGCTGGGTCTTCAAAAGCTGTGTGGTAACACCTCACCGCTAGCACACGGAACTCATCGCTCAACATCACGCTCATCACTCAACGTCTGAAAGAAATGTCTTCCCCTGTTTCCCAGGAAACGCTCAGTCCACACCAATAGGGACCCAGGAGGACACAAGGATGACCAGCGGAGTCCTCGCACCCTAAATCCTTCTGAAGGAGAGAGACCCTGTCACGAAGTCCTCTGAGCTTGGCTTGCCTCCTGCCACTGTGACTCCCATGTCACCATGCCAGAGTGCAGGGCCGCCCCCAGTGCCCCTTGAGCACCTTCCACACGCCCTCAAGACCCTTGGGCTCTTCCTTCTCTCTAGAACCTGAGAAACACTTCCTTTCCTTTGTGAGCCAACTAATGGATGGTTTTTGGCCACTGGAGAGTGTTCTGTTTTGTTTTCCAATTTTGGATTACTAACAGATAATTCTGTGGTCCACATCTTTGTTCGGTTTTCTGACTATCCAGTTGCAGAAATCTCCATTGATAAAAATCATCAGGACCAATGGGACGTTCGAGACTTTTCCCACTATTTGTCCTCCAGAAAGATTATGGCAGTCCACACTGTGAGTGAAGTGCGTAGAAATAATCTATTTCGATTCTCAGGTACCAGATCTGAACACATGATGTCTTTGCTTTGGGGGGTTTGGATGCCCCAAACTGGTGTGCTTTTTTAAATTTGTACTTAACAGCTCCCACTGAGTGGGGCCCCTTTTCGGTCAACCGTCTGCTCATAGTTTTCTATTCTAAAAAAATTTAGTAGGCTTTTCGTGACTGATACGGATTTTAACAAATGAAGAAAACTAACTCTTAATCCTTTGTGTGCGTGCTAAATGTTTGCACGTTCTTTGTCTTTTCATACTTTCCCGTGTTTCTGCATACACATTAGTACTATGTATTCGGTGAGTCTCTGCAGACTGCTGGGCTTTTCGAGTTTCCTCTCTGGTTGATCTGGGCTTCTGACACACTGCCTGAGGTGACCGGCATGCCCTTTCTCCAGCTTCATAGCTGCCCAGCCCAGAACCACTTCACTCACTGATCCCCCCTCTCCCTTTGGACTAGAAATGATGGTGGAATTAAGAGCCACCAAGACACACATTCAAGTTGGCTTGAACACTGCCCATTTCCCTCTACCCATTTTATTTAACCGTGTATCGCAGCGTTTTCAAAGGTGTGACAACATCCCAGGGTGCCACATCCAGTGAGTGGGCGGGGACCCCCCCACCAGTCCAGAGACTTCCTGCTGATCCTCCTCACTTTAGCTTTCCAAATGAGCGTTAGGATCACTCCATCAGGTTCCTAGAGTGTCCTACAGAGTGTTGGTTTGTTTTCTGAGACAGGGTTTCTCTGTTGTAGCCCTGGCTGTCCTGGAACTCACTCTGTAGACCAGGCTGGCCTCAGACTCACGGAGATCCGCCTGCCTCTGCCTCCTGAGCGCTGGGATTAAAGGTGTGCGCCACTACCGCCTGGCTTCCTTTTTTATTGGAGCTTCATTAAACTTGTTTAGGGATAACTGACAACATGGAAACGTGCTGTTTCTGCCCGGCAGCCTGGTTTGCCTTCTTACAGGCAAGTGAAGTGTTACATTCTTTTGAAAATGTTTCTGGGGCTGGAATGATGGCTCCATGGTTAAGAGCACTTGCAGAAGACCAGAGTTCAGTTCCCAGAACCCACATGAGGAGGCCTACAAGCACCTGTGACTCTAGCTCCATGGATTCTGACACCACCTTCTGGCTTCCGTGGGCACCCGCACTTCCATGCACACACACACACACACATGCTCACACATACATGTGTGTGTGCATACACACACATGTGCACACAAACACATGGAAATAAAAGTGATGAAATAAATCTTTTTTTAAAAAAAGAAATTGCTTATGATTTCTTTGACTCTGGTCCTATATGTGCCTGCTGCTAAGATTTTCTTCCAGGAAATCTACACTTTGAGTGGAATTTTGTATCCGATGTTTGTAAGTGATCATTGCTAGTATGAACTAAATGTGTCAAGTTTGATCTTTTCAATTGATTTTGAATAAAACAGAAAAAATAGTGTTTGGGGTTTGTTTGTTTGTTTGTTTGTTTGTTTAAGACGGGCTCATTCTGTAGCCCTGGCTCGCCTGGAACTCACTAGATAGACCAGGTTGGCCTCAAACCTACAGTGATCCTCCTGCCTCTGTCTCCCAAGTGTTAGGGTTGGAAGTAGGCACCACCATGCCTGGCCATAAAAGATGTTTCATCAAGTTTTCAAAGAAATCATAATTACCCAACTACAATTTTAGCAGACACACAACCAATGCATGGCTTGCTTAGCTGTGTGTAAGATGGAAATGTCTGAATGCAGTTGCAATGAAGGTCCCCAGCGGCTGATGTCAGTGACAGGCACAGCTCAGGTCCCGCCTTAGTCTAATCTATATTTATATAGATTACCTAATCTATATAATCTATAAAATCTATATATATATAAATCTAATCTATAGTCTAATCTATATTTAATACCTCTCTATCAGTTGTTTGTCTCGTTGCTGCAACAGAGTGTCCAACAAAAGCAGCTTAAAGAAGACAGGCTCTGTTGGCTCATGGTTCCAGTGATGGAGTCTGTCATGGAGGGGAAGGCGAGGCAACAGAAGCTTGAGGCAGCTGGTCCCATCCTATCCCCAGTCAGGAAGCAAAGGGACATGATGGCTGGTACTCAGCTTGCTTTCTCCTTTCAGTTCAGTCTGGGATCCCAGCCCACGGAACGGTACTGACCATTTATAGGGAAGACCTCCCCCACAACAGTTAACCCAATTGAGGTAATATGATCCCTCACAGACACACCCAGAGATTTGTTCCCTTAGTGATTCTAAGGGTTGGTGATCAACATGAACCATCGCAGATGCTATTTGAAGATGTGAGAAACAGCCTTGCTTCCTACATCCTTCTTGGGAAACAGAGAACCATAAAGAGAAAAGACCAGGCATCAGCTCTGGTCTTCTGTCCTCTTCTGGATTCCAAAGACCCTGAACATGTGGGTACCAATGACTATTTTCCCATCTGCTGGCTGTCCCTGTGTGTGAGGTTAGAACAAAGGTCTGCGTAGATTAGGTACCATAGTGGAGAGTTGGTGTCTGCTGGGGAAGACACGTATGAACATACATCATCATCATCACCATTACCATCATCACCATCACCATCATCACCATCATCACCATCACCATCATCAGCAGCAGCAGCACCATCACCACCATCATCACCATCATCATCATCATCACCATCACCATCATCAGCACAGCATCACCATCACCACCACCATCACCATCATCATCATCACCACCATCACCACCATCACCACCATCATCACCATCACCATCATCACCATCATCATCACCACCATCATCACCATCATCATCATCATCATCATCATCATCATCATCATCATCATCATCTCTGTTGCTGTCATCTGTTGTGAGCTCTCAACCAGGAAGTGCTATTGGCATTTCCCCACTGCTGATGTAACATACAATCTATTAAAGGGGTTTTTCTGGTTGGATTTATGTTTCATTTTGAGTCCCAGCTCGTAAGAACACGTTTTACTCCCTCACTTCCCCAACAGATACAGGAAGGCTGTTTGTCAAATATTTCCTTGGTGAAAACTGGAAGCAGAAGAAGTTGGGTATGTGCTGGTGGAATCCGACATTGAACTAACCTGCAGCAGCCCGGCCATGCTCAGGGACTGGCTGGTGACTCTGCAATCGATCATCTGGACACTTCTAATAAGGACACAAATTGGCTTACCAAGGACATATGGATCAGCACTTTTCCTCCGGGCCTTGGACCGGAGCACAACAGTTGTGCTTTCAACTGAAAGCGGTTTGGGCTGCTGGCACAAACCTCCCCTGAGACTGCTCTGAGAAGCCTGCTGCACCACAGCCTGCTTCTCCCAGCTCTGGTCTCCCTAGACACGCTCTCGGGCCCCCAGGAGCTGGTGAGACCACTGGTCAGATCTGAGCACCTGTCAATCCCCTGCCTATGACTGTGTGTTCTGTTTGGTTTGGGGACCTTCCTGGCATGCTTCACAAATTCCAAATTTGGTTAATTGGTTAGGTTCGTTAACTGTCTAAGTGAGACTAGGTGTGTGCAAACACTACGGCTCAGCTGACTCCCTCTTGACCCTTTATTTATTTGATACATGCTTGCTGAGCAGGGTCATATGCCTGGCACTTAGGAACTTGGGAGGATGCATGTGCAGATGACAGAGATCACCTCGCACAGGAGACGACCTGGTATCCTCTCTCCACATACTGTCTCACGCCCTAGATTCTTTCAGGCCTTTGGATCCCTCCAATCGGGTTCAGTTTGCCTCATTGTCCAGATGGTCTTGTTTCTGTTTGCTTTGAGAGGAGGTATGGGGACAGAGGACACACGATGGGTGTGGTGGTTTGAATAAGAATGACCCCCACAGGCGTGTATATATATGTATATATATGCTTAGTAGAAGTGGGAGGTGTGGCCTTGTTGGAGAAACTGTGTTTCGAGGGTGGGCTTTGAGGTTTCAAAAGCCCATGTCCAGCCCCCTTCCTCTCCCCCCACCTCTCTCTCTGCTTATGAACGAGTTTGTAGCTCTCAGCTACTTCTCCAGCACTGCGCCTGCCCGTGTGCCGCCACGCTCCCTGCCATGATGAGAATGTACTAAACGCTTTCTTTCACAGTTGCTGCCCTGGTCATTGCGTCTCTTCTCAGCGACAGAACAGTGACTAAGACGATGAGAGTGCAAGAGAGCGCCTTCATGCTAAAAAGGAGAAAGTGAGCTGAGCTGAGCCTCTCTCCTTCTCCTTTCTCTCCTCCTCTCCCTCTCTCTATTCCTCCCCCCTCCTTTCTCTGCCTCGCCTCTCCCTCTCTCTGCTTCTCCAGCTGACTCTAGACACATGACTGGTACCTCACACCCCTACCTCCATGCCTCCCCCATCGTGATGAACTGTATAGCAAACATGAGCCGAGGTGAAATAAACCCTCAGGGAGCTTCTGGCAGGTGTGTTCATCGTGCAGGAAGACATGTAGCCTGAGCTACAGTCCTCTCCCCTACTTGACTAGATAGACGGGGCGCTGAGCAGCCCGCTGAGCTCACGGGCAACCCCCTTCATGGGCGTGTTGATCCCCAGGGCCTTGGAAAAGAACTACCTCCGAGAGCCTCATTCAAGAACCTTCTCCCTACAAGGTACCACAGTCAGGCTGCCCTTCCACTCTGAGGCGTGGTCTGCAGGACAAACTAAGTTGTTTTAAGAGGCCAGACCAGTCCTTACAGGATGATTCAGGGCAGACAACTGACTTCTTTCCTCTCTTCCTCCTTTTTCTGCTGCTTCTTGGTTTATTCTTTGTTGACTTACTATTATTATTACTATTATTGTTGGTGTTGTTGTCTTAGTCAGGGTCTCATGTAGCCCAGACTACCCTGAAACTCACCACAGAGCTAATGACCTTGGAACCTCCCGCCTCCTCCTCCCAAGTGCTAGAATTACTACTTCTGCCACCATGCCCAGTTTATGTGGTACTGGGGACCAAACCCACAGCCTGGTTTTATTCGAGGTAAGCATCCTACCAACTAAGCTTGACCCTCACACCTTTTAAGTAGTTTCTGAAATATACAAGGAATGTTTCTTCTGAGGGATCTCTCAGGAAACCCACAAAGAAAATGCATGTTCAGAACACTGCATGGCATGGACCATCTTACCCAGTAATGGGAAGTCTGGAACAGAAACAAACTTAATCTAACAACACAGGATATATCCTTGCCCCTGATTGGATGCAGGCTAGAGATACCCAGGCCGGAGACGGAATAGACCCAGGCAGAAAATAGGTCAGGATATATGCTCATCCCTGATTGGACCAGGTGGGAAACAGATAGCCTTATGGGATCTGCCTTTATAAACTCATACAAAATTACAACTCGGGGCCATCTGTGGGAACCCCCTACGCAGGGGCCTTCACATGGTCCTCACCAGCATCCATCATTACTGGCCAGTATCAAAGCTTGCTTAAAATAAACTCAAATTTTGTGGCAATGATCTTTCTCTCAATGAACTTGGGATCAACGCTATGAGCAAGGGCTACTACTCAGCAGGTCACACAATGATTGCCAGCAGCTACCCTCTGCTGTCCTGGCCCTCAAAACATGGAAGGGTGGCACATCACCCAAGTTGTGTAACTGTGTGGTTTCTGAGTCACACCTTGGTCTTGTCCACGACCTGCTGACAAGAGGATCCGGCTCGAAATTGGACAGAGGCACCTTGCATCTCTTTGCCTCTACTTCCTAGCTCTGATGTGGGAATAATAGTCCCTACTTCTTTCCTGACAAGATCACATGCTGGTCAATGAGCAAACATAACTTTGGAGCCACTGTAGAGAAAGACAAGACACTGACTAGCCCCAACTCAACCCTCACAGCAAGTGGGCCGTGGCTGTAGCTGCTTTCACCGTCCCCCGTCACCGCACTGGACACTCATATGTTAGATCTCACCGGTCATCCAGACAAATATCAGCAAGAATCCGGACCTGTCTCCGGCCAACACACAGCTGCAAATGTCCCCATTTCCAGGTCCCTCATGGAGGCCGGAAGAGGAGCCTCCTGCAAGGCCCAAGTCCCCTTAGAGGTCCAAGGTCCCTGAGAGCCCCAACTCTATTTCTGGTCTGATCTGTTCTCGTTCAGCATGGCCAGAGAACCAATTTGCCTCCAGTCAACTGGAGAGAACTGGCCAGCTCCACAGAAGAGCCAGGCTCTGTCCCCTTTAACAAACCTAATTATGCTTCTCACAAAGAGGGTAAGTCCTGACTGCCATGGTGCATGCAAGACCTGCAGGCATGTGGGCCATGGCACCCGACAGCAGGCCATCCTTGGAGTGACTTTCAACTATTCAAAAGAGGAGAAAGAGAAAAGATGAGATTCTGTGCACACCCTCCTCGGGTCTTCAGGAGCCTGGAGGCTGGCTCTGAACCTCCTCCTGTCCCTGTATTCTTCTGGTGAGATAAGACCAAACAGCATCGATTCCGTGACTAAGAGACAAAGGGTGTCAGGAACAACTCCTTCGGGGTACACGTACAATGTGACAACTCGGCATCCGCTAAGGATTCTGGCCAAATTGCACACCCCTTTGTGAAAGAGTCTTTTCATGGAAAAATGCTTTTAGCATAGAAAGAGAGGGAAGTAATTTAGGTAGAGACCACCACCAGGTGATGCAAAACAGCTAAGGGCGAGCTGGCTTAGCTTGAAAGAATTACCCTTCATGAACGAGGCAGACAGCTCTGTGTGCAGAGAGGCTGTCTGCCTCACACACGCGGACCTGAGCTCGGGGCTGAAAACCTGTATCGGGGAAAGAAAAACAGAATACTGAGCATGGCGTTTACCCTTTCCATCCTTGTGCTGGGGAGGGAGAAGAGAGAAGCTGATGACCCTTGAGGCTCTGACCAGCAAGTCTAGGGTACTTGAGGAACCTCAGGCCAGAGAGAGACCTCCTCTCAAAAAAACGTGAGCAGTGCTTGAGAAATAATAGTCTGTTTTCTCATCAGGCCTGCACACTGCACACTGCACACTGCACACTTGCACACTGCACACTGCACACTGCACACATGTGTATATACCTGTGTACACACAGACACACAGAAGAAGTTACCCTGTGTTTCTCAGGATGAAGAATCACTAAAATTGCCAAGAGGCATGAATTTAGGAGCAACTCGACTAGGGGTTTGAGAAAATGGAGAACAGAAGGAAAAATCTCATCTAGACAGAAAGTTCTGGACAGTCACCTGTACTGTGCAGCCACTGGTGAGAGCAAGGTTGAGGCTGACTAGACCAGTGGTTCTCAACCCGTGCGTCCCAACTCTGTTGGGGGTCACAAGACCCTTTCACAGGGGTCGCCTAAGACCATCTGCATGTCAGAGGTTTAAGTCATGATTCATAACAGTAGCAAAGTTACAGTTATGAAGTAACAACAAAAATAATTTTATGGTTGGGGGTCACCACAACATGAGCTGTGCTAAGGGGTGGCAGCACTTGGGAAGGCTGAGAACCACTGGACTATAGTTTCTTTTAAAAAAAAAAAAAAGCTATTATTTAATTATTAATTTGGTGGGGGCCATGTGTATGGGAATCAGATCTCTGCCTCTACCATGCGGGCCCTGAGGATCAAACTCAGTTCACCAGCTTGGTAGCACGTGTCTTTATTTTCGGAGCCTTTACCTCGCAAACCCTTAACTATAGTCGTATTGAATCAAAAGCAGTGTGAGAGTCCTCCGGTAGATGGGTCTCCTCAGCAGAGCCTTGTGGGCTCAGCACGGGGCTGGAAGGACCTAAGGCTCTGAGCCTCCTGCTCTGGTCAGCCCTTCTGGCTAGTTGAGTGCTTCAAGCAAGACCAGAGGGTCGTTGTGTAGGGTCACCTACATTCTGCTGGTCACTTCCGAGACTCCCGCAGTGGCTGGAGAGACTTTGGCAGCACTGCGTGCAGGCATCTGGGCCAGGAAGTAAAAGGGAGAGAGCGGCCCAGGGTGTTGCAAGGAAAGCTCCCTAAACATGGCTGCCCTCTCACTCCTTTCTTCTGGATCAGTGTTCCAAGTTCTCATACTATGTTCTCATTGCTTCCTTCTTCTGATCGACCCTTCCCAGCATCATACCGGTTGGGACTTGTCTCAGTTAGGGTTACTATTACTGTGTTGAAACACCATGACCAAAAGCAACTTGGGGAGGAGAGGGTTTGTTTCACTTACAGTTCCATATAACAGCTCATCACCGAAAGCAGTGAGCACAGGACCCTGGAGGCAGGAGCTGAGGCAGTGGAGGGGTGCTGCTTACTGGCTTGCTCCCCATGGCTTGCTCAGCCTGCTTTCTTATAGCACCCAGGACCACCGGCCCAGGGAATGCACCGCCCACAATGGGCAAGGCCCTCCCCCATCAGTCACTAATTAAGAAAATGCCCTACAGCTGGATCTTATGGCGGTGTTTTCTCAATTAAGCCTCCCTCCTCTCAGATGACTCTAGCTTGTGTCAAGTTGACATAACACAAGCCAGCGCAGGGATTTTCTTAAATTTTTTTGAGAATGCAATAAATGACATTATTCCTCCCTTCCCTTTTCTCCTCCCAAATGCTCCCATGCACCTCAGCTTGCTTGCTTTCAAATTCATGGCTTTTTCTTTAATTGCTGTTACAATTGTGTGTGTGTGTGTGTGTGTAAACACATGAATACAACCGGCTCGGTCTGTAATGTTGCCTGTATATGTGTTTCAGGACTGGCCACTTGGTATTGGATAACCAACTGGGGTTCTCATCCACCAACAAGCGGAATGAAAGTGCGGTGCACATACACAACGGGGTCCCATTCAGCTGGAAAGAAAATGAAAATTTCAGGTGAATGCATGGAACCAGAAACGATCGTATTGAGTGAGGTAACCCAGGCGCAAAAAGTCCAATGTAGTATGTCTCTTCTTATCTGAGGCGCCAAGCTCCAGATCTCCAGATGTGAGTATGTATCCTGGAGTAACTGCAGAAGCCAGGAAAGCACAAAGGAGCCACTGGTGGGGTAGACAGCAATAGAGAGGGGATTGGGGGGTTCAGGTGATCTGATGAGGGAAATGGGAAAACAGGGGCCTCTATTGGGAAGGGAGATAAATTCGGATAAAAGGAGAAGAGGATAAAGACAGTAAAGATATCTTTAAAATCACAGTAAATAATGTTATTGACTATCACCTAAAGGTGTCTGTACTACAGTTAAGTCTATGTGTGTGCGTGTGTATGTGTGTATGTGTGCGTGTGTGTGTGTGTGTATGTGTGGTGTGTGTGTGTGCGTGTGTGTGTATAGTCTGAATGCTGCAATGTTTAAAAAGCCTCCTTTCAGATGTGAAGCTGGCACCCAAGAAGCCCTCCCAAAGAAAATCGCTGAAAGACAAAACCAAAATCTCATCGTCAAGAGTAGAAACAAAAAGAGAGTAGCCAGCAGTGGGATTTCAGTCAGCTGTGAAAAGTGGAGTGAAGCGGCCTACGTGGAGAGGTGTGACGCCAGAGAGCACCGTGGCCAGAGGGATGAGCCAGACTCAGCAAGACAGACGCCATGTTTTCTCCTGCCCCTGCACTCTGGGTTCAAATATAGATACACAGCACGTTCGATGTTATTCACACCTGTATGGCGTGGAGGTAGACAGGGACTCGTGGAGCAGAGGAATCAGCCTGAAGGGGAACGAAAGAGGATCATGGGAGGGAGGAGTGAAACTCACAGAAAGAACATACATGGGATTATTAGAGCGGTTTCTGGGTTGCGGTCTGGCCAGTCCAACAATGGCTGTCTCCTGATGGAAAGGCCAAGAAGCTGGTTTTTTAGTTTGGCCCACGAGGCTGGATGTCTCACAGCCCAGTGTTGAGCTGGAGTCCCAGAGGATTTCAAAAGAGCTGCGGGTCTTCAGTCTGTAGCGGAATCCTGAAGAAGCGTTAATGCCAGCGAGGAGGTGTAGGCGGACTTGCCCGTGAGAACCGTGAGAACGAGGGCAAGCAGGCAAAAGCAAAGCCCCCTTCTTCCACGCCCTTTCATGTGGGCTGCCTCCAGAAGGCGTGGCCCAGATACAGGGTGGGTCTTCCCACCTCAAAGGACCTAAGCAAGAAAATCCTTTGCAGGTGCGCCCAGCTGCTTGGGTTTTAGGTGATTCCGGATACAGTCAAGGTGACAACCAAGAAGAGCCATCAGAGGGAGAAATATAAAACATCACGTTTTCTGCCACGTTCAGAACCCATATGTGATGTCACTCTTGGTTGCCAACTTGACTGCCACTGGAATGAACTAAAACCTAAGCAGCTGAACACAGCTGGAAGGAATTTTTTTTCTTAATTAAATATTGAAATGGGACAACCCACTTTTAATCCAGATCTTTTGAGATGGGAAGACTCTTTTAATCTGGGCCACACCTTCTGCTGGCAGCCTACATGAAGGACATGGAAGAAGGAAGCTTGTTCTCTTTGCCTGCTTGCTCTCCATCTCGATGGCAAGTCCATTCCTTCACTGGCATTAGAGCCTACTTCATCAGGATTCTGGCGCAGACTGAAGATCAGCTGGGACACCCAGCTTCATGGACTGAACAACTACTGGATTCTTGGATCTTCCATTGGTAGACGAACTTGTTGGACTAGCTGGACCACAGCCTGTAAGCCATTCTAATAAATCCCATTTTATATGTACATATGGATTCATTCTATAGGTTCTGTTCTTCTAGAGATCCCTAATACACCAGACTTAACTAGACAGATGCATATAGGTAGTAGGACTTTCTGCCAAGAAGTTTTTTGGTCCTGTGCAGCCTTACATGCCACTTGGACTTCTGGGAACAGCTTGGGAGGGCTATTTAAGAGAGTGTGTCAGTTGGAAAGTGACAGTTAGTTCCAGAGGGTGAAGATGGGAAGGCAGGCAGGAACTGGGCTCACAGAAAGAACAGCTGGCAGTTGCTGAGAAGGCTGAGACAGAGGAGTTAGAGGCCAGGGACACTGTAAAGGAAGACAGTCACCAGGCCGGGACAAGGGACAGCTGATGGGAAAGCATGCTATGGGACAGTTAATGGGGTGAAAGTTGTTAGATGTTAGTCCAGTCCTCCAGGTTTAGACAGATTAAGACAGCTGGAAAGGGCAGTGAAGAAATCATCCTCTTCCCCCCCACACTTCTCCCTCTCCCTCCCCCTCCCTCTCTCTCTCTCCCTTTTTTTCTTTCCTTCCTACCCTTTTAGAGCTAAGGGGTTTTAAAAAGTTACAAGTTAGAAATTTGTCTCAGTAGCAGCCAGGAAAGAGGAACTGGGGATGGGGGGTGTCAGTTACTAGTGAAAAAGTAACAGTTACAATTGGCCCCCAAACAAAGAAGGCTTTGAGGCAGTTACATTTTAAGAATTCATTTACATTCTGGTGTCCACATGAGGGACGGGAAATGAGGATAAAAGATGGGAAGTCTGATTTCAGCTGTAGTAGAAGGGAAAAGCAGAGGAAGATGGGTTCTTGTGGTCATGAGGCCAGCAAAGTATTTGTAACTGTTGTTACCACTGGGATATGCACCACTTTACTTTCAGTGGTGTTTTTTTTTTTTTTTTTCCTCTTTTTCTTTTACTTTGTTTAAAAAAAAAGAAAAAGATTAAGGAAGTGGCTTAGGCAACCAGAAGAGTTTCGGGGGGGTGGGGGACGGGGGGGGGGGATGACAGGGGTGGGGGGGGATGGGGAAGAGCTAAGATAGGAAAAGGAGCTAAGACAGAGCAAAAGGGAGAACAGAAGGGCTCGATTTTTTCTTTCTCCTCAAAAAAGGAAATAATAAAAAAGAAATTGGAAGTATTATTAAGAGAAATAAAGGGCGATTAAGAAAACAGGAATTGGCAGTGCTATTAAGAGAAATACGGGGGGATTTGAAAGAGTGGAAAAAGAGAAAGTGAGGAAATGGGAACACAGCTGGGCTCCTTCCCAGTGACAGAGAGAAGGATTTTTCCCCAGAGTAGATAAAAGGGAGGAGATTGTACAGGATGATGGTCCTGTTAGGAAAATAAGGAAGGAGTCTGTTCAGGAGAATGATCAGAAAAGGCAGCGTAGGGTCACGAAATCACCGTTAGCATTTCCAGTAGTGATCCAGCATATTCCAGATAATGAGTATAATCCCCAAGGTTTTAATGAAACAAAATGGCATCCAATAAAATGAATGATTTGAAAAGACTGAAGGAAGCTGAGGTGTTATATGGCATGCACTACCCCTATGTAAGCGGGTCCCGAAGAACAGAGCACGGTCATACTAGATAGTCCCACTACCTGCTGGAAGTAACCCTAAGGGTACTAAAAGAGAGGAAGCCTGGCAGATGGGTATTTTCCATGTTGCAGAATTTGGGAAACTAAAGGTTGTGCACCATACTATCGATACTTATTCAGGACTTCAATGGGCTTCTGCTTTGAGTTCTGAAAAGGCTGATTCTGTAATTACACATTTCTGGAAGTAATGCTATTATGGGAATATCTTTACAAATTAAGACTGATGATGCCCCTCCATATGTCTCCAGTAAAATGAAAAAATAATTTGCATACTATGGCATAAAACATATTACTGGTATACCACACAATCCTACAGGACAAGGAGTTATAGAAAGACCTAATCAGACATTAAAGGAGATGCTTGCAAGACAAAATGGAATGACAAAGACTCCCAGAGATAAACTACATAATGCACTACTGACTTTAAATTTTCTGAATGTTAATGAGACAGGAACAACAGTGGCTGAGAGACACTGGACCATAGAAAGAGTTCCAGAGTTAAATCAGCCCATATATTATAAAGACATATTAACATCTAAAGGGAAATCAGGACAAGTCTTGTGTTGTGGGGAGGAGTATGCTTTTATTTCCAGTGGAAATGAGAAGTTGTGGGTACCACTGAAGCTGATAAAGATTAGAGTCAGGAAGATATCCTGAATACCCTGACCACTGACCTGAAAAGTGAGACTGTGGAAAGAAAAGTCCTTTTAAAAAGATAGAGCCTTCTAAAGATTGTAGTAAAGTACAAAAACAATCAGCCCTGGGTCACGGAGTAAAGTTTCTGAACCCTAAATTTCCACCTGACTCCACCATCAGTGACAGTAAGAGTCCAAGGAAGATGAAGAATACGAAGCCTTGATGGAAAACTGGCCCCATGTGAAGTCACTCTGGCTGGCAGTCGTCAGAAGGTTCCAGGAAAAGATACTGAGAGTGATGACTCACCACTACAAATGTGGCACAGCCTCCAAGAGTCCCAAGACTTCCTATGATCTGTGCAATGGCTGACAGTGTGTTAGTCCTGAGGAGACTGTGACATCCCTTCCAGAGGAAGAAACAGCAAACAGAAACCACCTTAAAGCCAAAGTCCCAGACATTCAAGGGAATAGGCTGCCTCTATGCAAAAGAGTCAGTGGACAGAATGTTAAAATAGACTGTTGCCTTTAATAATATTAGGGAACATCAAAGTTCCTTGAAACATGAAGATCCCTATAGCATTTTTTTAGAAAATGGATGAGTGCAAAAAGCTACAAGACAGAATCTAACAGAGACATTTGCCATCCACCTGGAGGTAAAAGCTTCAGAGAAAGGGGATTGATTCAAGCAACTTCACAACCCCTGAATTTCCACTCTCTGTTAGTAATGCATCATGTATGAATGCAAAAGATGAACTCCTGAAGACCAGAAAGGAGAAGAGACGGCCTAGCAATAGGCCTCAGAGAAAAAGTAATCAATATCGTGCAACTTGTATCTTAATAAGGGGGGAGGGGCGATGTAGTAGGATGCTTTGCCGAGTTTTTTGTCCTGTGCAGCCTTCCTTATGGTTATATGCCACTTGGACTTCTGGGAACAGCTTGGGAGGGCTATTTAAGAGAGTGTGTCAGTTGGAAAGTGACAGTTAGTTCCAAAGGGTGAAGATGGGAAGGCAGGCAGGAACTGGGCTCACAGAAAGGACAGTTGGCAGTTGCTGAGAAGGCTGAGACAGAGGAGTTAGAGGCCAGGGACACTGTAAAGGAAGACAGTCACCAGGCCTGGACGAGGGACAGCTGATGGGAAAGCATGCTATGGGACAGTTAATGGGGTGAAAGTTGTTAGATGTTAGTCCAGTCCTCCAGGTTTAGACAGATTAAGACAGCTGGAAAGGGCAGTGAAGAAATCATCCTTCCTAACCTTTTAGAGCTATGGGATTAAGAAGAGTTACAAGTTAGAAATTTGTCTCAGTAGCAGCCAGGAAAGAGGAACTAGGGGGAGGGGTTTACTAATGAAAAAATAACAGTTATAATTCCCCCGCCCCCCAGCAAACAAAGAGGCAGCTACAGTGCCAGAAATCAGTTACATTTTAAGAATTCATTTACACATATAACACAGCATGAAAGCAGACTTTAGACTATTCTAAGGGAGGCACTCGGGAGAGTGGAAGGTGTGTGGAAACCAGGCACAGAGATGTGCATGTATGAAAAGGTCATGAAGTTCTTCTCTCTTGTATGCTCGTTTAAAGTGGTATGTACACTTTGATCTCAACAAATAGGAGGCTGAGGCAGGCAGATCCCTATGAGTTCAAGGCCCGTCTGGACTATGTACTGAGACCATGTTCCGAAAGCAAACAACAGAAAGAATCAATTTTTGTTCGAAAAGTCCTAGCTGAGACTTTAACATGAAAAAAAAAATGAGGTCTAACATTATAGTAGTATATTTCTACAGGTACACACGCTATCTGTAGTGGTAACAACATGTATCACAGTATACACATATGAGATCTATGTACAAACAAGACTTAGAACTGTAACGTTACAAGTTTGTATTACACGCACGAACCAAGTGCTCATTCTGCTTGCTCTCAAGCTGCCCCCACACACATTTGCATTTCACAGCCCGATCACAGTCATGGATGCCTTAGCAGACGTCCCAGGACTTGATGTCCTTCCCCAGAGGTCTGTCCCAAGCCATCATACAAGTCACTGCTTCGTAAAATCCTTGTCTTGTACCTCATGGGGGCCAGGGGTGGTCCTGTTGTCTTCCTCTCTAAGTCATGACTGCCAGCTTGGTATATGATAGCAGAATTCTGGAGCAGACTGTCAACTTGAGGAGATCTAGAATCTTCTGAGAGACTGGCCTCTGGGCTTGCCTATGGGAGGTTATCTCGATTAGGTCAATTGAGGTGGGAAGGCCTGTCCACTGTGGGTGGTACCATTCACCCTGGGCTGCATAAAGAGTGGGAATGCTGAACACAAGCATTCATTGCTTTCTGCTATTTAGGTATGTAGGTATGTATATATTTTAGTCTGTGTGCCCGCATGCCAGGGTGCTCACGTGGCTGTCAGGAGCCTGTGCTTACCCTCACCCTCCACCTGACTGAGGCAGGATCTCTCATGTCTCTGCTACGTACTTCAGACTGAGCTAGCCAGCCCACCAGCTTCTAAGCAATTCTGTCTCTGCTTCCCAGCTTGCCACAGGAATGCTGGGATTATACATTCAAGCCACCAAATCTGGTTCTTTCAGTCAGTTCCAGGGATCAAACGCTGATCATCAGGCTTTTAAAAACAAGAGCCTTTACCTGCTGAGTCATCTTACCAGCACATTTCTGTCCATTTGTTTCTTGCCTGTGGATGCCTCAAGTTCCCGCTGCTCTAAGGAAAGTCAGTCAGTACATGGGGTCTCGGCTGGGGTTCAGGGCAGGCACCAAGCTGGCAATAGTTTGGTAGTGAATATTTTCATGTTACAGTGATCCTTGCTTCCTTGTGGGGCCATGTGACAACAAGAACTCAAAGATCTGAAGAGTGGGTAAGAAGGACTTCCGTATCTCTGACATGGAGCCTTCAGTCTGCCCTTTGAACTGCAGCTGCGGACAGTGTGCTCCTTGTGTGGTGATTCACAATGCACCAGCGGAGTGGGCTTCGTGCAGAGTTCCCTGAAAGGCACCTCCAAGAGGCCTCTAAGGAGTGGAGTATTTGGACAGCACTTCAAAAGGTAAGATTGTTGAGGGTAAACACAGGGAGAGTGCATCCAGGGAGAGAAAGCCCAGGCTCAAAGTCCAAGGGTGTGGAAGTGTACAGCCACAAGTGTCGGGTTGCTCATGGCCCAATAAAGTACGGGGGATGTGAAGGGAGAACAGAACGTCCCAGCGAGCCAGGTAAATGGACCAGACTTCCAGACCCACACACCATGGAGATTCCAAGCAGCAGTCATGGCCTCTGCCCACTGGGAGCCAAGAGCACGAATAACAGAGGCAACCACCATGCTGCCCAATTGTTGGGAAGACGCCCAAAGCAAGGACGGTTAACACAGGAGGTGAGGACAGCAACGGCCTGGAGTCGGTCGGGAGATGTTCCTGTGGTGAATGAAGGAAGGAAGCGAAGACAAAAGACTGGAAGGAATAAACAGGAGGTGCTCTGGGTCAAGGAGCTGAAGAGATGCTTGGCGGATAAAGATCTTAACTGTAGAAACATGAAAACCCAAGCACACCCCACAACCCCCACGTCAAAATGTCAGGCATCTAGCTAACCAGCAGAGACAATTAGTAAGTTCCAGGTTCGGTGAGAGACCCCGCGCCCAGAGGTTATGTGGACTGGTGGAGACACCTGACACTGACCTCTGGCCTCTTCACACAAACACATGTGCATACACAGGAACACACATACACTACAGGCATGGAGATGCATGTACTTCTAATCCCAGCACTGGGGACGCTCAGACAGGAGGATCCCTGGGACAGGAGGACTGTGGGCCAGCCTAACCTAATTGGTGAGTTCCAGACCAATGAGAGACCTGAGAATACCCAAGGCTGTCTTCTGACCTACACACTCGTGCAAACACATAAACATACACACACATCACACACACACACACATTATTACAATAGTGGCCTCTTATCCTCTGGGATGTGTTCCAAGACCCACAGTGGATTCCTGGAACCACAGATGAATCGTTTATGTGGCATGGGCACACTAGAGAGAGATGACTGACATCGGTGGGTAGTGTATACAGCATGGATACTCTGTACAACGATCTGGTATATGTCCAGGACAGGGAAGAGTGAGCTGGCACAAGACATCAGCACACTACTTAAAATGGTAAGCAATTTTAATCTCATGAACTATTTACTTCTGGAATTCTTCATTTAATATCGACAGTAGTGTAGTTGCTAGCTGGTATGTAGGCTCCCAGAGGAAGACACAGAAGTATTTTCGTACGTGCAAACCCTGCCAGACCTCAGCAGAGGGAACCACTATCATGGCAAGCGCCATCCTGGACAGTGGAACCCTGAGCACCTCGCCTCAGGGGATTTTATTGATACCCAAGCTCCTCAGGTGTTCTATTGATAGCTTGTGCAGATCATGAGCAATCAAGCATCTTTTACATAAAGCCAACATCTGCAGACAATACAGATGCCAAGGCCTAGGCAGCCCTCACCCAACAGTGCACAAGACAACCATTCTAAACATAACTAAAAATAACTTCTGCATCACAGTAGACCAGATGGTTGAAGGATTGCAGAAACAGAACTATGGATAAAGATGGATTATTGTATATCACACTGATACAAAAAAATTAAGTAACAATGAATCAGATGGAATACGGATAAAACAAAGTGTGAAAAACAGAGCACATAGGTGAAGCTTAGAAACCAAAGGAGCTGAGGCCCAGAAGGAGTCGAGCAAGGACTCGGCCCTGAGGCCCTGAGACGGGCTAACACGGGTGATCGCATGCGCCTCTTCACAAGCCTGGTGCCACAGCCACCTCCTCCTCCATGGTCCAGGAAGTTGCCCCACCCACAATTTCAGGAAGGCCTGAGGTTTCTCCTCACAGTCCAGGGTCTCCTCCTCCACCACACAGAGCCTTCTCTCTAGACAGCTTCTGGTTTTCTCTCAACTTGTAGTTTGGTTCCCACCTGGCAGGTGGGGGTCACATCTGCATTCTTCTCTCAACACAGGCTGAGCAGGGTCTCAACCCGAAAGGTGTCATCCCTGGGCCATAGAGCCCAGACCCATAAGAGCCACCCACCTCATTTCAAGTCAATGACTTCTACTAATGCCATCTCTTTCAGTAATACAGTGCTTTGGGGTCTAAAGGAATCTCCTTCGCTCCCTCAGTGAGCCTCTTAGTGGGTCTCTAGGAGGTAGTGCCAGAAGATCTTACTCACCCAACCCAAGAGAGAGCTGTTAGTATTTTTACCACAGGGAGACACAGAAAAGACACTTAGGTCCCAGACCTCCATCCACCCATGACTCCATCCGCAAGACTCTACATGTAATTAATAAAATCAAGATTCGACAGTGGTGTTCAGGAGTGCGATGAAAGAGAGAGGTCGTTCCTCTGGTGACTTAGACAAGAAACACCTTGAACTAGGGGCTAAATAACATTCTCTCAAAAAAGGGGAGGAGGGAGGGGAAGATGAAGTAAGGAAGGACGGGAGGGGGAGGGAGGAGAGGAGAGGAGGAAAAAGGAAGGAGGGAGGGAGGGAGAGAGGCAGGGAGGAAGGAAGGGAGGGAGGGAGAAGAAAGGGAGGGAGGGAGGAAGGGAGGGAGGGAAGAGGCCAGCTATCTGGTGAACACTTCACAAAGCTGGGGCAGCTGGGACAGACTGCCTGATCTGACAGCTCTGGAGCAGTGACACCCAGCCAGGTCAACACCGCATCTTAACCAAGGCCAAGGCCGTCTCGGCAGCCCTTGAAGCACTAGCTCCCCAAGAAATCACTCAAAGTACTGAAGATTTAAAAAAAAAAAAAAAATCCCAGCACCACAAATGGCACTTAGCAGCTGTTGACCTTATTATTTCCTTCCCATCTGATGTGATTTTCCTGATGTTTTGTAAACGGCTTCGGCCATTTAAAGAGGGATTATCCAGCCTCCTAACTTCGCCTGACTTTCGTGTGTAACAATTGCACAAACTAGGGACACAGACGAAGCAATCGTTCTGTGTCTCCTTAAGTCCGTCCAGCCGTCATCTCAAGTGGCAGGTGGGGGCGAGGGGAGCAGACGTGGGGGCTGCACCCGAACCCCACCCTCCCGGGGCACCTCTTAGGCATGCGCTCGCCTGTCCCCCGTGATGAGCAGGGAGCTCGCCCTCGGGGCTGCAGATACACTAGCGGCCTCGCTCACGCTCCCCGACAGCCATTCATTCCCAGTGACTGGTCTCCCCGGGTCGGGCACCGCGGGCTGGCTCGGGGTGGGAGGCGAACAGGTGACCTAGAGGGCAACGGCTGGGAGTGTCAGCAGGAAGCTGCGCGGCGCGGGAGGGAGTGGGCATCGCCTAAGACCAGGGCCCTGGCCACGTCGGGCCTCGGGCTCCGCTCCGGGCGGGGGCCGCTGCATGGGAGGCGGGCGGCATGTCCAACCCGGGGGAGTGGGCAGGCCGCTGGCTGCACCACCCCCGCTCGGAGGAGGAAGAGGCGAGATCAGCTCGGCCTCGACCGAAGGGAACACTGCACACGCTTCAGGAGCCCGCCAAACCCAAACGGTCCCGCCGCCGAGACCCGCGCATGCGCGGTACGGCGCGCCTCCGCCCTCCTCCGCGCTGTCCAGCCCTGCGCCGGCGCACTGAACCCTCGCGAGGGCGGGGCTCGGTTGCGCTGCGCCGAGAAGGCGGGGTCTGTCTGCGCCGAGGGGCGGGGCCTAAGCCGGCTCGGATAGGACGCCGGACGGCACTTCCGGGCGTCTTCGCGCCGGGTCCGACGGCGCCTGCGCGCTGCGAGGCCGGCCGGCCGGGACGGGGCGGGGTTGCTGAACTTCTGTGCCTCGTTGTCCCCGGACGCCGCGGGACACCGGCAGGCGGCCGGCACCATGAAGATCTGGACTTCGGAGCACGTCTTTGAGTGAGTGTGGGCGCGGCGACCGCCCTCGGGGCCCTCGGGGAACTTCCTGGCGTCGGCCGTGTCAGGACGAGCGGTGCTGACCCCGGGACCCGGGACCGCCAAGGTCACGACCCGGAACCGAGCTAGGCCTCCGGGACCCCTGGCCCGCCCGCCCCCACGGACGGAAGACAGGAAGGAGCCGGCCGTCGAGCCTGACCCGGAAGTAACTCCAGGGGTCGCAGAGTTCTAGGCCCCGTCGGCCCCTGGTGGCCTGGGGTGTCTGGAGTCCGGTCGGCCTCATAATAGCCTGGGGTGTCCTGACTGAACCCCGACGGCCTCGCGTTACCCTGGGGTGTCCTGACTGAACCCCAGTGTGCTCATGGTGGCCTGAGCCCCGACGGCCATATGTCCTGGGCTGTCCTGACTGAAGCCCCCCATGTCATGGACACACACACTGACACCTAGGCCGACTGGGGGAGTTTCTTCCTGGTGAACTTGGCACATGCCACCATCATGCCAAACCCTGGTGACGTCAGCCCGAAGAGCAGAGCCAGAGGTCTCTAGACCGCGGCCTGCTCATCCCGATGGTGTGTGACTTGGTTTCCCATTCCCGTGAGCCGTGGCAGCTGACTGAATAGCCAGTCTCTGCCATCACATCCAGGGTCTCTAAGCTTACGATGGAAGAAGGGACGGGAGTCTGGGGTGCTGGGAAGTACACCGCCCGGCTTCACCGCGCCTTCTACCTGATAAGTGGTTAGCCCTACTCCAGCATTCCTTGCTGACTGACGCACTGCTCTCTGAATGTCTAGAATGTAAGGAGCCACCTTGTCCTAATTATTGTCGACTTAACGTCTAACTTCCAGATGGTTGGTGCACTTTCCCCCGCTTCGCCTTTGTGGCCACGCTGTTTTGATAGTGTTGCTTGGCAGTGTGTTTTAGTCTAGGCAAGAGCTGTCGCCGAGGACAATTTTAAGGGAGTTGTGCACGTCTTTACATAGCGGATCGGCTGTATCTGAGGGTCCACTGTGCCCCAGAAAGGACAGTTCTAGAGCTAGCAGGGACTCTCAACCCTTCCTACCCGTCTGGGACTGTGGGGCTATAGTCCTTAGGGTGCTTGATAACCTGCCCTATCCTTGGATAGGGATTCTGGAGCCCCACCCTCTTCTGCATCTGAGTGCTTTAGAGCCCTGGGCAACAAGTCGCTTCTTAGAACCTGTCCTCCCCTTCTGTCCTCAGGGCTCTCCCCAGCTGTCTTCTCTGCCCACCCTCTGCCCTCCAACCTGTCCTCCCCTTTCTACCGGTGCATGCAGTGAGAGTGGTCATTGGCCTCAGGTCCTGCTCTTCATCCTTGATCTTTTTTTTTACTTCGAGACAGGATTTCTCTGTTGTAGCCCTGGCTGTCCTGGAACTCACCCTGTAGACCAGGCTGGCCTTGAATTCACAGAGATCTGCCTGCTTCTGCCTCCAGTGCTGGAATTAAAGATGAGCGCCAACATGCCAGGATCTTAATCTTTTTTGTCAAAGACCTCTAAGATTGGACAGAGGCTCCGGGGTCTGTCTCCTAGAAGATAGGTCTGCACATCAACACTCTCCGAGCCCCAGGGGGGCCCAGCACTGCTTCTCTCCACAGCAGATAGGCTGAGCCTCCCAGGCAGGGTCCCGCCCACACACACCCGGACACCCGCATCTAGGTCTCAAGCCAGGATGGTGCTGCTGCCTGTAGCCCTGATGTTTGGGAGCCTGGCGCAGGAGAAATGCCCTGGGTTTCGGGCTAGCCTGGACATACAGCTCCATAGTGTGTGCCGGGGAGCCAGGACTGCACGGCAGGGCCGGGCCTCAGGGAAACAGAACAAGGTGGAGGGCACTGAGCTTCCGACCTCGCCTGTTGGAAGTGCCTGGAGGCACTGGGACCTCACCAGTCCCGATGTCTCCCTGCCATTTTATTTTTATGGTTCCGTCTTGAGACCATTGCTCTCAAGCAGGGTCCCTGGTCGGCCTTCATCCCCCCTACCATCTTGGATTTTCCAGGTACTCAGTGTGGAGTCACTTGTTGAGCCCCAGCGTCCGAGTGTGCAGCATGTCCTGGGCGCATTCTTACAAATGTCCGAGATGACTTGCCAGTTGACAGTGTTCCCCTTCCAGGAGCGACGGGTCAGCTATGGTCAGGACTCGGCCCCGCTCCTGGGCTCCATGAGTGCCCGGCAGGGTCTCTTTCACGTGTTTGTTAGCGCAGCTGACACTGATTGCTGGAGCACTCGTGGTGCGGTGCGTGCCCTTGGTGAGGGTGCAGGTGTTTCATAAAGCATTCTTAGTCTGAGCTAAGTCAACAGTGATGTTTTCAAGTTGGCCTGGAGAGCAGAGATAGCAAAATCACAATAAAGCACGGCAACTCCGAGCCGTTTATTAATTTTTCAGAGAGGGTGGGGGAAAAGATAAGCGCATGGAAAGCAGCTAACCGTGTTTCCTGATGGGATGGTGGGCCAAGGAAGGCTACGTCTGATTTTCATTTTAGATAGTTACCTCAGTGACAATCAGGGCTTGGCCTGTATCACGCCATTGGGGACTGTTTAGATTTATGAAGCTTCCACCTACATACCTGCATTGACTGTGGAATAGGGCTTGAGATTAAATACAAATTAAGGCTCATTTATCCAATATTTCAGACTAAATGAAAACATTAAAAACATGTCATTGGTTGTCTGTGCTTCTGGAAAATTAATGGGGTTGAGATTTTTCTTCTGTTGACAAGGTGTAGTTGTCAGTCTGGCATCTCTAAAATGTTGAAATAGATTAATGGCCACCTGCTTTGCTCTTAGATAAACGAGAACACTAGTTTGAGTCTGTGGTGTACTTGAAATCCGTCTCCAGAAAGCAAGGACAGATAAATAGTGTAGGAAAGGTGGAGTCAGACTCCAGATGGCTCAGCCAGCTTTGGAACTGACTGGTTGATCAGGGCTCCTTGAGAAGGGAGTGCCTTTCTTCCCAGAGACATTTGTGGGTGTGGCGCATTCTGAATCACTAGGTATGTGTATTTTTCAAGAAAGCACAGAGCGATTGGCAGGTGCTTTTGCTAAGAGGTCATAGGGCCTCGCCAGCTCCTGTTCTGACCTTTTCAGAGCAGAAGCCAGAATTGGGAGAAAACAGCAGATAGTGACCAAAGGAGCTAGTGTCGTCATATTGATAAGGAAAACGCTTAATCATAAGTAGATAGTGTGACCTCTCCTAATTCTTGTCTCAGAGCTGGAGTTCTTACAGCTGTACTGTGGCTAGACACAGAAGAGATGGGTGCTGGTATTTCCCCATTGTTGCTGTGAGCAGTCCTTCCTGGGGACAGCGGCAGGTAGGGAAGATTGAAGGACTGCTATGACAGGCATCAGGTGTGTCATGCAGGCTGTGTTTGGGAAAACACATCTGTACACATTTAAAAGCCATCACTCAGTGTCTCCAAAGGTCATGTCCCGTATAAACTCCTCGCTGTCGTAAGGCACTACTTGCTGTGATAAGAACAGCTTACTTCATCTCAGTTTTACATGCTTGGTGTTTGGTTTGTCTGTAGCCACCCATGGGAAACGGTTACCACGGCTGCAATGCAGAAATACCCAAACCCCATGAACCCAAGCGTGGTTGGTGTTGATGTGCTGGACAGACATGTGGATCCCTCTGGAAAGCTGCACAGCCACAGACTCCTCAGCACAGAGTGGGGCCTGCCCTCCATCGTGAAGTCTGTAAGTGCCTGCCAGGGGAGTGTGCCAGAGCGGTCTGTTTCCATTCCAGGGCCGCCTAGGGTTTTTGCATAGGTTGAAATTGCGTTCTAATAAAGGAGTTGGGGGTGCATGGTAAATCGCAAATACTGCTGTGTCCTGAAGGCACCATGGCTGCAGGGAGCCGGCTCTGATCAGGAAGGAGTTACGTATTCCCCTGCTTTTGCTCCAGCCTGAGGCCTACAGTAGAATCTAGAGTGTTCAGGTCCTGGCTGCTGGGTGACATTGGGCCCTTGTGGGTTGTGCACATGCAGTGACAAGAATTTTGTTTGGCTTGCCGTTTCACATTTAGGCCATGGTCTGGTACTGTCTCTACATTTAGAAGTAGTTGTTTCTATGACAAACCACCAAGCGTTAGTGAGCTGGTAGGACGGCAAGAAGCTATGTGCCAATTGGTCGAGGTACAACTGGTGAGGTGCTTGGATCCAGGCTTCCCTGCTGGGTCTCACTGGAGAAGGTTGATCTGTTCAGAACAGGAAGGAGCCTGCTTTCCACCACAGCAAAGGAGGGTGGGCTTGGGACACACCCAGGGAGGGAACTGGTTGTAGATGTGCCCCCTCGGTATGAAGCCCGCTTTCTTATCTAGATAATGGGGGATGGGCCCTTCCCTGCCCCAGTGTCATACCTTGGCAAGTATGACATCACACCATCAGAGAGCTGTCACTGCCTCTGGGAAAGAGTCTCCAGTAGGGCGTGTGGCAGTCTCGTTCTTCTGTGTGGGACCCTGTCACCCCAGTAGGTTTGGTTCAACGTAATTAACACGTTTGTGCCTTCAAGTGAAAGGCTGACTGCCTGTCTGGAAGCCTTCTCGGGTCTAACCCTGGTGTTGCCCTTAGCTTATTGGTGCAGCGAGGACGAAGACATACGTGCAGGAGCATTCTGTAGTTGACCCCATCAAGAAGACAATGGAGCTCAAGTCCACCAACGTGAGTCCTGCCCTCTTTGCTCTCATTCCTAACTCTTAGAGATGAGACGTGTGTGGGCGTGAGCTGTAGAGAGGCAGCACCTGGCTGGGCGTGTGCCCTAACCCCGGCCGCTGCAAAGGCTGGGGCAGGCGGACCACAGAGGCCAAGCCAGCACGGACTGCAGATTGCATTCAAGGCTGATTGGGGCAGCACAGGGAGAAGCTTGCTTTATGGGGTATGGAGTTTCAAGACAGAGTTCCTCTGTGTAGACCAGGCTGGCCTCGAACTCAGAGAGAGCCGCCTGCCTCTGCCTCCCAAGTGCTGGGATTAAAGGTGTGCATCACCACCATTCCCGGGCTTTTTTTTTTTTTTTAAGGCAAGAGGTATAACAGAGCACTTGCCTAACATGTTGGTGGCCCAGAATCCAATCGCCTAGCACCACAAAGTTAAAAATAAATCAATAATAAAAAGGAAGAAAAGTGCTGTATGCTCCAGGGTCTGCCTATTCACCTTGCACAGCAAGGTGTAGCCCTGCCTCACCACCGTAGTGAGCTGAGCACCTTGCACAATGATAGTAAACATTTCCTAGGCTCTTTTTCTTTTTAACATTTAGAGTATGGTGGGGGGCATGCTCAGGAAACCACATAAGGGGGTCAGAAGACAGCTTGCCCTGGGAATCTGTTCTTTCCTTCCACCAGGGGTTCTGGGGATAGAACTCAGGTCAGCAGGCGTAGAGAAAACATTCTTCACCTGCAGAGCCACCTCCCGGCCTGAACAAAAGTTCGGTGAAATTTAAATACAAAGTTTAAATTATCATTACCCAGCAAGGCCAGGATGGTTTACTTTCAAGTATTTTGTTTTGTGTGTTTAGCGAATAAGGTTTGGGGTTGTGTGTTGGTTTTGGAAATCTTTCTAGTCTTAGTTTCCAAAGTGACTTGACTTTCCCTGCTCTGTAGATCTCATTTACAAATATGGTCTCTGTAGATGAGAGGCTCACGTACAAGCCGCACCCCCAGGATCCAGAAAAGTAAGTAGAGACGGTGGGCGCCTGCCTCAGCGGGGCACTTTGATTTCTTGGTGGATTGTTCTTTGCAAATCAAACTCCAGTGATCTGAAGCTCTGGGTTGTTTTCCAGAACTGTCCTGACCCAGGAAGCCATCATCACCGTGAAAGGGATCAGCCTCAGCAGCTACCTTGAAGGACTCATGGCGAGCACCATGTCCTCCAATGCCAACAAAGTAAGCTTTAACGGCTGGGCACCATCGCAGCGCTCACCACCCCAGGTCACCGCCTGTGGGCCTTGTGCTGACTGCTCTGTGGGGAGAGAGAGCATTGGGCAGTGATTGTGTGGACGCTGGAGCCCAGCACACCCTGTTCACACACCGGCGTTGCTGGCTGCCATGTGCTCTTCCCACTCCTCAGCTTCATCTATGAAGTGAGGGAACATGGGAATGCGGCACAGGGTCCATTGCAGACACACTTGGTGTGTGCCGTGTGTGCGGACAGTGCCATTCCTTGGCCGGGGTGTTAACACCATCTGTGTTAGACAGCTTACTGCATCACTGCCATAAGGTTATTTGATGTGCATGGCACATGTGTGTCTTGAACATAAAATAGTAAATTTTCCCGCCTACCCCCCAACTTGTTACTCCATTGGGAATCACCCCAGTAAGCTTAGGGGAAACATGCCTAATACATTGTTTATTTAACACATTTCATCAAGTCAGTTCATCAAGGTATAATGCTGTTAGATTTGAGATGTACGGGCAGCGAAACGGTGTGCTCTGTACTCAGAGGGCTGAGGGTCGCGGCTTTAAGCACACAGCACTGTGCTAGGAAAGGAAAGGCAGGCAAGAGTGTTAGTGAGTGTTTGGTAATTGATGTTTTTGCCAAGTGCTGAGAGGGAAGGAGTTGGTGCAGGCAGTATCCGGGAAGAACGTCAGGGTGGCAGAGCTGCACGTGCTAAGGCCCTCAGACAGGAAGCATGAATCGCTCCTCCATTCTTCAAGAAACTAGAGCCCCAGGAAGGAAGAGGGCAAGCAGAGGAGAGTGGGTCAAGGACCAGATCCTGGTGTGTGCATGGTTGATTTACAGAGCTGATACAAAAAGAAAAGGGACTTGACTACTCTAATCACGCAATCAAGGAGACATCCTGCCACTCAATTGTCCATTCTTCTGAGAACGTCTTCCGCACACAAAATAAAAATGGGTTGCTCGATCCAGCTACTTACCCAAGGCATTTGGTAACAACTGACGAGAGGCAGCCAGGCGAGGGCTCTGTCCCGAGGCTTAGTTAGCGTGTGACCCCCTTCCCTGGTCACCCCTTCTTTACTTTTGCTCTGGTAACAATGACCGCGTTGCACTCTTTAAGGGCCGAGAAGCAATGGAATGGGTGATACACAAGCTGAACGCTGAGATCGAGGAACTGACAGCATCAGCCAGAGGAAGCATAAGGACCCCGATGGCGGCGGCGGCCTTGGAGAAATAGCGGGAAATGGTGTGCAGCAGCAGGCCCAGACTCCAATGACATCATATTTATTTGTTATTTAAAAGATACAGCTGTGTTAGGTAGAGTTTCTTTTATTTTTTAATGAGCTGGGGTAAGGCTGTGACTTTTGATCACAACAAAAGTTCCAGAGCTCCTAAATCAAAGGGGTCATCTGAGGTTAGAAGGGCTGGAGATGCCTGGGCGCATCTTGCATTCGTGTGAACAGCCGAGTGTGTGTTGTCATTTTTTAAGTCCTTAGAAGAAACTGATGTTGATCTCAGTCTCCTAAAGGTAGACCCTTGAAGCCTTTCACATACTGGAACACCGCCTGCTGTGGACCAGCAGAGCCCCGCTGCCTGTCCACACGGCTGCCTGCTGCTGTAAACCAGAACGGCCTGCGTGAGGCGCTCACTTTAAAATGAGAAATTGTATAATTTCAAATGACATGAATTTGTACAAAATAACCTGCTCTGCTGGAAACCAGTGTTTGGATTTGGTACGTAAATGATATTTTTGGAGTGAAATTAGCACTAAGGCAATATGACTCCAGCAAAAATAGTATTTCATTGTATTAACAGGTACTGTATTGATTTGCCAAAGTTCTGTGACTTAGTAAAGGCATTCCCTTCCTTGAATCTGTACTTTGTCATTTCGAATGCTGTACTGTGGGCGGGTTATAGTAACTGAAGAAATAAAGTCATTACCTGAGTGTCGCGTCCGTCTTAAACAGCCGAGACAGCAGCTGTCCACATCTCAGCTTTCCACATTCGCTTAACTCGTAAGTTGCCACGTGTCGGAATCATGTTCTGTGATTCCTAAGGCATGATGTCAGGTTATCCGAGTGTAATCACTTTTGAAGGCAATTATGACCACAAAACATCTTTTTTACATGAAGAGCTGTCCATTATTTGAGACACTCCATCCCGTCTTTCATCTTAGCACTGGGGTATCGGGTGGTAGGAACACGGGTCTGAGGGAACTCCAGGAGATTGCACTTGTTAGGGGTGCCAGAGGACGACTGCAAAAAAGCCAGAGAGGTTGTCGATCACTATTGGTGTTTGCTTTGAAGCATACAGCATTATCGGGGGTGGTTGGCTTTTGCTTTTTATGGAATGGGCTTCTAGTTAGTTTTCCTAGAGACCAGTTAACAAGCATACAAAACCAGAGATGGCTTTGCGGCTTTAAAATTCCTGGCTTCCTACAGTTGCTTAGCTTAAGAATTCTTTGGGCCTTTGTAAAATCAGGTTAAGTCTAATGAAGTTTTTTTTTTTTTTTTTTTTTAAAAAGAGTTTTGACAAGTAGAATAACATTCCGGCTTAGCAGAACACCACTAAATATTAGTGTTGGACAAAGTAGTGTGTTTTCTAGGAATCGCCTGCTGGGGTAAGGGTCCGTTGCCCTAATGATTTCTTATTTAGACTCTAGAGTAAAACTATATGAATGTTCACTTTTCACCGCAGTTCCATCCTAAATGGCTGCTTAAATACAAACGCTCAGTTGGGGAGGCCTCCGTCCCGCTCCAGGTTGGAACTTCAGCATTTGAAGGTTCCAGGAGGCGCGCCCTCCGCCCAGAGCACCTGGGAAGGTGACCGGGACGCATTGGCCTCGCTTTCCCAGGAGTCCGCGCGACTGCGGGTTCCGGAAGCCGCTCGGCCAATGGGCAGGCGCTACTGGCGCCCCTATTGGCTCTCGGCTGCGGCGAGGGCGGGGTGAGGCCGTGACTGGCAGGTCCGCTTGTCCCGCCCCTTCCGCTGCTCAGGCCTGATCTTCCTGCGGTCCGGCCCGGCTGCAGCAACTCTGAGCGACCCAGCGGTTCTGCCCCGCACACCCCGCTCGCGACACCATGGTGGCGTACTGGCGACAGGCTGGACTCAGGTACGCCCAGGCAGCGTTGGGGAGCCCCGGCCCGCCGTCAGCAGGCCACGGCCAGGCCACGCGGCCACCCGCCAAGATGGCGTCGCCATGGACAAGGCACGCCGCGGGGTCATGGGGTCACGGGCCCCAAACAGGAGGCCGCTCCTGGGAGGAAACCTGCAGAGCCCGCATGGTCGCTGTGAGGGCCGAGTGCACGGCGCCCTCGGGCTGGCCACGCTGACTGCACAGAGGGAGGGGCGCACGAGCGTGACCCCGGCGACCTTTCCCAGTCCTGAAGAAGCAAAGTGCACGCCCCCGTGAGCTCCCACTCTCTGCGATGGGAGCCTTGGGCCTCGGTGGGGCAGCTGGTCTCCTTGCTCCAGGCAGCCTTGTCAGGCTCCTGGGTGGAGGGACAGCTCCCAGAGCCCTGACAGGCCAAGCAGGGTTTTGTACAGAAGGGAAGGATGGTAGGCCCACAGCAGCTACCACAGTAAGCCATGGCAGCAGTACCCCTGCCCACCAGCTTTCCTCCTCCCGGGCCCACATTCTGTTGTTTAGCAGGTGCATAGGGAACAGAAAGGCCAAACAGCCTGTGAAGGTCCCCTCACACTCCCCCCAAAAAAAAGAAAAATTCTAAAGCAGGAGAAACAAACAATCCACCACCCCGTTCCTGATTTCAGAAAGTGTGCAAAGTGACATCTTTTGGAACAGTGTGGACAGACGAGACCGTATATCAAACCGGAAGCAGCCCGTGAGCCCCTTTGCTACAATCGACGTTCTCTGAGAAGTTTTAGTTCGGTGTGGAAACTTGGTTAGAAGGTGTTTTAGGTGACAGACAACGGGCAAAAAGCAATATTTTCAAGAATGCCTTTAAATGACCATAAAAAGTACTGTTTTTAATTCAAAGTAGCTTTTCTCTTTCTAATTACATATATACGTTGTAGAAATGGTGTAAAACGACTTAAATACAGAAATGCGGTTGAGAATCATGTGAGAGCTCTGTTCACATTCTGCTCTGTTCCCTACATTGTGTGGGGTTTTTTTTGTTTTTTTTTTTTTTTTAGATTCATTTTAAATTAATACGCCCTAAAAAGATACACTCCCAAGAAGAAAACTTATGATCTCCCAGCCGAGCACAAGCTAATCTGGGGCCGCATTTCTTGTTGTTTGTAGACATTCTTTTTGGTATTGCCCAGTTTTTAGCCCAATTTTGCCACAGTGAGTAACCAACCAGAATTAAGAGGACGGAAAGAAAGCTCAGATGTCCCCCCTGACAGTTACCACCACCATCCAGCTGTAACAAGCTTTGTGTCCTCTCTAACTCTCCTAGCTACATCCGGTTCTCCCAGATCTGTGCGAAAGCAGTGAGGGATGCCCTGAAGACCGAGTTCAAAGCAAACGCCGAGAAGACTTCGGGCAGCAACATAAAAATCGTGAAAGTGAAGAAGGAGTAGTCGGTGAGTCGCTGGCTTGTTTGGGAGTCACCTCTTCTGGGTTTTAGAGCACCGTAAAACCAAAACCCACTTCAGTCTGAGACCCTGCCACCGGCTGGTGGGTTTGGACACTGGTTCCTGCGGTGGTGATTTAGAATGTGCAGGTTTCAGACGTCTCCTGGCATGATGGAAGAATGCCCTATACAGCCTGACAAGCAGAATAATTGGCACATTGATTTTCAGTGCAGTTAGCAATCCTGAGATAGAAAACCATCTTATTTTAATTAAACCTGTTTCATTTATCTGCACAGAATCAAATAATCAGGAGGGTAAACTCCCCCGTTTTGTAATTGCTATTGGAGTTAGTTACGTAAGAGGTCGGGAGCATGAGAAACGGCAGCTCTCCTCCCCCGTGGCTGCTGGTGCCCGCACATCACTTCCCAGGCCGTAAGAACTCACATCCAGGCGAGCAATGAGGACTACGAGACCCTGAATGAGTCCTGGTTTGCTGAGTTCATTGTGCTCTCAGAGAGTCTGGCTCATGTTGCTTGTGCAGAGGTGTTGGGCATGTAAGATGCAATCGTGTGCCCAAGGGGGGCTCTCTGCACAGTCTGCGAGTTCAGACTGCAGTTCTCTGGGCCGATCTCATCTCCCAGCTACTTTATTTACATTGCTATTTCAGAGATAAGCCAGGCAAGTTATCATCGATGGTCCTCAGATTTCGTTTGCTTTTGCTTTGTGAAGCCTCAGCCCTGCAGTAGCACAGCCCGTGACACTGATGCTCCAGGGCCTGTGCTCGGGCGCATCGCCCGATTGAAAAAACTCTCCCCTGAGCGCATTCCATTTTCATCTTGAATTAACGAGTATTTTATTACAAACCAGGTGCAGTGGTTTGAGCTGAGCTCCATTTCTGGGGTCTGCTGTCTCATTTCCAAATTTGGACCAGTAAAATCTGATTTAGGTTGAGCTATTTGCTCTCCACAGTGAGCTGAGGAGGATCTCTTCACCTGCCTGAGGTCACACTGTGAAGGTCTGAGGTTGACTGTGACTTTCTCTGAGCCTGACGGCCAGCAAGGCATGTCTGGCTCCTGCAAACGAAGTGTTTGACATGGTATGGTTGTATAGTGTCTGTCCTGTAGCAGGAGGACCCAGCCCATTGGCACGGGGGCAGGGGTTAAAGTGTCTTGAGGACAGAGCTGTCTGTCACAGCAGAAGTGATTACCCAAGGATGTGCCTGTTGCAGGCACATGCCCACAGGTAGCCCAGATCTTGTGTCCCCTGTGGTTGGTGCAGGAGCTGTGCTACAGACTGGTGCAAGTGGGTTCTCTTGTCCATGGTGGGTGTGAAGACACAAGCCAGCAACTATGTGTTTTCTTTTTTCTCCCAGACCCTGACTAAGCATGAACTGCTGGATCTTCGAGTGAAGGCATGTGGGTACTTGTTACGGCAGATTGGAATCAGCCCCAGCTGGGAACAAACTACCCATCATCCTGTGATAAACCCACGTGCCAATAAATTGACATGGTTCACTCTGCTGCTTTTGATTTTTGTTTTTCTGATAGGAATTTTCCACGTGGTGATAGGAGTGTGACCATATGAACCAGGATTTCATAAAGGAGGGAAGGTCAACATCTGATGACCAGGGAACTGCAGGACCACTGCTGAAATGGGTCAGAGTGAAAGTTCTGTCTGTCCCGGCAGTAGCTGTGATGCCACGGAGGGTGTGTTGTCCCTAGTCTGAATCACATTCGCATCCCCGCCGGTAACCCCAGTGAAAACAATTAGAGCACCTGTTAGAGGAACAAGCTGTGTGACTCATCTTGGGTCAGGCACACCTGTAGAGAAGAGCCATTTCTATTAGAATTTATTGAGACAAAATGCTTTCCACCTTTTATTAATCTGTATTTTTGGGTGCATTTCTCACGGGAATGAGGCAGAGCCAGTCAATACCTTGTATCCTGTGTTGATGGCTGAACTGCAATTAAAACCTGAGATTGCTAACGATCCGTCGGGCACAGTGATTAGGACAGTCTGATGATGTTTGAGTGGCTATCCATTCGGTAAATGTTGAGGGACAAAGTGTTTTGTTTTTGTCTTTCTTGGGGAACGATGGGTACTCTTGGCTGAGTAGAGCCACTGCAG